>JACEEZ010025487.1:7500-10000 GCA_016584305.1 Chionoecetes opilio
GATTGATTGATTCAATAAACTTTTCGTCAGGAGTACACCTGGGTTCATTATTAACTTATTAATATACTGATACGCTACACAGGAATTTACTGTCACGTGGGGGAATTCCTTCTCGCTGTCATTTAGAACAGCCAGTGGTATTAGGCAGGGAGGGATTTTATCTCCCTACCTGTATAGTGTGTACAAAGATTATCTAATTGGAAACCTTCGTGATACAGGTGTCGGCTGCCACATACATGATGGGTGTATCAACTCACTGAGTTATGCTGGTGATATGGTAATGCTCGCACCCTCTGCGGATGCGTTGCAGGACCTTATCAATGTGTGTCAGGTGTATGCTGCCAAGCATGACATTGTCTATAACACCACTGAGACTGAGTGCATGGTAGTATGACCGGCACGCACTCAGGTGAATTACTTCAAAACAGAATGGCTCAGTGGGGCTGCCCTCACTTGGATAGATTTTGGATGGAATTAGATTCGTGGATAGATTCACATACTTAGGGTATGTTGTATCCCACGACATGTATGATGATGATGACATCAAGAAACAGACCACCAATCTTCTTGTCGTCGGAAATACTCTACAGAGGAAATTTTCCTACTGCAGCAGGGAGGTGAAGATGGAGTTATTCAGGAGTCACTGCTACTCTATATACTGCAACTCGTTGTGGTCGCGGTTCAAGGTGGCTGCCACTCTGAACCGAATTAAGGTCTGTCACAATGACATCCTTAACCCCTTGAGACCCATAACGTAATTTTAATTGTAATTTGGATAACATTAGACGATTTTAATTAATATATAAGCAATAGTTAATAGATATGACCTGTTTAAGTATCCGTGTCCTCTAGCTAATTTGGTATATTAAGTTAGTTTTCGTAATGTTATGGCTAATATCAGACGATTTAATATAGGAAAGGATAAGATCTGGGCGTGAAGGGGTTAAAGGGCTTCTGGGGCTGCCCAGGTGGCCCAGCTCGTCCCTGGCCTTCACTAGGAACGGGGTGAACAATCTGGATGTGATCCGTCGACACTCCGCGTTCAGCTTAAGGCGTAGGTTGGTGCTCTCTGCGAACTCCATCATCACCTCTGTCAGGCAGACCTCGGCCTATGTATGTACACCTGTACAACAGCGGTGGGTGGGCCTGCTGTTTGTACAGAATGTGGTGTAGCGCAGGTGTACAAATGTACATATAGTACGTATACATTTTATGAACAGTAGTGTCTATAATGCCCACATGTATATATTTAAATTTATTTGCTTTAGTACTTAAGCTTATTCCATCATTTCTATATATTATGTTGTTGTTGTTTTTCCTGTATGCCCTCGGGTCAGAATAAAATAATAATTGTAATAATGATAACTATTATTATTACATAGTAGTAGCAGTAACACACACACACACACACACACACACACACACACACACACACACACACACACACATACACACACACACACACACACACACACACACACACACACGCACACACACATGCACACACACACACACAGTGTGAACCCGGGACCGAGAAGTCCAGGGTTCGATCCCCGGGCGGAGCGAAGACAGACGGGCGGTCTAATTAAAACCCGAGCCCCTGTCCACCCAGCAGTGAATGGGTACCGGGTGTTAGCCGGGGGTTTGTGACCCGCCTCCCGGGGTGGTGGCTTCGGCCAACACTAAAGATGATGAATGAAAAAAATTAAAATGTTGATATGGCGACGGGGCCATACGAGCGTTGCTCTGGCCCTGTAAAATACAACTAGATGAATACAACTAGATCAATACACACACATACATATAGTAGTAGCAGTGGTGAGAAATCAGTCAGACGCATTTGTAAAAATCAACTCTACGGAAAATACCTAACATCTCGCTACAGAAAAATTTGCCCTGGTCAACCATCAACACACTCACACACACACACACACACACACACACACACACACACACACACACACACACACACACACACACACACACACACACACACACACACACACACACACACACACACACACACACACTGGTACTCCGTAGTGTAAGGGTAGCACGCCCGGTTCACAACCGAGAAGTCCCGGGTTCGATCCCCGGGCGGAGTGGAAACAGATGGGTTGTTTCCTTAAAACTCGAGCCCCTGTCCACCCAGCAGTGAATGGGGGTTGTTTCCTTAAAACTCGAGCCCCTGTCCACCCAGCAGTGAATGGGTACCGGGTGTTAGCCGGGGTTTGTGACCCGCCTCCCGGGGTGGTGGCTTCGGCCAACACTAAGCACTAAGGATGAATGATAAAAATGTTGATATGGAGACGGAGCCACACGAGCATTGCTCAGGCCCTGTAAAAAATACAACTAGATGAATACACACACACACACACACACACACACGCACGCACGCACGCACGCACGCACGCACGCACGCACGCACGCACGCACGCACGCACGCACGCACGCACGCACGCACGCACGCACGCACGCACGCACGCACGCACGCACGCAC
>JACEEZ010025487.1:25000-55000 GCA_016584305.1 Chionoecetes opilio
TGTCTCATTATTCAAGGCTGCGTCAAGTCCTCTGGGGAAGAAAGTGACAAGAGAAAACAAAAAAATTGGTTAGAGAGAAAGTGTGTGGGTGATATGAAAAACTTTAGAAGGGCGTATAGGTGTGTGTGTGTGTGTGTGTATGTGTGTGTGTGTGTGTGTGTGTCTGTGTGTGTGTGTGTGTGTGGTGTGTGTGTGTGTGTGTGTGTGTGTGTGTGTGTGTGTGTGTGTATGTGTATGTGTGTGTGTGTGTGTGTGTGTGTGAAAATAAATGGGAAAAATATTTATTATGGAACTATCTCTAGCGTTGCGAGAGAGAGAGAGAGAGAGAGAGAGAGAGAGAGGAGAGAGAGAGAGGAGAGAGAGAGGAGAGAGAGGAGAGAGAGAGAGAGAGAGAGAGAGAGAGAGAGAGAGAGAGAGAGAGGTGGGAGGGAAGAATAGACAGGAAAAATGGAGGAAGACAGAAGAAGGAGCAGGAAGAGGAGAAGGAGGATGATGAAAGCAGGTTGGGTAAGGAAGAGGAAAGGAAAGGAAGGATGAGAATCAAGGGAGGAAGTGGGAGGTGAACAGAAGTTTTGGTAAACCGTAGCGAGAGGAAAGATGAGAAAAGAATGGAAGGACGAGGGAGATAGAGGAAGCAAAAAAGAAGAAAAGCTATCGTGAAGATAAGAAAGAAAGGAAGTGGAAAGAATATAAAAGAAGAGGAGATGATTATAGAAACGAAGGAAATGGAATAATAACAGGAGACTAACAGGAGGCAGAGGATGGCGAAAGATTGAAGAGAGGTGTAGGAAGTGAAGGAAGAGGAAGAGGAGGAAGAAAAGCATATTTAAGGAACACAAAATGTAGGTTGGAGATAAAGGAGGACTTTAATAGAGATAAAAAAAAAAAGGAGGAAGGAGGATAAAAAGGAAGGAGGAAAAGGAGGAAGAAGAAATATACAAGTTAGGAGCTAATAGAAAAAGTTGGAGAGATGGAGGAAGACTAGAATGGAGAGATAAAATAGGAAAGAGGAAGGAAGACGAGGACCACAACCATAATAAAAAGGAGGAGGAGGAAGAAGAGGAGGAGGAGGAAGAGGAAGAGGAGGAGGAGGACGACACGTGGCGGGTCTCATACTCAATATCGGTCGCTGAATCAGACTTGTGTGTCAATATTATCACGACCCGCTCGCTGCTCTCTGCCCTAAACCCCCGGCCAGGCGCGGTGAGGGATGGAGATAAGTGCCAGGAGATAGAGTGAGATGAGTGCCGGGAGATAGAGTGGAGATGAGTGCCGGGAGATAGTGGAGATGAGTGCCGGGAGATAGAGTGGAGATGAGTGCCGGGAGATAGTGGAGATGAGTGCCGGGAGATAGAGTGGAGATGAGTGCCGGGAGATAGAGTGGAGATGAGTGCCGGGAAATAAGAGTGGAGATGAGTGCCGGGAAATAGTCGATATATAGTGGAGATGAGTTTAAGAGGTAATAAAGGAGATGAGCTTGAAAAGATTCGGTGGAGGTAACATACCAGATATAATAACATGAACTCTACACAAAGGTGACATAACATAAAATAGTGATATAACTCCTCAAAACAGTGACCTAATTCCTAAGAAAAACTGGCATGACTCCAAAAAATGAACATGACCTAAAAAGACATGGTTAAGGAAAGTGAAATGACCCCAAAAAAACTGACATGACCAAAAAAAGTACCATGACCCCCCAAACCTATTGACAAAATAAGACCCTAGAACCTAAGACCTACAGGACACAAAAAACTCCAAAATGTTCAACCCCAAAAAAGTGACATGACAAAAAAGTAACACGATCCCTAAAAAAAAGTGACATGAACACCAAAAATCGACGCCTAAGATGTAACAAAGACCTAAAATAACTGACATGAATCCGCCCCAAAATAAACATACTTCCCCAAAATAGCATGACGTAACCCAGTCCCTAAGAAGAAGCTAAAAACAGCACTAAACAGAGCGTGAAAGTGTGCAGCGGAAAAGACCTTCACAAAAACAGCCCCCATCTTATGCCCCTCAGGCCCCGAGCAGCACACTTGCACAACCCTTAAAGGTGAGCGCGGCATATGACGTTGATAACCAAGAAGGACTTAACGTTACCTGCACACCACTCCGCTAAGCTACCCTCACCACGCTGCAGGGGAGACACAGGGGGGTTGTAAAGTTGAACGGGTGCGACCTAGGGGATGTGTTACCTGATGTTACCTGATGTTACTCAGTGGGGGATAGGTGTGTGTGGTGGTGGGTATAGGAATAGACGGAAGGAAGGAAGAAAGGAAGGAAGAAGGAAGGAAGGAAGGAAGGAAGGAAGGAAGGAACGAAAAAACTAAGGAAGGAAGGAAGGAAGGATGGAAGGAAAAAAATTAAAAAACACCTGTTTCCACACCTAATACACTTTACCTTAACTTTTCTTACTTCCTCGACTCTCTATTTCTCTCTGTTGTTGTTATATAATATTTTGTCAACACTGTGGCTGACGCGAGCTCTTGCCTGTAGCAGCCCGCCTGTGGAATAATGGCATTACAAAATAACAGTGTGTTGGAGCTACCTTGGGGGAGGGTACTCCCGAAAGGTGGAGGTGAGAGTAGCCAGAGGGGCAGATCTGACTATCGTGGAAGCAGCGGCGGCTGCACCTGGATGTCCGGACTGCGGTTGAGGTGGCAGGCGTTCCCTGAGGTGGGAGGTTGCCTCGCACTTTAGGAGGTAGTGTAGAAGTGGAAAAGGGGAGGTGTCACGGCAGTGATCTCAGGTGATGTCCACAGGGCCCTGGCGGACTTCTTCAAAGCAGGGAAAGCCGATGTGGAGACGGTGTAATCAGTCCTGGGTCTCTCTCATTCTCTCTCTATTGCATAACCCATTCATTTTTACCTCCTTCCCTTCTTCCTTCCTTCTTCTCGTCTTGCACTTTCCTCCTTTCCTCTTTCTCTCTCATGTTTCTCTCACCATTTCCTTTCCATCCAGTACCACCATATACCTCTTTTTTCTCTCTCTCTCTTCGTCTTGGCTTCTATTTCATTTTCCTTCTCTGCCTTCCTTGAGCGAGAGAGAGAGAGAGATAAATAAATACAAGCTGAATTTCACCTTTGATTTAGCATATCCGTATTTTTTCAATTCAAAGTCTAGTGGATTGTATGTAATGACACATTATTCTCTAAATTATTTACCTTTTTTCTTTCTTCCTAATCCATTACTTTATTTTTCCTTTTAATACGCTTTATTATTTGTTTTTATTCTGTCCAGTGTGTGTGTGTGTGTGTGTGTGTGTGTGTGTGTGTGTGTGTGTGTGTGTGTGTGTGTGTGTGTGTGTGTGTGTGTGTGTGTGTGTGTGTGTGTGTGTGTGTGTGTGTGTGTGTGTGTGTGTGTGTGTGTGTGTGTGTGTGTGTGTGTGTGTGTGTGTGTGTGTGTGTGTGTGTGTGTGTGTGTGTGTACGTGTGTGTGTGTGTGTGTGTGTGTGTGTGTGTGTGTGTGTTAAATAATAAGAAAAAAATACACTGGAACGTAAAGACACGACTCTACAGTGTAAGGAAGTCACCATTATGGTGCGTCCACACTGGCAATAAAACATGTTGGAAACACAAAGTAAAACATAGTAGGCAAGAAATTGTGAGGTCGGGAATGATTCAATGTTGTAGACATGTTGGTACTAACATGTAGGTGATATTTTAGTAACACCGGTTTCGACGAGTTAATATCGGGGGAGATATCTGGCCAGACACACAGACACACACCAACAGAGACGGCTGGTTCACTCGTTTTAGGCCTATTTAGGATAAAACCATAGAGAAGACGAGGGAACAGACGGTACAATGATAGATTGTTACCGTGGACACACTTTGCTCTGGGATCCTACCCATATTCTATATAAACATAGATTTAAGAGGGACGATGCGTAACGTGAAATCGCAGCAATTCTGAAGGCGGAGAAAGATGAGGCAGAAATAAAAATAAAAAACCTTATTACACAGTTCAGAAGAGAACTTAAGAAAACAAAGGAGAGAAAATCTGGCAATGGAGCTAATAATGCGTATATTAGCCAGTGATTCGCATTCAACAGCATACTATTTCTGGCTGAAAACACACGCCACACAGGACATACGACGCTGGATTTCAGGTAAGATAATATGGTCTCGCCCAGACGCTACGTCGGCGTCTCCTCCGATGCCCACACAAAATTACTACAGCAGCAGCTGCCGCCAAGGCGTCCTCACACGCCGACATGACCTTCACGTCTCCGGAGACCGGCCTCCCCTGTGAACGGCCTCACAAAGTCTATTCTTGTTGCCAACATTTCGCCAACATTGTAACACACAATGTCTCTTACATTGTTGTAGGCATGTCTCCAAATGTCGGCTGTTGTGTTTCGCGCAGTGTTTTCAACTAGGCTGTAGACAGAATGTTGCCAGGGTGGACGCACCATTAAGATCGCATCGTGAGCGTCACCAGAAAACAGACACACACAGAAGTAGCTGGTCCTTACTACCCCTCGGCGCCCCTGCACACTACCATCAATGCACCTAACCGTGGCCTGAGAACACCTGAGGGCCGCGGGACGACCAGGTGGGGAGGAAATGAGAGAGTCGAGGAGGGGAAGGAGTGAGGGTGGAGAGGAAATGAGTCTGAGAGAAGGAGGGAAGGATAGCAGGAGGATAGGAGATAAAGGGAAGGCAGGGTAGGAGTCTTTCGGGATTCATGGTATGAGGGTAAAGTTGACGAGGAAATTGGATAAACATGGGGTTCAGGAGAGAGAGAGAGAGAGAGAGAGAGAGAGAGAGAGAGAGAGAGAGAGAGAGAGAGAGAGAGAGAGAGAGAGAGAGAGAGAGAGAGAGAGAGAGAGAGAGAGAGAGAGAGAGAGTGTGCACATGACAATGACTTATTCAACGTACTCTCCAAGAATTTGCAAATTTTCGCTTGAGTGCTAATACGAAATACATCATCCAATCCCTCTGTCACTTATCTCAGTCGATATTCGTATCCACATAATACAGGAGCTTCGGAAATATACCTGAACACAGAGGACAGAACTTGGTGCCACACACAGTCAGATCGACCCTCACACACACAAACACACACACACATACACACACACACACACATGTGTTTTATGTGTATGAATATATTTACTGCATGCTCTTATATGTTTTTGCATATGTATGGTATGTATATATGTTATATAATAATATGTTTGTATGAGTACGTGTGTGTGTTTATATAGATAGTATACGTTAGTATGAGTAAGGATATTTACAGATGTTTTGTATGAATACTACATAGAGATGATATAATAGTCTTCGCTCTGGAATGTGCACATATTACCTTGCTTAATAATTGGGTTTGCTAACGAGAGTTTTCTCAGCAGACTTTTCCACGAAAGGTTAATGATGGATTTAATATTTGTGTGTATTCTTATGGCAATAAAATATTTGAGCTTGAACTTGAACTTGAACACACACACACACACACACACACACACACACACACACACACACACCACACGCACACGCACACGCACACGCACACACACACACACACACACACACACACACACACACACACACACACACACAATGGTATATCAGATTTCATCGCTCAAGGACGCAGATAAACGCAAGAATATCATGATAAAAGTAATAACATATGATGAGATGTAATAAACAGGAGAAGGAAAAGAAGGAGAAAGAGAAAGAGGAAGAGGGGAAAATGAAGAAGTGATTATGAATTAAATAATTACCAGTCATCGTGCTGACTGTAATGCTTCTCTCTCTCTCTCTCTCTCTCTCTCTCTCTCTCTCTCTCTCTCTCTCTCTCTCTCTCTCTCTCTCTCTCTCTCTCTCTTTTTCCTCCCTTTCCTCTTCTTTTCCTCCATTTCACTGACACTCACACGGAACACGGTCGTAAAAAACAACAGAATTGACACATTTTATAAAGATATGCTCACACTAAAAAACATAAACCTGAGGACACATAATAACACGAGCATTATAGAGACGTGAACCGTCGACACGAGCCGCACCACACGAGCCGCGTGTGGTGCAAAACGACATTCGCGCTGATCCATCACGGTGCCAGGAACGACTCAAAACGACAGCTAGGCGTGTGACTTTCTCTCCTTTTTCCGGAGCTTTTAGAGTGTCTTCCCACCTTCTGTAGCTTTTAGAGTGTCTCCACATTTTCTGTAGCATTTAGAGTGTCTCCCCATTTTCTTACTTTAGTGTCTCCCTTTTCTGTAGCTTTTAGAGTGTCTCCCATTTTCTTCTTTAAGTCTCTCCACTTCTTCTTTTAGTGTCTCCCCATTTCTTCTTTAGGTCTCCATTTCTACTTTTAGATCTCCCCATTCTTCGTAGCTTTTAGAGTTCTCCCATTTCTGTAGCTTTTAGAGTGTCTCCCCATTTTCTGTACCTTGAGTGCTCACATTTTCCGTAGCATTTAGAGGTCTCCACACGTGACAGAGTGTCTCACCCATTTCTGTCAGCTTTTAGAGTGTCTCCCTTTTCTGAGCTGAGTCCTCCATTTTACTGTAGCTTTTAGAGTGTCTCCACCGATTCGTAGCGTTTTGAGTGTCTCCCCATTTTCTGAGCTTTAGAGTGTCTCCCCATTTCTGTAGCTTTTAGAGTGTCTCCCCATTTTCTGTAGCTTTTAGAGTGTCTCCACATTTTCTGTAGCATTTAGAGTGTCTCCCCATTTTCTGTAGCTTTTAGAGTGTCTCCCCATTTTCTGTAGCTTTTAGAGTGTCTCCACATTTTCTGTAGCATTTAGAGTGTCTCCACATTTTCTGTAGCTTTTAGAGTGTCTCCCCATTTTCTGTAGCTTTTAGAGTGTCTCCCTATTTTCTGTAGCTTTTAGAGTGTCTCCCCATTTTCTGTAGCTTTTAGAGTGTCTCCCCATTTTCTGTAGCTTTTAGAGTGTCTCCCCATTTTCTGTAGCTTTTAGAGTGTCTCCCCATTTTCTGTAGCTTTTAGAGTGTCTCCCCATTTTCTGTAGCTTTTAGAGTGTCTCCCCATTTTCTGTAGCTTTTAGAGTGTCTCCACATTTTCTGTAGCTTTTAGAGTGTCTCCACATTTTCTGTAGCTTTTAGAGTGTCTCCACATTTTCTGTAGGTTTTATATTTTCTTCCTCTTTTCTATAGCTTTTAGAGTGTCTCCGCATTTCATGTAGCTTTTATAGTGAACAGGAGAAAATATTACATAGAAAGAGAAGACGTGTGTGTGTGTATATATATATATATATATATATACGCGTAGTATATATATATATATATATATATATATATATATATATTATATAATATATATATATATATATATATATATATATATATATATATATATATATATATATATATATATATATATATATATATTACAAGAAAGAGCACACAGAGAGAAGGTAAATAAGGTGACATATATAGATAAATGATTATAATGGCGCATAAATACTTGGAATATGAGTAAATATATTAATATTCCACCATAAAATATCTGTCCCTTAGGAGTAGTTGGGAAAATAACTCTATTACACGTGAGATGAGGCAGTTTTTCAAAACCATGGCTTTTATGATATAATGAGGTAATATAAATACAATAGTGGCGTATAAATGCTAAAATAAAAACAGACCCTTACCTTTACATCTTACCTTACCTTAACAGGCCTTAATAGCACACAAAGATCAAGTAAATTACGTAGGTGATATATATAGATAATGGCATATAATTTTTTTTTTTCTAGACATTTGTGCCTATAGCGCCTGTAGGCAGTGACCCAGGGCTCGGATGGTAGGCTCTGGAGGTTCACTTGAGGGCTGTGATGGTTGGCCCTCGACCGTGGTTGCGCAGGCAGGATTTTTATAGTGACACCTGGGATTAGAGGCTCATGCCGCCCCCCTGTGTCCTCCGATGCACTCGTAATCGAAGGTAGAGTTAATGAGCATGGCTATGTAGGTGTTATTAGGCCACTCGACGGTGCAGAAAGATTTTGGCTTTCGTCGGGGATCGAGCTCACAATGTGATATTAAATACATGGGATACATCGGAAATTATATCAGTTCCTTAGGAAAACACTGATACTTAACATATTTATAAGTGAAATAAAGTAGTGTTTCAAGGCTGTGGGTCTGTGATATAACGAGGTAATATAAATAAGATAGCGGCATAAAATTACTAAACTAATGACAGACCTTTAAGAATACATGAGGTTAAATTAATACAGGTGAACTAAGGTAGTTTTTTCAAGGCCGTGTGTCCTGTGATATAATTTATATTTTTCAAGGTAAAGGTGAGACAAGGCTACACGACATGAAGGGAAGGTCAAGACACTTTTCATCACCGACAACATATAAGGCTTTATCTTACCAACCTTACCCACCCACACATAAAGGGCAAAGAACAAAGGTCAGGTGGATAAAGAGCCCTCGACTCGCCCATAAACCCAAGGCATGAATATATGAATTTCAATAGCGGACGTATCAGCCTAATTTTTGCTTTCATCGCCGAAACGGACGCTTGAAGGATTTATGCTGGGCGCTGCGAATAAAAATGAGCCTCAGATGGAAAGCAGGAGGTAAAGTGAGGTGAGTTATTGGGCCATTATACTGGTGGCAGCGGCGGCGTACCTCAAGGCGGCAGGCGGAGGCACATCAAACAACGACACTTTATATAACAGAGGAAAAAGTATTTTACGCTGCGTTTCGTGAGGATGTAGAGAGACGCCAGGGTAATTGAGGTAGTATAATTGTGTTAATCTACAATATATACACTTTGACGAGATATGTACAGGAATCCCTGTCACACCTCCGTTCCTACCCTGGCAAAGCTTGTCACTCGTCTCTGAGAGACGCCATGGTTATTGGGTTGTATAATTATGAAAATCTATAATTTATACATATAACGAAATGGGCAGGAGTACCTGTACCAACCTTCGTTACCTCCCATGGCAAAGGCTATGGCTCATCTCCCCTTTGTCGTCCGCCGGCGGTGAGCCGGCCGCTCCCCTGCCATGCAGTTGACAACTATTCTATTTATCTATGACACATATATATCTGATCCACTATTTAAACATATAGTAAGGAGCAAGTAATGTTTCTACCATAGAATAAACTGATAGTATATCTACTCTATATAAGTATCTATTATGTTACCATCTATTTATAAGAGATGAAAATGAGCTACGTGACATCTCTACAAACCTGCTAGCTTCTGAACTTGCTGATCCAGCAGTAATGCAACCGGGGCCGGCAATACAATGTACCACGCCCACACCTACGCCCATAACTATCACACCCATACATATGCCTTAACAACGCTCGGTTACGCGCCTGGCGCGCCCACGCGGCATAAGAAAATGTACCTAACCATGTTACAAAAATGTGTAATACCTGTTAGACCTGTGAAGATTGAGCTTTTCCACGTAAAAGATACTTGCCTAACGTGATAGCTCGCTTGACACAACAACAAAGTAGCTAGAGTACACTGGGATAGAAAACAATGGGGTTTAGGTAATCAGGAGAGGCGTTCACCAGAGCTGCGACAAACTGCGATTCGTCAGAGAACTTGATCTCAGAGAAGGTATTAGTAACAAAAGATATTCTAGAGAATGTTAAACTCTCAAGAGATTTGAGCGGAAACAATCGAGTGGAGACGTTTCTTGTAAAAGCTTCCTGGAAGCATAACAAAAAACAACACTTACATAGTGACCAGAAACCCGTTGATAGGAAGTTCCGTAAAGGCAAACGACAGTCATGTGTTGTTCGCTCATAAATGATAAACATTGATACCCATGAAACGGATTCGATGCGTCAGCTGGACTACCTTTAAAAATGTCAAACTCACATATGCCACCTGAAATAGGAAAGAAGGCAAATAGTGAAGCGGTAAATAGATCCCCTAGTTGGCCAGATGCATAGAGACAGATCGTCAGCCACTAGAAACTAGAGATGATAGTAAGTCTAGTGTTATAAATGTTTGATTAACAGAAAAAAATTGAGAAGATCCCACCGCTGCCACCAACATGTTCTGGTTATTCCTTTTCGCGAGTAATTCTACTCACATAGGAAACTCACCGTGAATGTAGATGAGTAAGGTCCAGTAACACACGTTTTAATCACTTGTATACGTTGTAATGTTAATAAGCTGTTTCGTGAGGATGTAGTAAGACGCCAGGGTAATTGAGGTAGTATAATTGTGTTAATCTACAATATATACAATTTGACGAAATATGTACATGCAGAAATCCCTGTCACACCTCCGTTCCTACCCTGGCAAAGCTTGTCACCCATCTCTGAGAGACGCCATGGTTATTGAGGTAGTATAATTATGTAAATCTACAATATATACAAATAACGAAATGGGCAGGAGTACCTGTACCAACCTTCGTTACCTCCCATGGCAAAGGCTATGGCTCATCTCCCCTCTGTCGTCCGCTGGCGGTGAGCCGGCCGCTCCCCTGCCATGCAGTTGACAACTACTCTATTTATCTATGGCACATATACATCTGCTTCACTATTTAAACATATAGTAAGGAGCAAGTAATGTTTCTACCATAGAATAAACTGATATATATCTACTCTATATAAGTATCTATTATGTTACCATCTATTTATAAGAGATGAAAATGAGCTACGTGACATCTCTACAAACCTGCAGCTTCTGAACTTGCTGATCCAGCAGTAATGCAACCGGGGCCGGCAATACAATGTACCACGCCCACACCTACGCCCATAACTATCACACCCATACATATGCCTTAACACACGCCCCGACCCCTCCGAGCCCCTCCCTGATTCCACAGAGAGGGAAGATCTGGGCGACCTCTTCGGCGAGGAGTTGGTGGCGCAGGTGGTAAGCCTCAGGCGGGAATTTACCTCCAGCAAGGACCAGATCAAGACTTACAGTGAGTTAATAGACGAGGTGCCGGAAAAGCGAAGAGTGTTGGTGGAAGCGTTGTCTGTAGTGGAAACATTGCTCGCCCTGAGAAACCTTGCAAGTAGTAACACAGAGCACATAGTTTTTCCTGCACAGCCAGGCCGGACAAAATAGAGAAGGACTGGGACGATCACATAAGGGCAAACGCGGCAGCTCACGAGTGGTGGGCCTCAGTGACAGACAGCGGAGGTGAGGACGAAATAGAGATTGGTGGCTCACCTGCCTCCCCGCCCGACACTCTCCTGCCACTTAGTCCTCACCAACTCCTCCAACCCCACGCAACTATTCTCCATCCCCTCACCCGTTCCGATACCAGGTGAGATCCCGCCACGCCCACAACCCGCCAACCCCCCACGACCTTCATCTAATCTCGAGGTGGCGCCCCTGCAACCCCGTGCAGTGCAACCCCAGGCATTGCGTGAGAACACAGCAATTCGCCCGCGAACCCAGTCTCAAGACGTGACCCAACAACCACCTATGGGACACAGGCAGCCGCCTCACAGTCAAGGACGGAATCAAGGACGGAGGAATCATCCTGGAACCTAGGGACAGGCGTGCCAGTGAGAGGGGGGACGGAAACAGACGGAAACAAGAGAGTACAACGTGAGGCCACGTCAGGTCAAGTGCTCTTGGTGCCATCGTCAGGACCACTCAGAGGAGCGTTGCCCGAAGAGGCTTACTTGTGAGTACTGCCAGGGACGTTTCCATACGATACAAACTTGCCGTGAGCGGCTGGCGGACAAGAGACACCAGGACTTGATTGATACTGTCAGGGTAGGCTGCCAGGAGACACTAGCCGTCCTCAGAGAAGCTTTTACCTGGCGACTCCCTTCGCATAGCCACTCCACCACATGGGGACCCCTAACAACCCTACCCCAGGACCCTACACCCACCACACCCAACACCCCCAGGTTACGAGCTTCCCGCCGCAACATACGTCGCACGGATACGGCGATGCCTTCCTGCGACAGCAGGAGACGGCGTGGGTGCTTTGAGAGGGAGGTTCGCCTTCGGAGCATCGGCCAGCACGACCTACAGCACCGCCGGGACGTGGTGGGCCTGACCACCCTCCACAAGGCGCAAGAGTTGCGGGTATCTCACTTACAGTCGCTCCAGCAACCGCCTCGCTATGTAGAGGTGAACACCAGAGCCGTGACCGTGGCACCTGCAGCCCTGGCCACGCCGCGTAGATGTCAACTTCAGAGCCGTGACAGTGGCACCTGCAGCCCTGGCCACGCTGCGCTCACACACGTCCCACCACCAACGACACTCAACACAAACGTACGTACGGTGGTGGAGCAGCTTTCTAGCCTCAGGCAAGTGCTTGACGACTTCAGTGTTGCTGTGTGCGGTGCTCAGATTTTTAAAGTGTTTTACATGTGTGCCTCAGTGATGTGAGTAGCAGAGTCACGAGTATCTAATTGTAAACATGTAAATAGTTAGCATTAAGTAATCATAAGTATATGTATGTGGTTGAGGTTAGGTTTTAAGATAGGTGGTACTCACAATACCACCTGTAAAATGTTTTCCCTTGTTAATATTAATACATTATGTAAGATGGTATATAAAAATATATAAAAGAGAGAGTGAGAGAGTAGGAAGGAGTAGGAAGAGCAGGAGGGAAGGAAAGGAAGCGTCAGGGCGATAGGGGAGCGGACAGGAGGGAAAGCAAGGAAGCAGGGAGGCAGGCAGGAAAGCAGACAGGCAGGCAAGCAGGCAGAGGAAGAGTGGGCAGCAGTAGAAGCATCAACAGTAAAGGCATGGTAGGAAACACACAACCATATCAAATACACGAGGATAATTATTTAGGAAAACAAGAATAACGACTTAATGACACAGAAAAAAATACTACTCAATCCAATATAACTTTGGGAGAAATAAAGGTTGGGAGATTTTGGGAGAAAGAAAAAACACTCTGAAAGTTTTCCAGCGTGTTGAGATAACGGGGGTAGGGCGTCGGCCTGAAATTATTTTGTCGCGAAGAACATTGTGTTATAAATGATTGCATGGAAATACGCGGCGAGGGGCTGTATTCCCCCTGATGAGAACGCGTTACGGGGCACCTTGGGCAGGATAATTACCACCAGAGCTACCTGCTGCACGGCCCTAACAGCTGGACGCCCTGCAGTAATTACACAGAGGTATATAGAAAACAGGTACTCACCCGGGGCGGCGACGGGGCGGGGCACAGCGCTGTCGGGGGAGAAAAGAAAAGGTTATTGCAGGAACGCTTTTAAAACACTTTTCTTCACTTCACATAATTGCATGCACAGAAACAGCGTTAGGAAAGGAAGACAAATAAAATAGCCGCTGGTGGAGCTATAACACTGAAAAAAATATAAAAATACTATAACTAAACACTAAAACGCCGATTTCCATTTCTAAATAGTACTAGAGTTAAATAATTGTTATTTGCCTCAGTCATATTTATGAGGCCTGAAGGAGGAGCATAAATATAGCGAATTGCCTCACACAAAAGCAAGCTGACGGCATAACTAAACATACTTTACGTAGCGATGTTAGGAGTGAGAAAAAAGAAGAAATAATAACGCAGCCGTAAAAAGAACAAAAGCCGTAATAACGCGAAAAGATAAAGAAAAATATGCACCCAGGAATAATGAAACAAATGTGTGAGTGAAAAGGGAAGGAAATTGTTATTAGTATATTAAAACAAAATTCATATTGGTGGAAAAGATTTGAGATATTTATGAAAAATTTGAGGTTTACTTGAGGGTTGTGATGGTTGGTCCTCGCCCGTGGTGGCGCAGGCAGGATTTTTATAGTGACGCCTGTGATTAGAGGTTCATGCCGCCCCCCTGTGTCCTCCGATGCACTCGCAATCGAAGGTTGAGTTAATGGGCAGGGCATGTGGGTATTTTTAGGCCACTCGACGGTACAGAAAGGTTTTTGATTTCGTCGGGGATCGAACTCGGGTCACCGAGAACGCCAGTCGGAGACGCTAACCACTCTGCTACCGCCTCCCCAAAGTAGTAGTAGTAGTAGTAGTATAAGTAGTAGTAGTAGTAGTAGTAGTAGTAGCGGTGATAATAGTAGTAGTTGTAGTAGTGGTAGTAGTAGTAGTAGTAGTAGTAGTAGAAGAAGTAGTAAGTATGAGTATGTAGGATAGTATAGTAGTAGTAGTAGTGGTACGGTGATATTTAACAGTAGAGGTGGTGTGGGTATATAGTATTATTATTATTATTATTATATTATTATATTATA
This sequence comes from Chionoecetes opilio, assembly GCA_016584305.1. Classification (NCBI taxonomy): domain Eukaryota; kingdom Metazoa; phylum Arthropoda; class Malacostraca; order Decapoda; family Majidae; genus Chionoecetes; species Chionoecetes opilio. The sequence goes on from JACEEZ010025487.1 coordinate 39,142, forward strand.
TAGTTATGTAGTAGTTAGTAGTAGTAGTAGTATTAGTTGGTTCGGTGAATAAAATGTAGTTGTTGTAGTATAGTATATAGTAGATTAGTATTTTTAGTAGTAGTTGTAGTAGTTGTAGTAGTTAAAGTCGTAGTAGTAGTAAGTAGTTAGTGTTGTTAGTTAGTTAGTAAATAGTAAGTAGTAGTAGTAGCAGTAGTCGTATAGTGATGGCGTCCAAACAAAACAAGATATATAAATACAAGGGAGGTCATTGTGGTACGTCAATTCGAGTTAATCACTTTGTATTCATGGTACTCAGCGCGCCAGATGTCCATAGGTCGTCTCTCAGAAATGTGGACAGGGTGCTTTAAAGTAATCAGTTTCGCATTTTTATTCTCATCGTTTATATATTGATGCTTTAATTCATGAAGTTTTTATTTTCCAAAGTATATGAGAATATGCCTAGTCTAATAGAATAAAGAATTTCATCGCTTGAGTGTGAAAACTACGACATTAGAAGGACATTAATTTACCAAATACCAATAGAGAGCCCTTTACACATGTTAACACAGTCAGTTCTTAGAAATGCCAATGCATGCACCAAGAAATTATATATTAAGCCAAATCATGTAAGGAAAACACATGTCAGTTGTCTGTAACTATTGAATAATGGCATAATTATAGACATGGGCAAAACTTAAGCAGAAGCCTGTCACGCTGCCAGCGCACGATTAACATTTTAATCTGTGAGCACAGGCGTCAACAATACGAGTACGATGACGTGTTGTGGGTGTAGTGGCAGACTGCGAACTCTGATTCAAGAAAAGAAGTAGAAAAACATCCATGTATGGCTGAAGATTAAAGATGGGTAACATTTCTTCAGCTAAGAAAAAACCAAGAAGAAGCTGGGAAAATAGATGTAGTCCATGTGGTTATATAGGAGGAGGCGGCATGCCGCCATTCCCTGTGTTATCGGGTGAAGCCGCCCGCTCCGCCCAATGCGGGGAGATTGACTCAAACATTGCGATTTCACGCGTCGACTCAGTGCACTTTCAGTCTTTCTATCTAATTGATACACAAAAATAAATGAAAAATATGACTGCCTAGGTATACTTAACATCTAGACATTCTTTACTGACTATATATATCATAGAATAAAATTCCCATCGCCGCATTATTAATGGAAGTAACACGGTCGTGTTTTGTATACCGCACAAATATGCACTTGTTTTTTTTTTTAAATCGGAGAATTTTGCATTATTTCCTAATTAAATTACATTTCAAATATATAAGTATCAATACTGTGCATATTAAACATAAAGAAAATACTTCACATAGGGTAAAGTGCCCTTCAAAGTGATTGCTAACATAACCAGTCAGATAGGATGGAGAGTCACCGCTCGCCTCCTTTCTTATAACCATCTTGATGTAGATGATGACGGGGTGAAGGATGGAAGGGACTCGTAGTTATCGTACTGATCATTTAATTGAAAGATTATATATATATATATATATATATTACCCAACATACAGAAAAAGAAAGAGAAAAGTACACTGGTCAAAAGTATATAGGAAAATATTCATGTATTGAGAGATTTAAAGTTGTCCACATTTTTTTTCCTAACCGAAGAACAGCACTAAGGACATCTGGCGGCTGAGACCATGAAATACAAACGCTGATAACTCGAATTAACATGGCCACTGGCCAAATAGCAGCACTTTTTAGAGCCGGGAAATCGGTGTTGTTCGGCCGCGTGCCGAGATTACGTTCACACACGCAATTCGTTCCGGGAAACAAATGTTGATTTGTTGTTCCCGCGTTTCTGCTATCAACAGTGTTTACAGTGTACATTCAATCATGACTCGTCATTTTTTCATGATATCATCTACTAAATCAAACCCCACGCCTAACCTAACATAACCTGTTAACCTAACAACCGTTTCTGGCTGTAACTAAAAGGGAAAATTATCGGTATTATATGTATCGCCATTGCCATGGGAAATTGGGATTCAAAGTAAGGATGAAAACGACGAAATACACGATGATGTAAGTTTAATTTGTTAGATTTTAGTGTCCAATACCGAAATTATACCAATAATTGGGTTGAGTGGGGAAGAGGTTGGTGTTGGCTTCTGCGTTTGTTTGAATTGGCGCGCGAAAATTCCCGGCAAGCAGCACATAAAAAGCAATCGAGCGGTGTAGGTTTATCCGGCGAATACTTCCTGAGATTTACTCCCCGGGGAGTAAACTCAGCCCATATTCCCCGACATTTGACCAGTGTGAACCACCCTTAAGAGTGTTACGCTGATACTTTCCTCCCCACAAAAAAGTCTTATGTGCAGTGAACGTAGTTGGATGTTACCTAAGAATGTTATCCTGAATACCTTCTTCCCCCCCGAGCAGTGATTATACAAAGAAGAACAGACAGCAACAGCCCCACTGGGCCAAGCGAGGCTGCCTGTGTGACTACTTTCTGCCACTATAGTTTCTACTTTTTAGAGGTGAAAAAATAGCAAAGTTGAAGGCTCCTCCCCACCCACCACTTCAATTACATTGGTGAATGTGTCCACTTTTTTACCTTAAATAACATGTTGTGTACCATTTTGCATTAGTAAGTTTGTATAGCCTTTTGACGTATTATTTCATATCATTCTTATTGAGACTGATGAATACAGTAGGAAGCTATAATATAAAAAAACCCAAAAAGATAGTTATTTATTCCATTTTCGCACAAAAAACTAAACCAATCACGTTAATAGCAATTTTATATAATTTATGTAAATAATTTTAAAATTAAAGATTTAAAATGGCTCATTAAAAGTCATAAAAAAAGATATAAAATTATTTACATAAATTATATAAAATTGCTATTAACGTGATTGGTTTAGTTTTTTGTGCGAAAATGGAATAAATAACTATTTTTTTGTCATTTTTTTATATTATAGCTTCCTACTGTATTCATCAGTCTCAATAAGAATGATATGAAATAATACGTCACAAGGTTATACAAACTTATTAATGCAAAGAGGTACACAACATGTCATTTAAGGAATAAAAGTGGACACATTCACCAATGTAATTGAAGTGGTGGGTGGGGTGGGGCCTTCAACTTTGCTATTTTAAAATTTTGTAGGGATAAATTAAGGCTCGATATCTATTATTTCTCTTTTTGTTATTATTTATCTTGACGCACATCACTTTTATTCCCTTTTCATATCTTGCCCGGCGGAGTCTCATCCCCCGACTGACAACTTTCCGAGCGGCTGTTCGAGTGTTCGTGTTTCTGGCCCTTCGATCAGTGGCGCCTCAAACGCTAGTCACACGAGCAGGAGAAGGAGGAGGAGGAGGAGGAGAAGGAGGAGGACAGAGGGAGGAATTAATGGTACGTTAGAGATGAATGAAAGGGAGATACACAACAACAAATGGAGGAAAATTACATTGGGTGGATTTGATTCTGGGAAAATAAATAGAGGTTTGTGAATAGATGTGAAGAAAAAGATAGAAAGATAAGAAGATGATGAGAAAAGGAAAGGTATGGGGAATAGAAAATTAAGGAAGAGAGGAAAATATGGGAGGGAGGGATGGGAAAAAGAGAAGGAAAGAACAGGAAGGAAAGAGAGGAAGGAGAAACGGAAAGAGCAAACCATTAAGCAGCAAACTTAAGCACGGCAGCTCAAAGAATGTGAAATGAACAACGAGACGAAAACCGAGGAGAGAAATGTTACAAAACAAAAGTCGAGAGAAAGGAGAAAAACCATGACTCACTTAATCTATTACACTCCCTTCAAAAATTTGCCACGGAAACCGTACCGAAGCCTCATAATACTCCACAATAGGCTATGAAACACCTTATTTCTATCAAGCAGAGAGGGAGGCAGCCTGCGTGACGCCACCACCACCACCCCCACTACCACGACCCCCCCACTCATTACATAAACATTTTTTAAGTGGTTAAAGGGATACAATAAAGGAGATGTAGGAAAAGTTCTTACGGCTAGTAATCAGGGTAGAACAAGAAGTAATGGATTCAACCTTGAAAAGCGTAGACTTAAAAAGTAAATAGGGAAAAACTGGTCCACAAATAGGGTGGTAAATTATTGGCATGGACTCAGTCATCAGGTAGTTAGTGCGGAGTCAATAGGGCTCTTTAAAAGGAGGCTAGATAATGTCATGGATGAGGATGAAAGGTGGATGTAGGTAGTGTTAAGTAACAGGAACTCCCTCGTGTAGGTCTCGCGGCCTCTTGTAGCTTCCTTATTTTCTTATTTTCTTATGTTATGATGTTCTTACACCCTACCAAAACTCAACCACCAAAACACTGGACGGGTTAAAATGACCTCTGAATGGGCGGAACATAAGGATTAATTTCCCTTTCCACAGCTTGGAACAGTCGTTGAGGCATGCACGTTGGGGTCATTTGAAGTCGATACGTACTGGTTTGTTTACCTGTCTTATGGCTGCATTAAAGGCGGAACGAGAGAGAGAAGAGAGAGAGAGAGAGAGAGAGAGAGAGAGAGAGAGGAGAGAGAGAGAGAGAGAGAGAGAGAGAGAGAGAGAGAGAGAGAGAGACTACCCTCTCTCCAATCTTTTGTCTCCTTCTCTCGCTCCCAATCTCTCTCCATCTCTCCTCCCCTCTTCCTCTTCCTCCCTTCACTTCTCCATTTCTCTCCCTCTCTTTTTAATTTACATTCTCCCTTACTCTTTCTCTCTCACACGCACTCCATTTCCTCTCTCTCTCTCTCTCTCTCTCTCTCTCTCTCTCTCTCTCTCTTTTCTCTCTCTCTCTCTCTCTCTCCGGAAATCTCTATCGGAAGTAATAGAGACGAGGAAAACAGAGAGAGAGAGAGAGAGAGAGAGAGAGAGAGAGAGAGAGAGAGAGAGAGAGAGAGAGAGAGAGAGAGAGAGAGAGAGAGAGAGATAATAAAAAAAATATCCATGAAATATAACTAATCGACAGGGAAGATGAGGCAGAAAAAAAAGATAGAAGACAGAGGAAGGACGAAGATATATAAAAAAAAGTCGAAACTAAAAAGTGAAAAAAAGTCTCCAATCACGTTACATCTACCAAACCATTTTTTTTAAAGGAAACACTATGAAAAAAAGTTTTTAATATAATCAAGAGTCATTACAGCGTCTCGAGGGACTAGTGTACCGAGAGACTTTTTAATGAAGTCACCCATTAATATTATAAAGGACGAGAGCCAATTAATGGAGTATGATCCTAAGGGCAGGGAATAGAAAGGGTGAGATTTCATTAGTTTCCCCTAAAAATTATGTAAGTAAGGGAAAATAGAAGAAATGAGGGAGGGAGGGAAGAAGGAATTGTAGGTACTAATAAGGAGGGGGAAAAATAGGAAGGAAGAAGGAAGGAAGGAAGGAAGGAAGGAAGGAAGGAAGGAAGGAAGGAAGGAAGGAAGGAAGGAAGGAGGAAGGAAGGAGGATAGGAGGAAGAAGGAAGAAGGAAGAAAGGGAAGAAGGAAGGAAGGAAGAAGGATGGATGGATGGAAGAATAGATGAATAATACATAATAGAATATCTCTGAAACATATGAAAAAAACAACACATACAACTCCACCACACACACAACACACACACACACACACACACACACACACACACACACACACACACACACACACACACACACACACACACATCTTACACATGCCAACCACAACACAACACACAACACAAACAAACAACAACAACAACACCACACACTCATACAGTCAACAAACACACACACACACACACACACACACACACACACACACACACACACACACACACACACACACACACACACACACACACACACACACACACACACACACACACACACACACACACACACACACACACACACACACACACACACACACACACACACACACACACACACACACACACACACACACACACACACACACACACACACACACACACACACACACACACACACACACACCCCTTCCCTTCATTAACAACACCAAGACATAAGCTAACAACAGGGTCTTTCACACCTGAGGTCACTTTTTTTTACCTTAATTAGTCGTAGTAGACCAAACCTTACCTTCACCTGGCCTCAAAAACACACATAAAAATATATGAAAAAATGACTTAATTTTGTTTATAGGTTACCTCTAAGACATCTTCCTTTTATCCAAACACCTCTCTGCCACCACTTGTCTCACCGATAATAATACATGTTTTTATCATAATGAACCCACGTGACCAAACCTTACCTTTACCTGCCCTCAAAAACACACCAAAATATGACAATTTGTTTACATGTTACCTGTAAAATACTTCACCTATATCTGCATACCTGACTTCTTACACTTGTCTCACATATATTAATATATTGTTTTATCTTAATTAGTCGTAGTAGACCGAATCTTACCTTTACCTACCTCAAAAAGACACACACAAACACACACACGCATATATATATATATATATATATATATATATATATATATAATATATATATATATATATATATATATATATATATATATATATATATATATATATATATATATATTATATATATATATATATATATATATATTATATATATAGTATAATTATATATTTTATATATATATTTTATATACTATATTAACTATATCTATCATATATTATTTTTTTTATTTCTTATTTTAGCGTCATTATATTCTTTTCTAACATGTTACTGTCACTACTATCTCCACATATTCTTTTTCTTCTCTTATTTTATCTTTTTTTCCAAACATCAATTACTATTTATCTTCCTATCATTTTTTTTCCTGTTCTCTTCTTAATTGACTCTTCCTGCCCATGTTTCCCATATCTTAGATCGAACTCACTTCTCTAAATCAACACCTGACTGTCTCCCTAAATCTGTCTCACACCTAGTATACTAATACACCTTTTTTTTTTCTTACAGGTAAATGACGTCTTAAATATCCCATTTGTTTTACTTCATCAAACTTATCTCCACAAATTCACTTATTTATTACTTTGTCTTATTTTTCTATTACTTTCTTATTTTTCAACTTAATATTCTTTCCTTTATCGTTAATTCCTTTTCCTAAGCCTCTTTCATTACTATTCTTATACCTATTTCACCTTCTCTAATAGTTTTTTCTATATTTTATTCTCTAGTTACTCTTCCTGCCTATCTTTCACCTATCTTACATCGAAGTCAATGATCTAAATCAACTTATCACTTTATATAACCTACCTACGTCACCTATTTCACCTACAACACACACCTAATACGTTCCTAAATCACCTACTTTCACCTATTTCCTTTTTGAACTATTTCATTTTGCAGACTTTTTTACCTTATAAATTTTTTCCCTACATTCTCCCATCATTTTTTTTATCTGCACCAATTTCATGTCTTTCCATACCTATTTTATTTTAGAACACTCAATTATTCCTACATTTCTTCCCTTATAGATTTTCCCCCTACATTCCCCACTCATTTTTTTACCAATCTTAATTTAATCTGTCTTTCTATACCTATTGTACTACTACAAAACCACCTTAATACCCCATTACCCATCTACTTTCCTATCCTCGCCACCTGCATCTCCCCCTTTCACCCATGACACACCCGTGCTTTTGTCCCCTATTACCTTCCCTTTACCTATTTACCTATGCCCTCCAACCCACCTGTTGAACCTCAAGTACATCTGTTCTTCACGTCACACTAATCAGATCCACTAAATACAAGGTTGTCGTCTTGAATAGATTACCGGCACAAGACTTGGTTCCTGAGTGAATGGCTTAATTAAATGTGGTGATGTGGAGTTAAAAAGCTGAAATTATGCATTTTTTTATATATAACTTGGTGGTGGTGATGGTGGTGGTGTTGAGAGTAGGAAAGAAAGAAAAAAGGGAGGAAAGGAGGGATAGAGGGATGAAAAGGGAGGGGAAAGAGAGAGAGAGAGAGAGAGAGAGGTGGAAGTCACGCAGGCGCAGGTCGAGCACCTTCTTCGAGGGCTCGACACCTAAAAAGCCACTGGCCCTGATGACGTCAGCCCACACTTGTTAAAACAGTGCGCCCAGGAGCTGTCTGTTCCTCTCACCACAGTCTTCACAGCCTGCCTGCAGGAAAACACCTGGCCTTCAGTGTGGAAGGAGGCTCGAGTGGTTCCTGTACATAATAGTATAGGGGCCAAAACTGAGAAGTGTCTTTAAGATCGACTTTCGTGGTACCCATGCGGTAACAGCTTCATAATATACCATCTGAAAGGAAATTTTGTCTACTTTTCAAATCTAGCAATGAAAATTTCGAAATCTTGTAGCTTCATGGTGATTTTTTGGTTACCATGACAACCACACTACATATTTCAGACCAACATGTTTAGTCTAGTCCAGTGGACCCCACGTGCACCCCATGGACAATCTAATGAGACCTACTTTTTTTGATGCACAAATATGTCTAGAAAACAAAAATCAATGTTAACACTGTCAACTAATGTCCCATGGGGTTTCGTATGGCGGCCATTGTCGATCGCGAAATATTTGACTTTCTCGAAATTACCAAAATGTCCATAAAATCACAAATAATGTAGTTATAAATTTAATTTTGGTGCCCACGTGACAACAATAACATGGCCTATTGTAATAAGAACTATTAATGCAGTAATTGGTACAAGTTTAGCCATGGAACGGCAAAAACCTAAAAAAAGGCGGAAAAATGACTTCGGTTTCGCCGACAACTTTCAACATAAATGACAAAAACTTCACTAATATACAACGTACTGGTCAGTTTAACATATCAAAATCATCGTCTATTATTTCCCCATTTTTTAGATATTTTGGTTACCATGACAACCACATTACATATTTCAGACTTTGAAAGACTCAGTCATTTGAAATTTTGTGAGATCATTTTTGACATGGAGTATATAAACAGAAGCGGAATGTTATTAGCTTTCCATTGATATATTTAGTTTTCTGATAAATTAATAAGCACCATGCAAATATTAGCATAAACTAAATAACGTCATCAATATGGATATGAACAGCCTAGTCAATCTCCTCGCTCACAAATCACACGCTAATATTTGCATGGTGCTAATTAATTTATCAGAAAACCAAATATATCAATGGAAAGCTAATACAACTCCGCTTCGTTTGATATACTCCATGTCAAAAGTTGACTCACAACATTTCAAAGGACGCCGAGTTTAAAGTAATCGTCCAGACCCATTTTTTCCTTTGCCTAATTATGTTGAATGTACATTCAAAACCCTTAATCCACCAAAATAAATTGATTTCCAGGCCTTATTTCCGTAAAAGCACGACTTTTGTAAAAAGCGCGCGAAAATAAAAATCTTCCCTCCAACAGGGCTACGACTGTTATTGATGACGTCAGAACAGGGACGCCCGCAGACACTCTGTCTGACACCTGTCGGCAAATGTTATGATGAGTGATTGTACTTCGGTGTCAGACAGTGAATCTGTCGCTGTGACCGACACTCTTCCCACACACACGCCTGCACACACGCCTCCTTCCCACACACACGCCTGCGCACCAACACCCTTCCTGCACACACACACACATACACACACAACACACACGTGTGTGGAGGGCGTGTGTGTGGGAAGGAGGCGTGTGTGCAGGCGTGTGTGTGGGAAGGAGGCGTGTGTGCAGGCGTGTGTGTAAGAAGGGTGTCGTGTGCAGACGTGTGTGTGGGAAGGAGGCGTGTGTGCAGGCGTGTGTGTGGGAAGGGTGTCGGTGTGCAGGCGGGGTGTGTGGGAAGGAAGCGTGTGTGTGGGAAGGAGGCGTGTGTGCAGGCGTGTGTGTGGGAAGGAGGCGTGTGTGCAGGCGTGTGTGTGGGAGGGAGGCGTGTGTGCAGGCGTCTGTGTGGGAAGGGTGTCGGTGTGCAGGCGTGTGTGTGGGAAGGAAGCGTGTCTGCAGGCGTGTCTGTGGGAAGGAGGCGTGTGTGCAGGCGTGTGTGTTGGAAGGAGGCGTGTATGCAAGCGTGTGTGTGGGAAGGAGGCGTGTGTGCAGGCGTGTGTGTGGGAAGGGTGTCGTGTGCAGGCGTGTGTGTAGGAAGGAAGCGTGTGTGCAGGCGTGTGTGGGGGAAGGAGGCGTGTGTGCAGGCGTGTGTGTGAGAAGGGTGTCGGTGTGCAGGCGTGTGTGTGGGACGGAGGCGTGTGTGCAGGCGTGAGTGTGGGAAGGGTGTCGGTGTGAAGGCGTGTGTGTGGGACGGAGGCGTGTGTGCAGGCGTGAGTGTGGGAAGGGTGTCGGTGTGCAGGCGTGTGTGTGGGACGGCGGCGTGTGTGCAGGCGTGTGTGTGGGAAGGAGGCGTGTATCCAAGCGTGTGTGTGGGAAGGAGGCGTGTGTGCAGGCGTGTGTGTGGGAAGGGTGTCGGTGTGCAGGCGTGTGTGTGGGAAGAAAGCATGCTGCACCCATAAAGGATGCATGCATGTGGCATATAGCAAAAAAAAATCTATCAGAAACACCCAAACATCTTCAGGTACTATATTTATCTCTGTGTTTACGTGCCTCTGATCAAGCGCGGGAAGAAGAGCCTCCCTTTCGCTACGTCACGGAGCCTGAGCCTGAGCGTCTGCAAATCTTGAGAGTGTTTTGAGAACTCGGGGAATTTGCAGATTTTGATTGCGGATTATTTAAAAACGGCTTACTGGATACAAAAAGTGACGACGTATTGTTGATATACTCGTTAATGGCTATGATTTGATTGCATTAAATCAGGAATGATGAAATGGTCTGGATGATTACTTTAAGTGAATTTTGAGTTCGTACATATTTCTTCATAGTCTCATAATGAAATTTATTTTTTGTGTTTTACTGTGTTTTATGTAATAATCTTATAGAACGATCATTTCCAAAGATAAAGGTATATTATAAAATGTTATACTGATAAATGCATTTTATAGGGGAAAAAGTACTCTGAAAGTAAACTTTTTTCCTTGCGGCAGACTCCCGCATCTGTGACTTTATCAACTGCAATCAACTCTATGTTCAGGCCTGGGCTGCGTTCAGTAGGGTTCCCCCGCACAATACGTATCGTCTCTTCCCTACTGAACGATTCACAACACATTTTGCTACCAAGATAGCAGCTGTCGAAATTTATCGCTGTGGCTATTCTTATTCTCGCAGAATAACTTGTTGATGACCCTGTATTTGATGCAGCACAAGTTATAGCAGCAGGAAATGAAATATTAAGTAGGCAAGAAGTGGAGAGAGAAGAGGAAAGGCTTTCTTTACCCTTTGTTTACATAACTTATTGTGGCGCGAGCTGGCAACCCAGCGGCAAACCACTTCCTCGAGTAGGTTTGCGAGAGAGCAATACGTATTGCAAAATGTACGGTGAATTCGCAATACATACCGTACGTATTTCCCTACTGAACGCACCCCTTGTGTTCTAGGAGGACTTGGAAGAATCCTCCAGGTCGTCGTCAACAGACAGGCCTCTGAGTCCCTGCCAGTGGAAGCATCAGTCCTACAGGGCTCTGTGTTGGGACCAGTCCTGTGGAGCATCGACGTGGACGATTTTCTCCGGCAGCTGCCAGCAGTCTCGGCCTACAGTAATGACTGTACTCTCTCCTGCTCCTACCCACGACAGGACAGTGGGCGTGCTTCTGATGAGATCAATCAGCAGCTAAGTGTTATATAGGAGTGGGGTACACGCTGGCAGGTGACCTTGGCTCCGGAGAAGGCACAGGTAATGGTGGTCTCTCGGTCCCTTGTGGCCGGGCCAGCAGTGGAGGGAAAAAGACGGCGGTTTGGTGGCGTTCCTCTCAACACTGAACCCTCTCAAAAAAGCACAACGTCGCTGGACAGATTAAGTCAAGTTATAATTGGTCCCGGCGTGTGTGTGTGTATGACTTCTACAGTCCATTGTTACAGCCTGACACACACACACACACACACACACACACACACACACACACACACACACACACACACACACACACACACACACACACACACACACACACACACACACACCACACACACACACACACACACACCACACACTACACACACCCCTACACACACACACACCACACACACACACACACACCACACACACACACACACACACACACACACACACACACACACACACACACACACTCAAGGATAAAAAAATGGCTGAATTATTGAGAGAACACGAGGAAAATTAACAAAAGGAAGATGTTCAAATGACACAAAGAAATATAATTTTCACCATAGAAATATTGACGCCTGGAATGGATTAGAAGAGGAAATGATAGTGGCAAACAAATATGTTTGAATTCAAAAGAAAAAATAAATAGAGATAGTTAGATACGAAGACAGGAGCACACGAGTATACTTCAGGCCCTGAATACTATCACTAGGTAAATACACACAGGTAGGAGGCCTTCGCTCATATGAACATAGGATGTCAGCAGAATGTGTTGCCAATACGAGATCAAACCTTAAAGCTGTTGGTTATCTTAGAGTCAAGGTTAATCGCATTAACAAGGAATGTTAAGGAGAACAAACCCAAGGAACAAATTAATGTGAATTATAAAAAATCCACTCCCAGCTGCTCGTCGCCTCATGTACAGCCGCCAAGAGTGTGATCAATGGATTTCCTTTATAGTTTCGGCCCAAAACTGGTGGAAATATATATATATTTTTGCTTATTTTTGGTGGTTAAAATGGCAAAAACAAAAATAATAGAATCCACGATCGCTACCATAAGGCATTCAAACATCTCACCAGTGATTACATGAGCTAAACTCTGGGCGAGCGTAACGGGTCCTGCTTTGAATTTCGTTTTTTCAATGGAACATGAGAGATCCAGGTATTTTTGAGAAAATCAGTAGGGTTCCTTCTAAGATATTTTTTTTACCACATTTCTTAATAACTCACAAACTATGATAGTTATGTAAAATATATATAAAATAATAACAAAGTAGTAGTTCAAAGCCTTACATTTGAGCTACAGCAAAAGGAAATCGGACTGTAATTAAATGAGTCAATGATACTTAAATATTTTAAAATAAAATTAAATTTTATGATGAAACAAAATTATCAGAACATAATTATTTATAATTCTATAACTTTTTTTCGAAGTATATATTATAGTTTTTTGAGATACCGAACATACCATCATGTAGAACACCTCGATCTCTACATTTGTTTCCCTATTAATGTTTCCTTTTGGACTAATACAGTAGTTTCACGTAAATATGGCAAAAACTAAAATAATAGATTCTACGAAAAGTCTCATACGGCATTCAAAAATCTCACCGGTGGTTACCTGCGCTACGCTCTGGGCGAGGGCAATGGGTCCTGCTTTGAAGAAAAAAATTCAATGGAACATGAGAGATCCAGTTATTTTTCCTGAAAACGATAGGTCAAAAACAAGGATAGCTATGAAAACCATGTATGAAGTAATTAATATTAAGGAGATCAAGGCCTTTAATTTAAGCTACAGGCAAAGAAAATCGGGTTGTAATCAATTGAGAAAATGACATCTAAATATTCTACATTTGGAATTAATATAGTTTTAAACATTCTCCTTTTTTGTTTTTGAGATACCGATCCTATCATATCCTATCCCCAGCTATGGGTTAAATAGTCCCAGCTATGGGTTAAATAGTGGACAACCTGGGATTAATCCCTACAGGGGGTTCTGCGTCCCTGGCCACGGTGAGCAGTAAGGCCAATCCCTGACATAGATTGGTTGGGGGGGGGGGGGTTTGCAACCCTTCCCTGTAAAAACTAAACTAGCCACAAACATAGTAAGAGGTAGAGGCCGGGGGCGCGGTAATCGCGTCCCCGACCCGGTTTTGCCGGGGGGCCCGACCATGCAAACCCCTCCTATGCCGACGCAGGGGAGGGGTCTGCCTATGACGAGTGCGGGGCAAAGCCCTGGGGAAAATCCCCCCACTCTAAATCAAGGGGTTTAGGGCCCCCTAGCCCAATTTTTTCTTATGGGGGGGGCCGGGGGGGTTTGCAGAGGCGGCGCCTGCCCGTCGAATCACTCCTGGGATCAACCTGCGGAGGGTTCTTCGTGTGGGCTCGTGGAACGTTCTGAGCCTCTCAGACGATCATCGACTACCCTCTCCTATCGGGCGAGCTCAGTAGGCTGGGGGGGATATAGTGGGACTCTCTGAGACGAGGAGGCCTGGCAGTGGCGAGACTAGCAGTGGGGGTTACACCTACTACTGGTCCGGCATGAGCAATGGTCACCGTGTAGGGGAGTAGCTATAGGCATCTCCAGCAAACTGCAGCCGTCAGTTGTTGAGGTTACTCCGGTTGATGAGCGTATAATGCGGGTGAGGATGAAACACACTCTGGGTTTCATGCCCTCTTGTTGCAGTGTACACTCCTACCGAGATGCGTAAAAAACTGAAGAGAAGGAGATGTTCAAACCCCAAACTCGACTCTGTATTAGACCAGTGTCCTCCTCGGGACACACTCATTGTCTTGGGCGACTTCAATGCTACTACTGGAACTGTGAGAGATGGCTACGAGTTATGTGTTGGTCCCCATGGCTCCGATCCAGAAACACCAACAGTTCTCTGCTTCTGAACTTTGCAAGGTCCAGAGGGTTGAGAATTGCAGGTTCTTGGTATCAGAGACCAGAACTGCACCGCTGGACATGGTATAGTAATGCCGGGGGGATAGCTAAGGAGATCGACCACATCCTCGTTAGTACCCCGTGGAAGGATCCTCCAGAACTGCAGGGTTTACCGGAGTGCTGAGTTCTTTGGAACAGATCACAGATTTGTTGTTGCTATACTTAAGCTTCATGTCAAGTCCAGAAAAAATCTGAAGATGTAACCATACTGTGTTTCTCTTGAGAAACTGAAGGACTTGACATGTGCTCATGATATGCGGTGGCAGTCCAAAATCGGTTTAATGTGCTCGGTGCTCTGGGGGATCCTGTAGAACTGTAGGATACCTTTCAAACGTGAAACTCTACAGGCTGCCAAGGAGTGTATTGGGGAGCGCCCGAGGTCAAGGCGTGGTTTTTTCTCGACGGAGACGCTGGAAGAAAATCGAGGAGAGTCGCGCTGCCAGGCTGGCTGGAAACCAGGACCAGCACAGGGCTCTGTCACGCCGATTGAAACCCTCCTGGGATAGACAAGGAGGGGTATTCAGGAGTCTCGCTGAGGATGTCGAGGGTCATTTGAACGCTAATGACCTCCGACCACTACCGAGCCCTGAAGAAGCTCCGTTCCAAGTCTCCTTCTCGGGCGAGTGCTATTCGAGCAGCAGATGGGGGCCTCGTGTCGGACATGGATGGGCAGATGGCTCGTTGGGCTGAGTACTTTGGGCAGTTGTTCACGGTGGACCCTCCAACTGAGCAGCTTCACACCACTGGGTTACAGGCAGGGATGCCGATCCTCTCATTGACGAAACCGCACCCTCTCTTGACGAAGTCAGAGAGGCTGTAGCAAAGTTGAAAGGTGGAAAAGGGAGCTGGTGTTTGTAATATCAGTGTGGGGGCTCCTCCCAAAACTGGGGGTGAGGCCATGATCCCCGGGTTGCATGCTGTCCTGACTGCCGTGTGGCAATCAGGTACCATTCCTCCCGACTGGAAAAGGGGATGGTCGTCCCTATCTGGAAAGGGAAAGGGGACCGTCAGGACTGCAAAAAATTACCGCGGTATTACACTGCTCAGCGTACCAGGCAAGGTGCTTGCCCATCTATTGTGACACGAATTTGCAGTCATCTGATGAGCATCAGAGAAACCCCAGCAGTCTGGGGGTTTACTTCTGGGGCCCGGTAAGTCAACAACGGACCGTATCCTAGCGCTTCGTGTCCTGGTGGAACGCCGACGTGAGTTTCGACAGGGGATGCTTGCAGCCTATGTTGATCTCAAGAAGGCGTTTGACTCAGTGCATCGTGAGTCACTCTGG
>JACEEZ010025487.1:60000-62500 GCA_016584305.1 Chionoecetes opilio
AACAGTGATGTTTGGGAGATCTCAACACTGAGTCAATACCTGAAATCATTGTCTTTGTTAGAAACTTTTATGCATGATCTTAATTTTGATTCAATTTATTTTTTTGGTGATTTTAATGCTGATCCTTTTTCTGGTAGGGCTTGGAAAAATCTGTTCAATTTTATGTCAAGAAATTGACTGGTTTGCTATGACTTAGACCTGCTTGGGAGAGATGCCATAACCTTCACAGGGTATGGGAACAGCACAAACAGGTGGCTGGACCATATAGTTGGTAGGCCTTGTGATCACATTAATGTCAGTGAGGCCAAGGTTTTATATGATATGAACGGTTCTGATCACCTGCCATTATTTATAAAGATGGAATTTAAGGGAGTCCATATATCTCACACTACCTCTCCAAGCAATAACACAGACTCTGCACAATATTCCTTAAATTGGCATAAATTAGATGCAGATGATTTAAGGAACATCAACAGACGTGTTGACAATAAACTAAAGCTTTTGCAGCATGACTTAGCTCAAAATTGTCATAAAACAGGTTGCCACAACCCTTTGCATCTAAAGGAAATAGATAAAGTTTATGATGCAATGGTAACAAGCATTCAGGAAGAGAGTGAAAAATAAATGAGAAAAGTTGTTAAATGCAATAAATTCAAGGTTATTCCTGGATGGAATAGGAGGGTGAAGGAGCTTCATAGTAGAGCAAGATATGGCTACCTGGATTGGGTGGAGCAAGGTAGACAGCTACACACCACACACCATGAGGTCATGCTAAACACCAGAAAAGCTTTTAAAGCAGCATTAAGACAGTGTAAGAATAATGAACAACAAGAAATAAGTAACAGTATCATATTCAAATTTAGAGATAAAAACAATACACAATTTTGGAAGGAGGTTAAGAGAAAGAGAGGAAAGGAAAAATCTAGTGGCATAATTGATGGGATCTCAGATGATGCACAGATTGCTCAGCTATTTGTAGGTCACTTTCTCAAGAGTCAAACTGGACTTAATACAACGAATGACACTGATTTCCTGAAAGAATTAAAAGAAATGTGGCCTGTAAAAAGAAAAGTAAACTTAAGAATTTCTAGTGCTACTATCAAACATATTTTATCTTCTGTGAATGATGGAGTTGGCCATGATGGAATTCATCTGCTGTTCCTTAAGAATGCTTCACATGACTTTTTAGAATATTTGTCCATGTTTTACAATATGTGTTATTCACATTGTTATCTTCCCGGTGATCTGCTAAGGGGCACTATTACTCCTTTACCTAAAGATAAGAAAATACAAATGCTTCCCCCAACTATAGACCTGTGATGCAATCCTCATGTCTGCTGAAAATCTTTGAATTACATGTTTTAAATTTCTTAACTGAAAAACTCCCTTTGAATTTTAGGCAGTTAGGTTTTAGGAAGGCATCATCCACTACTGATGCTTCTTTTTTGGTAAAAGAGGTTATGAGAAGCTACAGTAGCTCAAGGTCATCTCCCATTGCCACTTGTGTTGATTTAAGTAAAGCCTTCGATAGAATAGATCATTTCCTGCTTGGTAAGAAACTGTTATCCTCAGGTATACCTGTTGATCTGACCCTCACATTAATGCACTACTTTAGAAACCAACAAGCACAAGTCAGATGGCATCAGTCCAAGAGTGAATTTATTTCATTGAACAGGGAGTAAGGCAGGGAGGTGTTTTATCCCCATTTTTATTTAATTTTTATATAAATGACATTATTGAAAAAGTTTCCAGCTTGGACATAGGATGTAGGCTTGGTGTCCACAGACTTAATGTTGTAGGTTACGCTGATGATCTGGTTCTCCTGGCTGCGTCAAGAGACGACATGGAGGTATTATACAATTGTTTATGTAATGAAATTGTAAATCACAAACTTGTGATAAACAAAGAAAAAACCAGATGTATGAGATTTAATTTAAGAAAAAAATTTGTATTGGGTAATATAAAACTTAATGGCGATGAACTAAAAGTTGTGAGCTGCTACAAATACTTAGGACACAATATTTCCTTCAATTTTAAAGATAGTGATGACATCGATTTTCGGTTAAACTCATTTTACTCATCTTTTAATAGTGCATATAGAGATTTTAAGTTTTTAGATTTTAATGTTCTTTTATTTTTATTTAACTCTTACTGCTGTCCAGAATATGGCTTGGCCCTATGGAATGATACTTCAGTTTTTAGATCTTGTTTTTTTAAAGCATTTAGTGTAGCATATAATAATGGTTTAAAACTCATGTCGGGAGTACCTACATATGCCAGCAGCCACATCACTGCTGAAAACTGCAATAAATTATTATTAAGGCATCTCACAGCCCTTATCTCACAGCCTGCTTATACAAGTTAGATTCTTTAAAAGAATGATTAGGTCAAACAATCCTATCATTAAATATAATACATATTTTTATACAAAAGGTCTTTTTATGACTTATGTGAGACATTTATTTGATCAGTATTACAATATCAATATATTTGAAGAGGC
>JACEEZ010025487.1:67500-70000 GCA_016584305.1 Chionoecetes opilio
GTGAGGGGTATGGCACGACATCTTAAAGCAAATGAGCCGCCAACAGCAGCTCAGCCTTGTCCTTGTCGCGGACAGCCACCGACCCGTTGGTTGGTGAGCGGCCGAATGGTGTTGTCAGCAAAGAGGCCCTGCTGCTGCCTTCAACTCCACACCACACTCCTTACTGCCTAATGACGGCCCGCTGTACTTGGCATTTTTAAGTCCTCTTCTCCCAACGTTGTTAGGCCTGTTTGGACCTGGCACATTGTCTTGCAGGCTTCTTTGTGCCGATGTTTGTGAATGGAAGGGATGGGACTTGTACGCAGCCAGGCCATGCTCTTGTTGTCAGCAGCTCCCTACACTGAAAACAGACCAGGGCCTGATCATGGGGCCTGGATGTTGTGGTTGGCTGGGCGTATATATGATATTCTGGGGAGATAGGAGGAGGTTGGTGAAGGTCTCCACTCGTGTGTCTACGTCGACGTTGGAGAAGCTCAGTTCCCACAATGGAGTTCTAAGTTTTCCTTTAGGCTGTTCCCAATCTCCGACACCCAAAGCACACTTGGCTTGGGCAGTAGCTCGTCGGCGTACCACAGTGGTACTGATGGTGGTAAGCACGGCAGAGTGTCTGAAAGATCCAACATGCCCAGGGGGAGGAAGGTGACACTTCGTCTCGGCAAATCTGGATGGACGGGGTCGTAGGGAGGAGACAGAGGTGTGGGGTGGGAGGTTGACATGGTGCTAAGGAGTACTTCAGGTCAGAAAAAATCCTGAATGCCTCTCAACCAGATGCTGGTTTATGTCCCCTATGACAAAGGAGATGGGCTGAGGAGTGATGGAGATGTAGGGTGTCAATGATTGGTCGTGGAGGAAGTGGATGGGGTCATTTCCCTGCCACTCTGGTCGGGTAGAGGACGCATAGTAGGAGGTTATCGTGGCAACTCGTCCAAAATCTGTAGAACATCATCTCAAGGTGCATCCAGTTCAAACTCGCGAGACTCTACAGCGATACCTGCGCGGAAGAGACGGCGAGGCTCCCGAAGGTGCCTCGAGCACGGTCGCTTCGGTGCCATCTTGAATATCCCTGATGTGTCCGAAGTTGTTAGGGGATAGTAGGGTTAGGAAGGTCTCGCCGTAGTGATGATTTCTGGGTTGTGTGGAAATGATGAAAGATGAGCGAGAATACCTATGTTTGTTTGGAGTCCTCTGACATTAGCGGAAATACGAGTTCGTTTCTCTTGTGAAGGTCGGTGGGTTGGCATAACTCCAGGGTGTGTTAGGGGGGTTGGGTCCACTTGGGTGAATTGCGGAGTCTGGTGATGACCCAATGGGTTTCCAGGCAAGGGGGAGCTTGAGGTGTCTGTTGAGGGTCTCGACGAGGCGGAAGGTGATAGCTGCCTGCTCAGTCAGCTGAATGGCCAAGCCTTATCGTGCCTCTTTTGGGGCAAGTAAGGACCGGACAGTTCTCACCGGTGTGACCAACGGTAGCCAGTGGTCGCACCAACTTAACCAGTGGCAGGTATTTTCGGATAACCAATATGTTGCAGTCGTAGCAAAATTCCAAGGTGTGGCTTTTATCGGGGCGAACAAGGGCAGGGACAGATGGAGACGAGTTTTCGAGGGCGCGCGAATGTAGTTTTCAGCGGCGCGCACAAACAAAATATAGATGTTTAAAAAAAAGAAAGAGGGAGTGAATGGCGAGGAGGTGCTAGAAAGAAAAAGAAGAAGAAAAGATAGAAGAAGAAGAAAGTAATGGAAGAACAGAAAATGAAAAAGGAGAAAAAGATAAAGGAGGAAGAAGAATAGTAAGGGGGTAGGGAAGGGAGGAGGAGATAGGAAAGATTGCCACACCCCAAAGAAAGCAAAAGTAGTAGAAAAAAAAAAAAAAAAAGCAAAGTAGAAGATGATATAAGAGGAGGAGGAAGAATCGGAGGAGGAAGAGGAAGAGGGAGAAAAGCCCAAAGGATATAATATTGGATAAACGAGAGATGAGGAGGAGTATTGTGGACAGTTAAGTTTGGAGGCGGCCGTCTGTTGTGTAGGAGGGCCATAAACGCGAGATCAGAGGTACCAGGTTCTATTTTTTCCTTCTCTAGTGCGGGACCATGGGTGGACTATCATCTTTCTTAATAATTTCTCCATTATAACAACCTCTACCAGTCATGAAGCTTACTTTTTATATTATCAGAAATGATCCATAGAATCATCCCATTTATAACTTTAATCTCGATATTAAGTACAGTGTATCACATATAAAGCAATTACATCAATGCTTGAATTGTGTCTATCTTTTTATTTTTACCGGATGTAATTTAATAACGGAAAAAAAAAATTGGAGGTTATATATGTATGGGCATTCAGGTAGAGTATAATCAGAAGACAGTCATGAACCTACGGCATATCAGAGTATCTAATATTCGTCGAAAACGTCTCAGAAAGATACGCTGCCAGACGTACAGGACGCACGGGGTATCTACCAAGGGGAGGAACTGGGTGATTGGGATACCAACTTCTGAGCTCT
>JACEEZ010025487.1:72500-80000 GCA_016584305.1 Chionoecetes opilio
TGGATGCTGAAGTGAGAAAAAGCTGTCAAGATTAATTTTATTAAACATCAAAAAAAATATTTTGTGAAACTCCAGATTTTGATTATTTCTTGAGATGAAAACATATATAATCATTTACTGTCTTCAACTTTAGAATGTATAAAGCTTATTCCTTGCATGTAATTTACAGATGAGGAAAACATAAACATCACTTGTGAAGGATGAACACAATACACATACTGAAACAGTGTTATATACTAAGTCATTCACCTGGCCCCCCCGGATACGTGTCGACATCTTCACATCGATTATAATTGTTTTTGGTCGGGAAGACACCATTACATAATCTTGAGAGTATTGAAAAGCTAATCTCGAACTTCTAATCACGTTATTCTGTTTTGCGAGAGCAATACCGTGGCATCAAAAACAATATGATAGTAACCACTGTGACACAACACCACTCTAGGGCGACAATTTTTTTTATTACTGTATCAATATATTAACAAATAGATACAAAAAA
The DNA here is from genome assembly GCA_016584305.1 of Chionoecetes opilio. Classification (NCBI taxonomy): domain Eukaryota; kingdom Metazoa; phylum Arthropoda; class Malacostraca; order Decapoda; family Majidae; genus Chionoecetes; species Chionoecetes opilio. Next base: position 73,000 of record JACEEZ010025487.1, read on the forward strand.
AATGTATGAAGGTGGAGAAAACCTTGCCTGGACGCCCACCGTAGCGGCCATGACTGCAGCGCCCAAATACCTTCACTTACACGATACATGAAAACAATTGCTGCAAGCATACCATTCCACATCCTCCTAGCTCTTAGAAATGAAATTTTTTCTTTCTCAGTAATAAATCATAACGCTTTAGAAAATCAATAAGGTAACCAATAGTTCCTCTTTTCCTCTTTGCCGTATCCATAAGGAGGTAAAAGTTAACTATAGTTTCCAGCAGCCACGGTTCTTGAGCCTCCGGCATGTTCCTGAATGGACTAATAATTATTTTAATCGTCACATAACACCATTTCATAACAGTTTCGCAAATACAGTTGTTACACTAATTCCTCTATATTTATTTGGGTCTGTCTATTTCCCTCATAAGATGCAAACACTTCTGCTTCACCTATGACCTGGGATATTTAGCAGATGGGGATATTTTAAGATAAAAATATGGTGTGAATAACGAGTTATAGACACCAATATTCACTGGGCTGGAAGCAGAGCAAACCCACCTGGGGGAGAGCCCATACGGTCCACACGCCTGTCCAGACCTGTTTTCTTAACTTGCTGCATGACCTGCTCGCGAGATGTTTCGTCCAGTATAGGGATGGTTGACATCTGTAGTTACATCATCCACAGGTTACCAGTCGAGTTATCAGGGTTCATAGTCTCAAAATAAGCTTTAATTATTCAGTACTCGGACTAATCTCACAATGACTTATCAACACCAAAATCCCCTTGCCAATAATAGCCTTCTTACATTTAGTATCATCAGGACCAGTCCGCTAAAGTTTTACCACAACCCACAATGTTACACCAAGCTCGGCACCACTATACCTACCGTGCGTACATGTTCTGAACACACGAGTATAATGCATCCGCAATGGCTCTCTCAACAGCATCAACATCTAAAAACATTCAATAACTGCCTCCATTTGCACAATATGCTTACAACCCCCTCCCTATCGACTCTGTGAAATCTGAAGTGACTTCCTTACCAAACTAGTCTGCAGGCATCTATAAAAGAGCTGCGTAATTCCAGCGGACCGCTGCCCTGTACATGAGTGTGTCCATATTACAACTGTACAAGTAACTGTTACCGTGACGGGGCATGGTCAGAAGGGAGATCACTTCGCTGCAGAAACACCAAAATCACCAATAGTCAATGAGCGAGCGAAGGTGAACACACGTATCTACCTCAGATATCCAGGGTCACGCCTTCGTAAGTTTTGTTTCCAGGAAGTGTTTGTGACGATACATAAGACTATCTCGATCACAAAGCAGAACCGTTATCAATACATATGGGAGACAATAACTCTGCATATTATTAGCACAATGATATCATCATTAATTTCTTGATGTGACATATCATAACCAATATGGTTTTAATTTTTTAAAGTTAACTCTCTGTCACAGTCAGTAATTCTCTACGCTCCTGCCAGACCTTGCATCATATATCCAATTATGACTACTACCTTCTAGGGCCCATTCTAGGCATATGACTTAGAGTTTAGCTTCTCTTGCATGAGGCAAACAAATCATGAGAAGAGAAATAAGCGAGGTCGCATGGTGGGACTAACATAATCAAAGCAAAACCCCTTGAACATTACGAAACCATGCACCCAAACTTGCTTTCCAATATTTTTATCTATGTCGCACACCAAATGAGATAACTAGTTCTTAACACAAACACTGTTCCACCACGCTCAAAAAGAACCAATAATTTACTCCTAAATGTGGCATACCGGGAAATGACATTGGCATCAGGTCTTGACCTCATTAATACAGAAATGTCATAATCACAGAAGCAGCGCCTGCACATTGGTTTCTCTAACTTCGTACACACTCCCCCCATATTTCAGACAAGATTCTCACTTTGATCCATGATATAGGTGATCCTAAAAAAACTGAGGATTTCCAACTATCGATAACATCCGGGTCCTGTACAACTAGCGCTCAACAAGCCATCAAGCGTAGGTACACCCGGCGTTCCGGCCGAGACTTTTTCACAACACACACAAACACACATTATCCATCTCTTCCTAAACCAACGAGAACGCTCTTCACACAAATCGACAGAACGAGGGGTGAAGATACAAAGCAATCAGTCCCCCACAGTATTCTACAGGAAGGACAAGAAACCACCCTGACCGCTGAGGGTGGACACACAACCCGGTGCTTTCTGCCTTGTCGCTGCAATATTCAGGTTTTGCTAAGCGGACGCGGTGCTCTCTGGACATGCTTGTGCCGTCGGTCTGAGGCTGGACGTGGATTGTTATTATTGTTTTCCCACTGAGAGGAGGATGCCTAGATTATAGTCTTTAGAGGTATGTTAGAAATATTGTGTGTTTGATGGGTGTAAGTGTATTATGGTGTGGTGTGTGCGTGTGCGTGGCGTGTGCGGGCGTGCGTGCGTGCGTGCGGCGTGTGTTGCGTGCGGCGTGCGTGCGTGCGTGCGTGCGTGCGTGCGTGGCGTGCGTGGCGTGCGGTGTGCGTGCGTTGCGTGCGTGCGGCGTGCGTGCGTGCGTGCGTGCGTGTTGTATAAGTTTTTTGTTTGTGTTTGTTTGAAGAAATTCGACATCGACGCAGCTGATTATAGATCTCCACGTAAACCAGGACAGCTCTCTCTCGGACTACCCTAGAGAGATGTTTTGTAGGCTATGAGGTTGGCCGAAGCCAAGCACCCCGGGAGGTGGGTTACAAACCCCGGCTAACACCCGGTACCCATTCACCTGGGTAGGCCGGGGCTCGGTTTTTAAGGAAACAGCCCAACTGTTCCGCCTCCGCCGGGGATCGACCGAGATTTCCAGTTGTGAACCGGCGTGCGTACACTCACTACGGAGATTCCCTAGCTCTAGAAAGGTGATGTGATGTTGAGAGGCCCATTGCTGTTTTATGTACACAAGAAAAACCACTACTTTGTGCTAGGACGTTAATATCTTATCATAAACGTCATTAATAAAACATTTACACACCACACACACACACACACAAACACAACACACACCACACACACACACACACACAACACACACACACACACACACACACCACACACACACACACACTCACACACACACCACACACACACACACACACACACACACACAACACACACACACGCACACACACACAACACACACACACCACACACACACACACCACACACACCACACACACACACACATAACCTAGGATCAATAAAAACACTTCAGTAAAACAATCGTTAAGAGGAGAAAGGAGGAGGAATACGATGTTCCTTATGGCATCCATCAAGAAGACAAGAGGGAATAATAATCAATTGTAATAAGAGCGAAATTAGCAAGAAATAGGCGAAAGGAGAAAGAGAAGTACAGAGAGGAGAGACGAGAGAGAGAGAGAGAGAGAGAGAGATGAGAGAGAGAGAGAGAGAGAGAGAGGGGGGGAGGGGGGGGGGTGGGGTGGGGGGGGAGAGAGAGAGATATTAAAACCCATGAGAGAGAGATCGAGGCTAAATATATATATTATATATATATATATATATTATATATCATAATACTATAATATATATATATATATATATATTTAGCACTTCGATCTCTCGATCATGTGGTTTTAATATCTCTCACTCTTCTCTCTCCTCTCTCTCTCTCTCTCTCTCTCTCTCTCTCATCCTCTCTCTCTCTCTCTCTCTCTGTACTCATCTTTCTCCTTTCCGCCTCTTTCCTGGCTAATTCGCTTATTACAAATTGATTATTATCATCCCTTTGTCTCTTGATGGAGCATAAGGAAAATGTATTCCCTCATCCTTTACCTCTAGCCGATTGTTACTGAAGTGTTTTATTGATCCTAGGTTATGTGTTTGTGTGTGTGTGGTGTGTGTGTGTGTGTGTAGTGTGTGGTGTGTGTGTGGTGTGTGTGTGCGGGTTGTCTTGTGTGTGTGTGTGTGTGGTGTGTGTGTGTGGGTGCTGTGTGTGCCTTGTTGTGTGTGTGGGTGTGGTGTGTGGTGTGTGTGTGTGTGTGTGTGTGTGTGTGTGTGTCGTGTGTGTGTGTGTGTGTGTGTGTGTGTGTGTGTGTGTGTAAATGTTATTAATGACGTTATGAAAAGATATAAACGTCTAAGCACAATAGTAGGTTTCTTAGTGTACATAAAACAGCAATGGCATCTCAAACATCAACATCACCTTTCTCGAGCTAGGGATAATCCGTTAGTGTAGGGGTGTTAGCACGCTCGGTTCACAACGGAGAAAATCTCGGGTTCCGATCCCCGGGCGGAGCGGAAAACAGTTGGGCTGTTTCCTTAAAAACCCGAGCCCGGTCTACCAGCAGTGAATGGGTACCGGGTGTTAGCCGGGGGGTTTGTAACCCACTCCCCCCCCCCCTTCAGGGTGTGGCTCGGCCAACCACATAAGCACTAGCAAACAGCCTCTAGGGGAGTCTGAGAGAGAGCTGTCTGGTTACAGTGGAGATCTATATCAGCTGCGTCGATTGACGAAATTCTTCAAACACAAACACAACAAAAAAAAACTTATAACACAAAAACACGCACGCACGCACGCACGCACGCACGCACGCACGCACGCACGCACACACGCACGCACGCACGCACGCACGCACGCACGCACGCACGCACGCACGCACGAACCCCGCACGCACGCACGCACGCACGCACGCACGCACACGCACACCCACACGCAACACACCACACACACTAACTACACTAAAACACCCTCAAACACACAATATGTCTAAATCCTCTAAAGTACTATACATATAGGCATCTCCTCTCAGTGGGAAAACAATAATAACAATCCAGTCCAGCCTCAGACGGACAGGCACAAAGCATTCCAGAGAGAACCGCGTCGCTTACAAAAAACCTGAATATGCAGCGCAAGCCCCGGAAAGGCACGCGGGTTGTGTGTACCCTCCAGGCGGGGTCGCGGGGGTTTCTGGTCCTTCCTGTAGAAGACTGTGGGGAGATGATTCTTTTAGCTTCAACCCTCGTGCTGTAGATTAGAAAGCGTTGCGTTGGGTAGAGAGAGAGGGATAATGTGTGTGTGTGGTTGTGAAAAAAGTCTCGGCCCGAGAACGCCGGGGTTACCATACGCTTGGATGCCTTTGTAGCGCTAGTTGTACAGGGACGCCGATCGTTATCGATAGTTGGAATCTCGTTTTTTAAGGATCACCTATGATCAAGGACAAAGTGAGAATCTGTCATGAAATATGGGCTGGAGTGTGTACGAAGTTAGAGAAACCAAATGTTGCAGCAGCAGCTCTGTGATATGACATTATCTGTATTAATGGAGGTCAAAGACACTGATGCCAATGTCATTTCCGGGTATGCCACATTTAGGATGTAAAGTATTGGTCTTTAGAGCGTGGTGGACAGTAGTTGTGTAAGAATAGTTATCTCATTTGGTGTGCGACATAGATACAAATTATTGGAAAGCAAGTTTGGTGGCACCCCAGTTTCGTAATGTTTCAAGGGGTTTGACCTGGATTATGTTAGATCCCACCATGCGACTCGCATTATTTTGTATTCTCATATTTGTTTGCCTCAATGCAGAGAAGCTAAACTCTAAGCATATGCCTAGAATGGGCCTAGAGGGACGTATGTCATAATGGGATATATGAATGCAAGGTCTGGCAGAGAGTAAGAGATTAACTGACTGTGGACAGAGATACATAGGGTTATATGATAGTCACATCAGAAAACTTAATGATGAATCAATTGGCTAATAATAATGCAGAGTCATTGTCTCCTCATATGGTATGATAACGGTTTGCGTGTGAGTCAATAGTATTATGTATGCGTCACAACACGTCCTCGAAACAAACTTACAGAAGGCTTACACCTGGATATTCTGAGGTAGATACTGTGTGCACTCGCTAGCTCATTGTATGTGAGTGATTTTGTTGTTCGCAGCGAAGTGATCTCCCTTCTGACCATGCCCCCGTAACGTAACGTTACTTGTCAGGTTGGAGATATGGACAACTCATGTACAGGGCAGCGTCGCTGGGAGATACGCAGCTCTTTATAGATGCTGGCAAGGAATAAGTTTGGTAAGGAAGTCACTCAGAATTTCACAGAGTCGATAGGGAGGGGTTGTGTAAGCAATATTGTGCAAATGGAGGCAGTTATTGAATGTTTAGATGTGATGCTGTTGAGAGAAGCCATTGCGGAGCATTATACTGGGGTGTCAGAACAAGTACGCACGGTAGGTATGAGTGGTGCCGAGCTGTGATAACAGTTGTGGGTAGGTCGGAAAAGTTACGAATGGTCCTGATGATACTAGAATGTAGAAGGCTATTAATTGGCAAGGGGATTTTGGTGTATACGTCTTGTGAAGGAATTATCCGGAATAACGAATAATTTCAAAGCTTAGTTTGAGAACTAATGAACCCTGATAACTCGACTGGTAACCTTGTGGATGATGAAACTACAGATGTCACCATCCCTTATAATGACGAACCAATCCGCCCGAGTCAGGTAATGCAGCAAGTTGAAGAAAACGAGGTCTGACAAGGCGTGTGGAACGGATGGGCTCTCCCCCAGGGGGTTTGCTCTGCTTCCAAGCAGTATTGAATATGGTGGCTATAACATCGTTATTCAACACAAGATTTTTATCTGCTAAAATTCCATCTGCTAAAATATCCCAGGTCATAGGTAAGAGAAGTACGTTTGCAATCTTTATTGAAGAAATAGACGAGACCAAATAAAATAGAGGAATTATGTAATCAACTGTATGGCGAAACTTTATACATGGTGTATGTGACCGATTAAATAATTAATTAAGTCCATCAGGGAAACATGCACCGGAGCTCTGAAGAAACCGTGCTGCATGGAAACATATAGTACTGTACGCTCCTTATGGATACGGCAAAGAGGAAAAAGAAGGCGAACTATTGGTTACTTTATGATTTTCTAAAGCGTTATGATTTAGTACCTAGAAGAAAAAATTTCAGTTCTAAAGAATCTCAGGAGGATGTGA
>JACEEZ010025487.1:85000-91133 GCA_016584305.1 Chionoecetes opilio
TTTTTTCTACGACTTTTGCTGTCTTTGGTTGTGGCAATTCTTATCCTTCTCCTCATCAACTACATACCATCTTCAATTCTCTTCCTCCTTCTTTCTTTTTCATTTCTTGTTCTCATTAATTCTTCGTCTCTTCTTCTTCGTCTTTTTCTTCTAGCACCCCTCCCCCTCCTCCTCTTCTTTTTTTGTACATCTATATTTGTTTGTGCGCCGCCTGAAAAACTACATCGCGCCGCCCGAAACTCGTCTCAAATACTGTCCCTGCCCTTGTCGCCCAGATAAATACCAACCTTGGAATTTGCTACTACGCAACATAAGTGGTACACGACAATACATAGCCTATGGTTAAGTTGGTGCGGACCAATGCTACCGTGAGGGTCACACCGTAGGAGAAATGTCGGTCCTTACTGCCCTAAAAGAGGCACGATAGCTCTGCCATCAGCTGACTGAGCAGGCAGCTATCACTTTCCCGCCTCGTCGAGACCCTCAACCAGACACCTCAAGCAATCCACCCTGCCTGGAAACCCAGTGGGTCATCACAGACTCCGCACTCCACCCAAGGACCCAACCCCCCCCCACCACCCTGGATTATGCCAACCCACCGACCTTCAACAAGAGAAACAGACTCGTATTCCGCAAGGTCGAGGACTCCAAACAACATAGGAGATCTCGCTCAATCTTTCATCATTCCACACAACCCAAGAAATCATCACTACGGCGAGACCTTCCTGAACCCGACTATCCCTAAACACACTTCGGACACATCAGGGATATTCAAGATGGCACGAAGAGACCGTGCGCGAGGCCACCTCTGGACGCATCGCCGTCTGCTTCCGCGAAGGTTATCCGCTGTAGAGGCTCTCGAGGTTGAAATGGATCCCGATAGGCCACCTTGAGATGATTGCTTCTACAGATTTGGAGAGTGCAACGATACCATCCTACATGCGTCTGCTACCGGCCCAGAGTGGCAGGGAAATGACCCATCCACTTCCTCCACACAACATTGACACCCTACATCTCCAGCACTCCTGCAAACCATCTCATGTCATAGGGGACATAAACCAGCATATGGTGAGAGGCAGTTCGAGGATTTTCTGACTGATTACGGCCTTAGCCAACCATGTAAAACTCCCCACCCACACCTCTGCTCCTACCTCGACCCCGTCCTCCACAGATTTGCCAGACGAAGGGATCACCTGCCTTCCCCCTGGGCATGGTTGGATCTTCAGACCACTCTTGCCGTGCTTACCACCATTCAGTTACCACTGTGGTACCCCCCCCGCCCCCGACGAGGGCTACTGCCCAGCCAAGTGGCGTTGTGTCGGAGAGTGGGACAGCCTAAGGAAAACTTAGACTCCATGTTGAACTGAGCTTCTCAACGGCGACGTAGACACACAAGTGGAGACCTTCACCAACCTCTCCTATCCCCCAGAAAATCATATACCCAGCCAAACCCACAAATCCGGCCCCCATGATCAGCCCTGGTTGGTTTTCAGGTAGAGAGCTGTCTGACAAACAAGAGCATGGCTGCTGCGGTACAAGTTCCATCCCTTCCAATTTCACACAAAACATCGGCACAAGAAGCCTGCAAGACCATGTGCCAGGCAAAAGCAGGCCATACAACGTGGAGAGATGACTTAACGGCCAGTACAGCGGCCAGTCAGTTAGCAGTAATGGAGGGATGGGGGGGAGTGAAGCAGCAGCAGGGCGCCTCTTTGCTGACAAACAACATTCGGCGCCTAACCAGACAAACGGGGTCGGTGGCTGTCGCGACAAGACAAGGCTGAGCTGTGGGAGCTCATTTTTCATTTAAAGATGTCGTGCCAGACCCCTCACGCGAGCCCCGAGAGATAATCATCTCCCGCAACCTAGGACTCTCGAGAGCGTCCTCGCCATTCAACATTAAGGTGAATGGTAGTTGATATCACGCTGCGGCAAATAGATCCAGAAGGCGTTAGGGCCCCTGACAGCATTAGCCCTCACCTACTAAAAGGATGTGATGCCAGCAGCTCCACCACTCACCATATTCTTCAGCAACATCCTTCCCCGTGCAAGTAGGCCCACGCAATTGTAAAAAAAGCAGATTGGTGGCCACCCACAAAAAAAACAAACAAAAAAAAAAAACAGCAAACGTACCCAAAAACTACGCCAATTCCCTCCCTTACCACGGCTGGGAAATCCTGGAGACCCGTATCACCGCCAAAATAAACACCTTCTTGGACGCCCACCATATCCTCCACTCCAAGCAATTTGGCGTCAGGCAGGGAAGGTCAGCTGCAGACCTACTCCTCCTTCAAGTCGCTTCCTGGAACCACCGCTGAAAGATAGAGGAATGGACACATTTGTCGTGGTCTTTGGACAGCGCCCGGAGACTTTGACAGAGTGTGGCACCGAGGTTCTCGTGCCCAAGCTGGGGAGCCTGGGCGTGCGCGGCGCCTCTGAGTCATCAGGGGACTACCTCCAAGACAGGACCCGACGGGTGGTGTATCATCGGGCCACACTTCCAGCAAGCAACCATTCCACGCCAGCGTCCCGCAGGGCAGGTATCGGGCCTCTTCTGTGGAATGTCCTTCAATGATATTCGTTCCAGCTCATCCTGAGGCCCAGACCTACGCTGACGACAGCACCTTGCCTTCACCGAACAGACGTGACGACAGACACTGTGGCAGCATCAACCGCATTGGCAAACAAAGTTCACCTGGAGTAGGATTGCAGGGCAGCCTGGCCCCTGATCAAAACCAAGCCCTGCTTGTCTCCCGCAGGCATGACATCAGTCAACCGCTGCACCGGGTATACAGCTTGAGGGCAGATTCACTACCGCCTTTAGAGATCCCTCTCCTTCTGTTGGGTGGAGTTTTACGCGGGATGACCTCACCAGGATGCCGGCGGACAGTTGCAAAAACGCGGCCTTTGGGATTCAGCTGTTATCGGCGCATCTCCGCCTTCTGGATGCCAAGGGGGGGAGGTCTGTATAAGGCACAGGTACGACTCATCATGACTCCCCCCTAGCATGGTTTCTGCCCCGCTCCACTTACCTGGCTACACTAGGACGCGTTCAGAGAAGAGCGCAGTGAATGGTTGAACGCAAACGTCTCCACCTCGACGCCTGACATCCTTCCAACCCCTCCAGGAGCGATAGATAACTCTAGTATAAAACCTAGAGCTTTGATCTATTCCAATGGTAACCACAGTTTAAATAGAAAAAAATAAAAAAGAGAGAGAAGAGAGACGAGAGAGAGAGAGGCAGAGAGAGAGGGAGAGAGAGAGAGAGGAGAGAGAGCAGAGAGAGAAGAGGATGGAGAGAGGAGAGAGAGAGAGAGAGAGATGAAGAGGAGAGAGAGAGAGAGAGAGAAGAGAGAGAGAGTAAGTAAGATTTCAACTTCTGTAAAAAAATATAAAACTAAAAAATCGATTATGAGTTCGTGCTATTAGAAAACGAAAATATATACGATAAAAAAAAAGGAAGTTCTGGATCATTGGAGACAAAAACAGAGCGAGATTGACCGTGAAATCTATGGCTGTCGTAATTCTGGCTGTCGTTCGGAGCAGAGGATTTCCGGGGAGGCACAAATCTGGCTACCTTGAGAGACACACACACGCATACTCACACTTCACGATGTAATCAAGGGTGGGAGTGTGTGTCGTGTGTGTGTGTGTTGTATATGTGTGTGGTGTGTGTGTGTGTGTTGTGTGTGGTAGTTGTGTGTGTGTGTGTGTGTGTGTGTGTGTGTGTGGGTTTGTGGTGTGTGTGTGTGTGTTATTTTTTTTTTTTTTTTTTTTTACATTGTGCCTATAGCGCCTGTAGCAGTGGTGACCAGGGTTCGGAGGGTAGGCTCTGGTGGTTCAATTGAGGGCTGTGGATGGTTGGCCCTCGACCATGTGGCGCAGGCAGGATCGTATAGTGACGCTGAGATTGAGACTCATGCCGCCGCCTGGGTCTCCGATGCACTCGCAATCGAAGGTAAGGTAGGATTAATGGCAGGGCATGGGGTGTCTTAGGCCACTCGACGGTGCAGAAGGTTTTGGATTTCTTCAGGGATCGAAACTCGGGTCACCGAGAACGCCATTCGGAGACGCTAAACCACCCGCTACCGCCTCACTCCTACCGTGTTGTGTGGCCCCGTGTGTGTGGTGTCTGTGTGTGTGGGTGTGTGTGTGTGTGTGTGTGTGTAGTGTGTCGGTGTGTGTTGGGTGTGTGGTGTGAAATGTGTGTGTGTGTGTCGTGTAGTGTGTGTGGTGTGGGTGGGTGTTGGTGTGTGGTGTGTGTGGTGTGGTGTGTGTGCGTGCTTTTTTGGTGGTGTGGGTGTGTCTGTGTGTGTATGTGTGTGTGACGAGTGATGCCGTCGATGGTTAGAATAAATATGAATAAGTAAAGGGGGGATATCTATTAAGTATTGGAATACATAGTAAAGAGAGGTGTTCATCCAATAAAATAGGAACTTAAGGTAGATGGTTCAATCAATCAAATCATTGGGGGCATAAGCCGGGGGGCGCGTCGCCTCGCCCACATACGACGACACTACCGGGGTCACCACGCGCGATTTTCCCATGCAGGCTCCTTTCCAACCAAGCAGCTCTCCCGACAAGAAACATCAACTTGCAGAGCCCCAGACACGAGTTCTTGATGGGCGCCCCCTTGGCTCCTCCACCGCCGGTTGTCTCATACAGATAGAACCGTATGGAAGGAGGTTCAGGGTAGCATGCCAACATGCCCATATAGCCGAAGTTGGCGCTGACGGGACTATGCAGGAATAGGCCGATTCAGGTCTCACGTCAATCGCTGATTTGACACAGTTAATCATCCAGCGATACCCCATTATTCTGCGATAGACACTTATTACCAAAAGCATGATTCGTCTCGTCAAGTAAATATTTAGTGTCCATGTCTCACAACCATAGATTAAAACAGGGATCACAAGCGATTTGAAGATCCGGATCTTTGTCATCCTGCACAGGTACCGACAAACGCCAAAATACTCCCACTGAGCGAGTCCATAACACCGTGGGCTATGCCAATCCGCCGTAAGACTTCTTGACGGACCCGCCGTCATTATGGACTGCGCTACCAAGGTATGTAAAACTTTCCAAGATCTCAATGTCCTCGCCACCACGCATGAACAGACTGTACTGCTTCATCTAGTAGGTCTCCAAAAACCTGGACCTTGGTCTTGAGCCAGGAGACCTCAAGTCCCAAAGGCTTTGCCTCCTCGTGCAGCGCCTCGAGAGCCATCACCAGGACCTCCAGCGGATCAGCAAAGATTACTGCATCATCGGCAAAAACAAGATCAGTGATCTTGGTGTTGCCGACGGATGCTCCACAATCACTTTGATCTAAAACCTTGTCCAATACCCAGTCCATACAAGCGTTGAAAAGTGATGGGGCAAGGACGCACCTTGCCTCACTCCTGTTTTCACAGGAAAGAAGCCGGATACACCTGCCCCACACTTCACAGCACTCTCAGTCCAGAATACAGACCAATTATCAAACCAATAGTCCTTGCAGGAATCCCTCGAAGTCGCAGAAGATCCCAGAGTGACTCACGATGCACTGAGTCAAACGCCTTCTTGAGATCAAACATAGGCTGCAAGCATCCCCTGTCGAAACTCACGTCGGCGTTCCACCAGGATACGAAGCGCTAGGATACGGTCCGTTGTTGACTTACCAGGCGTGAACCCAGACTGCTGAGGTCTCTGGAGCTTCACCAGATGGCTGCAAATCCGTGTCAGCAATAGATGGGCAAGCACCTTGCCTGGTACGCTGAGCAGTGTAATACCGCGGTAATTGTTGCAGTCCTGACGGTCCCCTTTCCCTTTCCAGATAGGGACGACCAGCCCCCTTTTCCAGTCTGGAGGAATGGTACCTGATTGCCACACGGCAGTCAGGACAGCATGCAACCCGCGGATCATGGCTCACCCCCAGCTTTGAGTAGCTCCGCACTGATATTACAAACACCAGCTGCCTTCCACCTTTCAACTTTGCTACAGCTCTCTGACTTCGTCAAGAGAGGGTGCGGTTTCGTCAATGGGGAGGATCGGCATCCCCTGCCTGTAACCCAGTGGTGTGAAGCTGCTCAGTTGGAGGGTCCACCCTGAAGTAGAGGTTAATGAAGGAAAATTGTGGTTAGGTGGTGGTGGT
>JACEEZ010025489.1:0-15841 GCA_016584305.1 Chionoecetes opilio
TTTGAAAAAAAGTCTTCCCGTTTTGGCTTCCCCCCGGTTTTTTTGGGTTTTTTTTTACTTTTCTTTGTTTTCATTTTTCTTTTCGGTAAATTGTGTCATGTCCTCGTTGTCTTTTGAATGAATTTTTCGAGGTGGAATTTCCGGTAAGTATTCTCCTTTCGTAAAGGGCTTTCAGCAGGTCTTTCCCTGTGTCTGTGCCATGTTTTCTCTTTTCACGAAATTTGAGCGCAGGAAACTGGGGGAAAAGGCAAACCCCTTCTCCTCTATAAATTGGGCCTTTGCCGGAATGGGTTTTTTGCGAATTGTGGATTTTTGTGAGGATGGGGTGGTTTGTACTGGTTGCTTAAAAATTGGGGGGTCACGGTTGGGGGTTTTATAACTGGTCAAGTTACTTAAAATGATATTTTTTTGGGGGGTGATTTGAAAAAGTTTAAAAACTTGAAGGGGTTTAAAACTTAGTTTCGACTCACTAATGATTATATTTTGGACCCTTCTCACCGGAGAGTACTGAACAAGGGGTAATTTAAGGGGAAAGATAATAAGGTTTATTTTAGGGGATTTGCTGCCACCACCCCGACGATTTTTCACTATGATTACTCCGGGGCACGTTAGATTAATATTAATAAGATGATCTTGGTAGTGGGTTTTGGTACGAGGGGTTAACCGAAAAAAGGGGTTTTGGACTCTTTTGGGAAAAGTGGGGGGAAAATTTTTTTTCCTAACTCAGAATTCCCCGGGGTTTTCTAAAAACACAAGAAACTATTTTTGAAAATGTTTCCTATTTTTTTGGAAAAAAGGTAAGTCTCCATTTGAGATCATCTTCAGCATAAAAGGGTAACACTATCCCGGGAAAACTCTACTCGGGAATAAGAAATTTGACTTCACACCCTGACGTAGGAATTTTCCTAAGTTATGAGATAAAACTCAATGAGCAAAATTCCTTCACTAGAATTACCCTTCGGGGAATTGCCCTACATAGGTAAATACCACTTAATATTTTAAATCAACGGGGAAAGATAGGTATTAGAGAGAAAGAAAAGGGCCCGGGGACAGTGTGTATGGTACAGTAAGCCCCATGGGCCTTTTTGAGGAGGTTTCGCGCCAACCTTGAGGAGCGGGGAGAGAAAACTCGCGTAATTCATTTAAAAGGGAGGGCGGAAAAATCATCCTTAGTGACACTGAACGTCCCTAATTTTTAATAGAAATATATAGATGAAATTTTAACTAAGGGAGAAAAAACCACCGGACCCCGGGGCAGATGTCTTCCGGGGAGCGCGGAGAGAACACTGACTCGTGCCCTGCGGGCTTTCCGCACCAAAAAAAAAGGAACTTTTTGGAAAGTCTCACCGTGCCCTTTAAATGAACAATTTATAATCCGAACCAACTATTTAAGTAATAAAAAACTCGCGTACCCCCCGAAGGGGCCCCCGTCCCTAATACAAACGGGTATTTGATATAAGAAAATTTTAAGTCTTAATCTAAATTCACGAAGGGGTTTTATATTAATACGACAATCGAACACCTTTTTCAGATTTAGGTGGTATTGAAATTTTTTTAAAATTTTGGTGGGTTTTTATTTTAGCGTGTATCTTTATACACCGCCCATATATGACCATAACGATAACGATAGGGATTATTTTGAAACCCATGAGGATTTTAGGGGGTCCAAATCTGAGAAGAGGGTTTTTGGAAAGAAAGAAAAAAGGGAAAATTTTAGTTATGATGATCGCAGAATAATTTTTCCAGGGAATTTTACTCGCACAAGGGGGTGTCGGAAGAGAGGAAATGAAAGAAACAAAAGAAGATAGAACAAAAGGGCCTAGGGGGGCCAAACTGAGACGAAAAGAGGGGGGAAAGAAGAAATAGATGAGTAATTGTGAAAACGAGAAAAAAAATTACTTAAAGACATAATGGGGAATTTTTATAATAATAAATCATACATATCTCCCGAATAATGGGCATTACACGCGTTTTTCTGGGGAAAAAAATTTAAAATTCAGGGCATCAAAGTAAATACTTACGGATCATTTTTCCTTTTTTAAAATGGTCAAAGGAGGTGTGTATGGGACAAATTTTTTGAGTAAATTTTAAGGAAATCTTCTGTTTTGAAAAGGGGTCTTTTTGGTTTTTAGATTACACAAAAAATCCAAGGGAAAGGAAGTATCCGAAACCCTGAAACCGGGTAATACTGACCGTAAACCCTTTGACTTAGTCCATTTGGGCAGAGTATATCCCAGAGGCGACGCCGGTTTGCCTTGGTAAATGATAAGAGCCCAAAACCGAAATACCCGCCCCCGCAAGCGGGTTTGACTGTAAGGTGAAAAGGTAGTATACTATCCAATTAAAATATCCCCCCACGAACCAGGTTTCGCCCGTGGGAATCAGACGCCCCGACTTTTAGACTGAAAATCCCTAGACCAAATTGCTTCATAGTTGACACTACACTCACCTTTGCTCACTAAGTTAATTAAAACATTTTCGTTTTAATCTCCCCGAAATCCCTGGTGTTGTTTGTAACTGAATTAAAATACCTTGAAGACCCCCCGAACCAGACTGGTCTTTATGAAATTCAAGGAGACTGGTTATCCCAACAACCTTTACCGGTATATAAAAACATATGACCTCAATTTGTTTGAATCCTTGTCAATTTTTTTCATTTAACCTTTTATTTGATTTCCAAAAGAGTAAAAAAAGGGGTGACGCTAAAAACCCCCTAACCAGAGTAGGTTTTTAAACTTTCAAGTTCAAAAAAAAAAAAAATTTTTCAACGCATAAAAAAAATTTTTCAAGTTCATTTTCAAAATAACTTTCCCGTTTTTTAAATTTAAATTTTGGGATACCAAAACTTTTCCATCTTGTTGGGGAGGGTGACTCTCCACAAAAAAAATTTTAGTCAGGGTGAAACTTTGCATACTAAAGCCGGGGGGTTTTAAACGAGAAAAACCCAAGTTGTCACGTGATAACAATGGTTAGTCTTTTTTTGATAACTCCCAGTAAACCGAGTATGGTCAGCAAAAAAAAAAGGACAACCCAGTCGTCAAGTTCCCGTTTTGAGATCCACTTTAGAAATTTGAAAGGGGGCAAAAAATGCACCTTTAGGGGGGCAAAAAAAGCCCCTTAGGGGGGGGTTTTTGACCTTTAGGTGGAAAACTTTTGCCCCCTTTTGGAGGGGTGCATTTTTTGCCCCAATAGGGCAGCAAATGCCCTTAAGGGGAAACTTTGCAACTTTAAAGGTGCAAAACTATATCACATTTTTTGCCCCTTTTAAGGGCCCAAAGGTTTGCCCCTTTAACATAGGGGCAAATTTTTTGCCCCTTTTTTGGGAAATTGGAATTTTGGGGTGCGATTTTGCACCCATATGGGTGCAAAAAAGCCCCTTTTAGGGTGCAACTTTTGCCCCTTTTGGAGGGAGCATTTGCCCCAATTGGGTGCAACAAATGCATTTTTTAAGGGTGAAATTTTGCACATTTAAAGAGCAAAATTTGTCCCACTTTTGCACCTTAAAGGTGAAAAAGCTGCCCCCACGTTCAAAAACAGTTAGCCCCTTTGGAAGAGTGAATATTACCCCCTTTTGTAAAAAAAGGGTGAAATTAGCACCCTTAAAAGGGAAAAAAAATGCCCTCTGCACCCCCGGGAATGCAAAAATTTTATCTGCCCTTTAGGATTTTTAAAGGGAAAAGAATTCCCAATCATATTTTTTTGATGGCAATTTGAGTAATTGCTACAAAAATTATGAATCATAAATTTCCTTTTTTATAAGATCCGTAATGAACAAAAATTTTGCATTCTTAAAGGGGGGTTGTTCCTGCAAGAGGGACTGTAACAAACAGCTTCTCGTGCCCAAATCAATGGGAAGTCCTCCCCCAAAAGTATTCAAAATTAAAGAAGGTTTTTAAAAAACCCAGCATCATGAAAAATTTGTCACACTTGTCTTAAACGAAAAAATGCATTAAAAAAAAAAACAGGATCAAGTTAATAAGGAATAAACATGTTTAAGAAAAAAAAATTTATTAAAGCTGAAAAAACTGAGATTAGAAAAAATACAATGTTAGTTAATGTTTACGGGTAGGAATGAAGAAAATCATTTGTTCGCGTTTGCCTTAACGCAAAAAGTCAGGGGGATGGAAATTTTTTCCGATACTATTTTTGAAAAAACTAAACACAAATCTTTATTTGTTTAAAATCTTAACACCAAATCTATAAAAATTTAAAACCAGGGAAAATTTTTCATATATATGACTTTTTTTTCATGAAAGTAAATAAGGCAATCATCATTTTAAAAAGGAAAAAACGCGACAGTTGGAAAACCTAACCCTATGCATTATTGCAAACCCTTGACTGATTAAGTGATTTTTTAGGGGAAAATGTTTTTGGAAATTTTTGGGCCCTGGTATAAATTGTTAAAATAGAAAATATGTGAATACCCCACAAAAGGGTATCAAAATATATGCAAACAGATTTTATAAGGGAGTTTAGGCAACATCTTGTAGAAAAAAGAAAATATATTGAAGCTCTTTTTATCAAAGCATTAAAGTAAAAAGGAGTACATAAAAGAAATAAATATTTTCAAAGGTGACATTGAAAAAGTTTTTGAATTGCTATGCAATTTTTAAAGAAAGACAAAAAAAAAAAAATAATGGGGTATTTTTAGCTTTAAAAAGCCAACAACTGGAAAAAATACAACCCAAAAATTTTTTTTTTAGAAAACGGGAAAAAGAAAAAGACATTCACTGAAAAGAAGCAAGATAACAAAAAAATAACGCGTGGCCAGTGGGAATATGATGGCAAATTTACAATAAAATGACTGGCCTAGATCCCATGAAATTTTATTTTTTTACGCAAAAGAATGCCATAGCAAATATTGTAGAAATTTTATAAGAACATAAGAACTAAAAAATAAGGAAGCTACAAGGGCCCGCGAGGCTACAGGGGTAGTTCCGCACCTAACACTACTACATCCATTTCATCCCCATCAGAACTTATCCAGCCCCTTTTTAAAGCCCCTAATGACTCCGCACTAACACCGTTACTGAGACCTTTCCCCACTATTCACCACCTTTTTGTAAACCCATTTTTTCCCTTTTTCCTTTTCTAAATTACGTTTTTCCAGTTTGAACCCTTTACTTTTGTTTACCCGGTTAAAAGCAAGAATTTTTTCCTACCCTCCTTTTAAACCCCTTTTACCCATTAAAGATGCTAAAGCAATAAGCAGTGATATGTCCATACCAAAATTTCCTATATTGAAAGCCACCTTATACAATCTTTTTTTACATACAACATTACTATTATAACACGTGTAAAACAGGGTGTAAGCTAGGCCATGCACAAAGGGTGGGAAATGTAAGCAGAAGGGGTATAAAAAAGACAAATAGAACCCTTTTATAACTACCATTTGTGGAAATTTGTATTTTTGAGAGAATGACAAAAAAATATAAAATTATTTAATTTATTTCAATAGTTTCTGTGAGAAAGAAACCGAAAATTTTAATGTGGCCCAAAAATAGCTGTTTGTATTTGGATGCAAGTGAAATATTAATTTGGAAGGAAAGTAAGTTGAGAGAGAGGGGTTAAACAAGTAAAAATAAACAGAAAAGGGAAAGGGACCCTGTGCCAAAAAGGGCAGCATGAGGGTAGAAAATAGAGAGAAACAACAAGGAAGGGATGTAGTTTCAGAAAATTTTAGGGCAGGAGGCGTAAAAAACAGGAAGGAAAACAGGTCGGGAAATAGCAAAAAAAAACGAAAAAACACTGTGTGGGGGTTTTAAGGAACCTGATCAAATAATTAAATTAGACAAACCTGTTTTTGATGTTCCCTCATTTTCAATCTTTTGGTTTTTCAGCGATGTTCAGTTGAGATGTTTAAGAGCATTGTTTTCCAAATTTGTAGTTTAATGGTCTGTCAAGCCAGTTCCCCAGAAGAACAGAAAATGTGTTTGGTGCCCAAATTTTAGCGCCCCATTACACTGTGTCTTGTCCCCACTGGAATGAATTTAACTGAGCGGACGACGGCGAGGACTCGAGCTGCGCACAGATGGGGAAAAGCGGAGCCTTTTTTGTTGCGGGCGGAGAAAGAGGGCCTTTTCCAAGCAAGAGTTGCCTCTCCTGAGCAGAAAGGACGGAATCGACGCCGCCATCCTTCCTCGCGTCGGGCCCCCGTGGCGAGGGGGAAACTTTTTGCCCTTTCCCTGGGGTTCATCTGGTGGGCGCATTCCCGTGGCCACGTCGAAGAGGTTGCGAGAAGTACCTAAAAACCCTTTTCTTGAGTTGAGCCTCCATGCCCGATAGCGATTTTTCTTGAGGAGCTGTACTCCCGAGGGAGTTTCCAATCTTGGGACAAGTGTTTTTTGGACAGGGCCCGCGCCAACCCCAAAAACTGAGCCACCAGGGGGGTCACGGCCAGCGTGACATCGCGGGAGTCATTTTTTTTGAGCGTAGAGGGTGGAGAACGACCCGGAACCTCTTTTTGGAAGGGAGTTTGGGCCAATTCCCTCCTTTTGGGGAACCCACAAGAAATCTTTGCTCCTAGTCGCCATATCAAAGGGGAAAAAAAAAGGAGAATAGTTCAGAATTTAAATTTTGGGACAAGTAGAATCGAATTCGGAAAAAAAATATTGTGAAAATAGGAGGGGAAATGGAGTATGTTCCAAAAAAACACCATGCCCAGTCGAACGAGTCACAGGGGGAAAAAATTTCGGGTATGTGTGCAACATTTCCACGACCCGAATTTCCCATAAAAAAATTTCAGGGTGTTTTCCATTTGAATGGTAACAAATTCCCGGGTTAGGAACAAAACAATTCCAACTTTTGTTTTTAAGGACCCCCCAAGTTACTTTAAAAAAAAAAAATGTTAAGCCTAGCATTAAGTCAGAGCAGATTGAGGGGGGGCCCCAAAAACCATAAGGGGAAAACAAACCCACTGACATGCCAGTCACAAAACAGATGAAATGGCAAATGAATGGACAAATAAAAAAAAAGTATACAAAAATATTTATTTTTGGAAAAACAGGGAGCAAAGCTCCACAATAGCCATGTAATCAAAAACTTATGCTGCTGTCACACGGGAGCCGGTGGGCTCACCATTCACCACCGTGTAAAAAATTTGGTGGGGACGGAGCAACGGTGGGACACACGGTGGGCCTTTTCCCCGTCCTTTTGAACATTTTAAAGGGGACTTTGCCGGCCATCCGCGCCCGGCGGGTTTAAATATGCTCAAAACCCTGCTGGCGAGGGGAAAAAAGCGGCAGGAACGGCGAGAGCCTGGTACGAGGACGCTATAAGGAGGCGCATCGTTTTGCGCCTGTTCGCGGGACGGGGAAAACCCCCAGTTCCCGGTTTTTTTTTTTTGAGGCCCCCGGTATAGCCCCCGGGACAAAAAAAAAACATTGCGGGCTGAATTTTTGCTGATTTTGGGGGTTGGATTTTGTTGTTTTTTTAGACGGGAAGACACACGGTGTTTTCCGTCCCCCCGAGCGCAGTCTGTGTGAGCCCCCCGAGCGCAGCAAGCCAGCTCACCTGGTCTGTGTGGGAAGCAGCATTAACTTAACGGTAAATTTAGAGTTTTTTCCTTAACCAACATTATTTCGATATCACTTTTTTTCTTCTTTTTCCAATTTGTTTGGGGTTTCTCTATTTTATTACCATGAGATTGTGTTTTTTTAAAAAACCCCCAAATCAGGAGGTTAGGATAAGTAAAGACTTGCAGCAAAAATCCGGAGGGGATAGCCCCCCCTTTTTTAAAAACAAGGTTTAAACCCCTCCCAAGGATTCTAAATAACCCCTTTTGACCTGGGGGGGGATTTAAAAAAAAAAATATATTATATAATATAATATATAATATAAATTATATATATTATATAAAATATAATTTTAAAATTATATATATTATATTATATAAATTTGCAACAGAATTCTAGTAGAATTAGGGGAATTTTTTACTTTTCCCAACTTAAACCCAAAAAACTAAACAAAATGGCAAATTAAAATTTGTCAGAACGGGCCACCCGGATGGTTGGTAAAGTCCGGTTCCCCGTAGCCCGCTTTTACGGCCGCCATACAACAATGAAACAATGAGTCACAATAAAGTCGACCGACCGCCCCCACCCCTTAGGTGCCGTACAAAGTTAAAAACAAATATTTCCCCCCCGGCGGTGTCCCCTCGAGCGGAGGGGCAAACGTGCCCCGGTTTCCACAAAAACCACTCAAGCGGGATGTGGTGACGATTTTTGGGCGGTGCGGCAACGGCGGCCGTAGAAGGGGGTAGTGGGAACCGGCCTTAAACCACACAAAAGGGGCGCCCACTTACTCTTGAACACGTCAGGTTAGGGGACGTTAGGGACGGTTTGTTTTCCCCTTTCCCCTATGTTAACTTTGTGTGGGAATCACAATGATGGTATTTTTTGGAAAAAAACCCTGGTTAGTAAGACGACAGTCAAGGTTTTCACCCCGGGAAAGGGGACCCTTCCAGAGGGAAATAAGCGGCCCCATGCCCGGGGAGGTGGCGGCCGCCAATCTGGGAATATTTACCAAATACGTAGGTTATATTGTTAGTGTCCCGAAGTGAATGGTAATTACTACAATATGCCGCAGAAAAAATACATTACACAAAAGTGTTTTAAAGGTTTTCAGGAAAGCCCCTTGTCTAAAATAAGCGTTATATTTCCAAAAATGGGGTTCACGGGAACAAATACCAAAAAAAAAAACCCACAAAAAAATCACATTTTTGTTTTTAATTTCTTTACATAAAAATTACACAGAACCTGTTAGTTCATAACGTAAAGATTCGCTTTATCAACGCTTCCCTTTTTTTAGATGAAATAATTTTTTTTGAACATTTTTTTTGCGTTTTTTAAAGAATCTGAGTTTTTTTGGTTAAGATTGTTTTATCGCCCCTGCCATATTAGCTTCTACCTTAGAAAGGGAAAACTTTGTCATAACTTTTTTAATAACCCCCAAACCTCCGGCAAACGTTTCGATGAAAATCACGGAAAAAAAAAAGATAATAAAAATAAATAGGTGAAACTCGCCCTCGTATCAGCACGTCAGGACCAAAGGCCAAACCCTCCCCCAGAAGCAGCCAGGCTAGGTTTTTGGTTTGGTTAAGGGTTTAAAGGGTTTAAGGGTTTAATTTATTTAGTTTAAAATAAAAAAAACTTTAACCCTTTAAAACCCCCTTTTTTACCAAAAACGTTTTCCAAAAGGGGTTGAAAAGGGTTTGAAAAGAATGTATGACAAAAGAAGTCCTTTATAAGGGAGTAAACGATATATGCAGGGTTGATACAACAAAAATTTTAAATCACTAACCAACCTGGGATTAGGTATTATTTTTCACTAGGACCAGAATTCCCTAACAAGGGGACCATGGTTAAGTTTTCCTTTTTGGATTCTAAGAAAAACTTAATGAGCTTCCGTTGAAAAATATTTGGAGATAGACAAGGCAAAGAGGCAAAGGTTTATGTCGCCTACTCTTTTTCTTTGTGACCTGCAACGCCTCAATTTTTCCTTTGCCACAGACATTTTTTAAAGCGAATTTTCCTTTTGTCAGGTTTAAAAGTGGGTTAGGGGAGTGGTATTTAACCGTAATTTGTACGAACCACACAACCCCGTTTTTCCCCGGGTAATGGGGGGGGCACGGGTTTGGGAACCGCAAACGGGGGGAAAACGCAACATTCCCAGGCCTTTCTCACCCCGGACGTTTTCCTACTTAGTTTTACTGCGGCAACCGCCCAAAATCAGTACCCCGCCCCGGACTTTTTCGCACTTTTGTTTTTTTAGTGTCGAGGGTCCCTTGGGAACACTATGTGCCCTGGTGATGTCCCATGAGCTATCACAGGGCTGTAGTTTATTGTCTTTCCTCAGGAAGGCAAGGGAGGCGGATGACACGTGTTTCGGGAGGGGTGGTGCTTGGAGAGTGAGTGTCGGTACCCAAAGAAACAAAACAAAAGCGAGCTGTGACACCGGCGGGGGGCCGGCAGCCAGGTGTGACAGGAGAGCCGGACCGCCGGAAACTTTTTAAAATTTCGGAGGGACCAGGCATTTGTCCCGGGGCCCGCAACCCGGGTCTGATTTTTACCGGCAAACCCTACCCGGGGAAAAGGAGGTCGGGAAAAAAGAGGGGTGTGTATTAAAGTTTCTTATCCCATTATTTTGATGGTTAAGAATGATGGGCAAATCAATAATCATCGGGAAAAGCCTCTTTTTCAGTTTTCCCCTTTAAGGGTTTGGTTTAGGTTAGGGAATTCCCTAGAAATAGGGGTATGTGGTTTTTGGTTAATATTTTGAGATTTTCAGCTTATATCATCCCAAGGTATACCCGGGTAATTTTTTCGTCATCTCATAATCTATCCACATACAAAATTTTTTCCCCTTCCCCGCCCAAAAAATTCCCGATGGGTCCTCAGGTTTTTTTTGGAGGGGGGATAACTGCAAAAAAGAGGCCCTTTCGACAATTTTTAATGTGACCAACATTCTTACCAAATCAAAAAATAGGGAAAGAACATTATAATCTCGTATCAAAATTTAAAGTTGAAAGTAACAATTTACCGGTAGAAAAAGGGTTTCGTATTCAGTGAGCATAAGGTAGGTTAGTAGATTTTTTATTTCCTATTTACTCTCTTTTCCCATAAAAAAAATCTTTACTCCGGAAAGTTAATTACGACGGGGAACTTATCAGAACATTTAAAGGGAAACAAACCATCTCTAGATTTTGAGAAAATATGTCCTAGTGAAACATTTACTGGGCATTGATTTCTTAACCGAGCCCCGATGGCCACACATACCCCCCGTGTTTTTTAGTTTTGGTAAATTTCTAGCATTTGCCCTTTCTCTCCCCCTTGGAAAGGGGGAGAGCCGACCCCAATCCCCTTCCGCAACAAGGTGGGGATTGTGGAAATGCGAGCTTTTTGGGTAGGGAACAATTACTGGTCGAACATACGTACTTTTTGGGTTAGTAGGGGAGTCAAAAATTTCCCCATATCTAAGGGGAAATGTACCTAGATCTAGAAAAATTACCTAACCTGAGTAGCTAAAACAACCATTTAAATTTTTTTTTTTTCACAGGACGAAATTCCTACACAATTGGGGAAAGTTGTTTCTGTTCACCTCAAAAGATTCTAAGAAAATTTTTCTCTTAGAACTTCCGTCGCAAATCATACTTTTGGAGATATAAGACTTTTTTTAAAAAGAAGGGGGTGTATGAGATATGAAAATTAAACTAACCTAACCCCCTTTGACTCACTAATCTAACCTAACCCAACCTAACCTTTTTCCCCACGTTTAAACCCCAAATAAAACCAAATCTGATTTAAAAAAGTGTCCGCGGCAAGGGAAAAAAAAAGAGTGAAGGGGGGGGCACAAGAGGAAGAAGAGGTGAGGACTAAACACTTTCTCTCCCCTCCTTAAACAACATGATACTCCAAAAGTAATGATTTTCGACAGAAGTCCATAGAGAGAAGTTTTCCCAGAATGGAAATTTTAGGTTGCCCTACTCTCCCACTTCCCCCAAAAAAAAAGGTTTTGGGGAAACCCGGTGAATGGGAGGGTTTTGGGGGGGGGAACAATTTTGGTCAGAAACACGTTTTAATTGAAGAGTTGTGTATTGGGGGGTTTAAAATTCTCAGACTAGGTATATCCTTTTATTACAGAAAAATTTCCCACCAAAATTAACCTAACCTAGCCAAAGAACTAACCCAGGGGGGGCTTTTACCCACCGAAACCTAACCTAACCAAATTAACCTAAACTAACCTAAAACCCAAATTTAACCAAACCCAAACCCCAAACTAAACCTAACCTAACCAAATATAACCTAAACAAAAAAACCTTCCTCCCAGCGGGGGGGGGGGGGGGGGGGGGTTTTTCCGACACTTGGGTCATCATTCTGGAGGATCGTCAGGTTCACACGTCTCTGGGGCTCGGAAGAAATCCAAATTAATTTTTTCCCCAGATCTAGGGGAATTTTTCAACACCCCCCAACTCAAAAATAGTGGGTTTCGATGTTTATTTTGTACCCAAAAACCAAAATCCCCCATTCCCCAGGTCCCCCAAACTTTTTTTTGGGAGAGGGGGAGTAGGGCAAACACTAAATAATACCCTAGAACCAATAAGTAAATAGAAACCCACTCCAAAAAGTGTAGGGAATTTCGGTCCAGGTAAAATAATACCCCCCTCTTCCCAAATAACCCAAAATTTAACCTCCAAAAGGGGAGGGTTGCCGCCCTCACCCCCGATATTCTAAAATAACCCCTACGGTTACAGGGAGTTTTGTACACAAGTTTTTGGGACCCAGTTTTTGTTAAGTTTTAACCGATTTTTGGTTTTTCGTAGTACGTGTCGTTTCGTAGCTTAGTAGTCAAGTTCAACCCCGAGCTGAGGTACGAAACGACTATGGTTCATAAGACTACGCAACTTTTTAGTGTACGAAATAACTTAGTACGAACGACTGACCCCTCTCTCCAATTCCCCAGAAACACTTTTGGAAATCATCCTTCCGGTTTGACTGAAAGAACTAGCGCACTGATGTTGCTTTTTGTACTTCACATCGTAAAAGGTTCCAGCGTACGCTCAGCCCCGGGTTTAACCCCCACGGCCGCTATGAAAATAGGGGCCCCAAAAAATCTAAGTCGTTAGGTTTAGGTTTGGTTAGGATACTTTGTGGTTAGGTTAGGTTAGGTTTGGAAGGTTAGGGGAGGTATACTTTTTGGTTAAGGTTTGGTTAGGTTTGGTAACTTGGGTTAAGGTTAGGTTTGGGTTTGGTTAGGTAACTTTGTGGTTAAGTTAGGTTAGGTTAGATTTTTAATTAGTGACTTTATGATTTTTGGGGAGCCATAAATCCTTTATTTGCTCCCCCCCCCAAAAAAACCCCCTATTCCGCCCCGTTCCCCCGGGTTGTTGGCATAGGGGGAAAAAAAAAAAGAAGGGGTGAAGGACTTTTCCAAAGTTTTTACCCCAAAACAACAAAAACAACAACGGGGAAAAACCCCCGGAATTAAAATGGAAAATTTAAAAACCTCCCCCCCCTTTTTTTTTCCCCCCAACCACCCCAACCTGGGGAACTCGGGAAAGGGGTTTTTTTAAGCAAAATAAGGTTTCTCCCCCCAAAAATCCAAAGTCAAACATTTAAAAATTTTAACTAATAAACTCCACAAAGATTACCAACCCTAACCCCCACAAAGAACCCCGAAAAACCTAACCTTAAAAAAAATTTAATAACCTAAACCCCCAAAAACAAATTTCCTAACCAAATTCACAAAGTACTAAAACCCAAAACCTAACCTACCCTTTAAACCCCAAATCCTAAACCCAACCTAACCCCCCCGTTCCCCCCCTACCAACTTAACCCCCCCGATACCTCCAACCAAATTAAAACCCGTTATTTCCTAACCTAACCTTTAACCCCGAACCCAACCTAACCTCCAAAAGTTATAACCTTAACCCCAAAGTTAAACCAAACCCCCTCCTAATCCTTTTTTTTCCCTCTATTTCAACCCCCTTGGGGTTACCCAACTACGTCCGGAAACCCTTTTAAAGGGGAAGAATAAAATAAATACGGCCCTACATTTTTCAAAAACGGGGGGGTTTCCCGATTTCCAAAACCAATTTTCATTTCAATCTACCCCCCCCCCTGACGGGGAAAGAAAAGGTTCCGAAAAAAGGCAAGGGGTTTTACAAACCAAGGGAAAAACCAAACCAGGTCCCCCGTTTTTTTGAGGGGGGGCCCCTCCCCCTATTATGCGGCGGGGTGGGTTTTTAAAGGGAGGTCCCCCGGGGAACCTTTAGCCCCGGGAGCCAAAGCATACATGGCAGTGCCCGCTTTGGTCTTTCTCAAAAGCCGGAATATTGATTCCCAAAGCCAAAAAAAAATTTTTTTTAATTCCAATACTCGTCTAAAAATTTTTTTTGCAGCCAATTTAAAAAAACCAAGAACAAAAAGG
Source organism: Chionoecetes opilio (assembly GCA_016584305.1). NCBI lineage: Eukaryota > Metazoa > Arthropoda > Malacostraca > Decapoda > Majidae > Chionoecetes > Chionoecetes opilio. The sequence continues at coordinate 13,927 of JACEEZ010025489.1, forward strand.
GAGAAAAAAAATATATTACCGTTTCCTTGCCGAGCTGCCGGGCACCTTTAGCCTGTTGTGGTACCCTTTCTAGATCCTTCTTCCGGATGTCAAAACAAAACACATTGGCAAATTTATTTTGTTCTTTTCTCAAGAAAAAGTTGGCACTTCAATTTCAAAAGAAAAACAAAGCGTTCCAATGAATAAAAAGCTTCAAAACGTCGTTTAAGACTTATAATATATTACATGATCATTAGTGTATTGGTACAGAATCAGTGTTGTATTCCAAATATTTCACAAAGAGTAAATCTTTGATAAACAGAAGTAAGAATAGCCCGTGAACACGATAAAAGGCATTGACTAACCATTAGTCAATGTCTTTCTGACGAAGGCTTTGACTAACTTACGTTTTGTGTGTGGGTCTTGTTGACGCCCGGTACTTCTTGATGGCTTTCAGCTCTTCAAAACGTTTCAGGAACTCTTGTAGGTTCTGGGAAGCTAAGAGTGTGCCCATTCTTGAGCCGGTGTCGCTGCATCCTCCGTCTCCGTAGCTGTTTGGGCTACCGCTGTTGCTCTGCTGGTTGTTGCAGGACACGGTGGCGGCGGACAGGCTGTTCAGACGCCCCTTGATTCCCTGCACGGCAATTATGTACAGGTTCTTGGCGCCTGTGTTGTCAGCGCAGCTCATGTCGGTGACGGGTAGACCGAGGGAAACCCAGGACTTCCCTCCCGACGAGGCTTCACGTCCTCTCTCTGCCATGGTGGTGGTTGCAGCTAGATGTGGCGTCTGTAGTGGCTAGGAACGGCTGCTACGGCGGTGAAGCGCTGCATCGATGGGGCGAGCGGGCGGCGGTAGCGTTGAAGGGCGGCTGTAGCGGTGAACGTGGCTGCTAGCTGAGGCGAGCGTCGCTGTGATGGGCGGCGGAGTTGAGGCGAGCCTGGCATCGAGGCGCGCGGTATGCTCTAAGGGCGCGGCGGTCTTCAAGGGCGCGGCAGTCTGAGACGCGCGGTATGCTCTGGCTGTGTCGGCTAGGCGGGGCGGCTGGCTGGCTGTCCCGGCTGGCGGAGTTGACGGCTAGGAGCGGCGGCTACGGCTTGCTTCTTACCGCTCACGCTCACATGGTCATAGTTCATGTATGTATTGTGTTTGGTTTATAGGGGGAGAGATCTAATAAGCCTACTATAATGATCGATTACTATATGAAAATTTACTGAAATTTGACTATCTTGCTATTTATTTTTCCAGGTGCGATTCTGTTGCTGTTATTTTTAGGAAATAATATACCACCGCTATAGTCACCAGTGTGTTGCTTGAAATTGGGGTAACTGGTCTGGGGTATTTATAACTTGTCAACGTTACTTGAATGATATATTTGGGGATGATTTGATAAAAGATTACAACTTGAATGGGAGGATTTAACTTAGTCTTCTGACTTCACATATGATTATAGTTTGACCACTTCTCACTACGGAGAGTACTGAACAAGGGGGTATACTTAAGGGGAAAGGATAATAAGGTTTAGGTTATGGGGATTTGCTGCCACCAGCCCTGACGAGTATTTCACTATGATTACTCCCGGGGCACGTTAGATTAATATTAATATTAGATTGATCTTGGTAGTCGTGGTTGGTACGAGGGGTTATACCGAAACAAGGCTTGGACTCTCTTGGAAGTGTGGGGAATTATTGTCCTAACTCAGAATAATCACCTGGGTTTTCATAATAACACAAGAACTATATTTGTAAATGATATCCTATTTATTTTGGAAACATGGTAGTCTCTCACTTGAGATCATCTTCAGCATATAAGGGTTAACACTATACCGAGAAAAAACTCTACTCGGGAATAAGAAACTTGACTCACACCCTGACGTAGGAATTTTCCTAAGTTATGAGATAAAATCAATGAGCATAAATCTCCTTCACTAGAATTTCC
>JACEEZ010025489.1:31677-39177 GCA_016584305.1 Chionoecetes opilio
CTTTGCTGACCCCTTTAAAGCTTCCTCAATTATATACTCTGTGAAAACGCGGCTAAATACACGAAAAAAGGGAGTAATGGAAATACGCAGAAAAAGTGACGCAGAAAAATATATCCACAGGAAAAAAACTAAAAAAGGGAGAAAAAAAAGTGATGAGTGTGTTTTACCCCGCAAAATGAACGTGATGGCATAGATGGATGGTGAGATTGAGGAAAAATACTGTGGCAGGTAGATGGGTAAAAGAGATGTGATAGATGATAGATAGATAGATAATAGATAGATAGATAGATGATAGATAGAATATAGATAGAAAATGGGATAGATAGATAGATAGATAGAATAAAAAGAAAGAAAAAAGTAGATAGATAGATAGATAGATAGATAGATAGATAGATAGAAAAGGGCAGACAGAAGACAGACAGACGACAACAGACAGACAGACAGAAAAGACAAACGACAACATACACAGACAGACAGATAGATAGATAGAAAAGTAGATAATAGATAGATAGAAAATGATAGATAGATAGATGATAGATATAAAAATAGATAGATAGTAGATAGATGATAGATAATAGATAGATAGATAGATAGATGATAGATAGATAGATAGATAGATGATAGATAGATAGATTAGATAGTTAGATAGATAGATGGATAATAGATAGATAGAAGAAAGAAGAAGAAGAAAGAAAGAAAGATAGATAGATAGATAGATAGATCGATAGATAGAAAAACCCGAGGCAGACAGACAGACAGACAGCCCGAGACAGACAGCCCGACAGACAATAGACAAACAGACAGACAGACCAGACAGACGATAGATAGATAGATAGATATAGATAGATAGATAGATAGATAGATAGATAGATAGATAGATAGATAGATAGATAGATGAACACATACAAACAAGTACATATATACATAAATTAATATATACATACAGAGAGACATCAATAGATAAATACATAAATAGACATAGAGGATAAATACACAGACTGACACAGAGATATATCATTCATTAAATTTTCCTCTTCACATTCACTTATTCATTCCCTTCGTTTATTCATACATTCATTAGTCCATTCATTCATATATTCACGTATCTACTTTATTTTTCCTTTACCTTCCTGTATTACGAATTAACGTGATGCGTCTCGAGTGTGTTGTCAGAGTGGCATTAAAATAAATATCAAACACTTTATCAGTCTTTTTCTTCTCATTTTCTTCCTTCTTCTCTCACTCTATTTTTTTTCTCTCTCTCTCTCTCTCTCCTCCTTCTCTCTCTCTCTCTCTCTCTCTCTCTCTCTCTCTCTCTCTCTCTCTCTCTCTCTCTCTCTCTCTCTCTCTCTCTCTCTCTCTCTCTCTTTTTTTTTCCTCCTTCTCTCACTCTTTTTCCTTCTCCTTCTCTTTCTCACTCCTTTTCCTTCTCCTTCTCTCTCTCTTTTTCCTTCTCCTTCTCTCTCTCTCTTTCCTCCTTCTCTCTCTCTCTTTTTCCTCCTTCTCTCACTCTCTCTTTTTCCTCTTCCTTCTCTCTCTCTCTTTCCTCCTTCTCTCACTCTCTTTTTCCTCCTTCTCTCACTCTCTTTTTCCTCCTTCTCTCACTCTCCCTTTCCTTCTCCTTCTCTCTCTCTTTTTCCTCCTCCTTCGTACTCTCTTTTTCCTCCTTCTTCTCTCACTCTCATTTTTTCTGCTCCTTCTCTCTCTCTTTTTCCTCCTTCTCTCTCTTTTTCCTCCTTCTCTCACTCTCTTTTTCTCTTTCTCACTCTCTTTTTCCTCCACCTTCGTACTCTCTTTTCCTCCTCCTTCTCTCTCTCTCCTCCCTTTTCTCCCTCCCTCGAGTATTCTACCCTGAGGGAAGGAGAAACAAAACTGAGAGCCCATTGGAGGGAGAGAGAGGATGGAAAGAGAGAGAGAGAGAGAGAGAGAGAGAGAGAGAGAGAGAGAGAGAGAGAGAGAAGGAGAGAGAGAGAGAGAGAGAAGAGAGAGAGAGAGCGAGCGAGCGAGCGAGCGAGCGAGAGAGAGAGAGAGAGAGAGAGAGAGAGAGAGAGAGAGAGAGAGAGAGAGAGAGAGAGAGAGAGAGAGAGAGAGAGAGCGAGAGAGAGAGAAGTAGAGGAGAGAGAGAGAGAGAGAGAGAGAGAGAGAGAGAGCTAGAGAGAGGATGAGAGGAGAGAGAGAAGAGAGAGAAGGAAGGAGAGAGAAGCCCGGGGAGAGAGGAGGGAAAGATGAGAGGAAAAAGAGAGAGGTGAGGTAAAATGAAGGTGTGAGAGGACTTAATTGCAATAGCGAGGGGAAAATGAGGAGTAGGTAGGGATATGAGAGGGGTGAGGGGTGAGGGGTGAGGGGAGGGTGGGGAGGGGGTGCTAGGGTGTGACAGGGATGAGAGGGTGGAGGTATAGAGACAGTTGGAAGGGGAGGCAGAACTGGCAGGGAGGTTGAAGGTGTAGTAATAATAGGGGTTTTGACAGGGTTGGAGATAGGTGTGCAGATGGCAGGGGTTTGTGGTAAGGGAGAGGTGTTGTAATGGCAGGGGTAATGACAGGGGATGTTCGGTAGGGCAAGGGAGTGTTGTAATGGCAGAGGTGATGACAGGGGATGTTATAATTATAGGTAGGGGAAGGGGGTGTTACAGTGACAGGGGTAATGGCAGGGAATGTTCGGTAAGGGAAGGGGTGTTGCAATGACAGGGGAAACAGGGTAGGGGAAAGGAGTGTATCAGTGGCAGGGGTAATGACAGGGATGTTAGGTAAGGGAAGGGGGTGTTTCAGTGACAGGTTATCGACAGGGGATGTTGGGTAGGGGAAGGGAGCGTTTCAGTGGCAGGGGTAATGACAGGGGTGTCCACTTTTACCTTACTCCCTGTAGGTGGCGTTGCATTACGAGATTAATTTGGGAATTCTCTATTCTCATGTGGCTCAGTGGTGGCGTCCGCTTGGGAGGAGGAGGAGGAGGAGGATTTTTACATAGGATTACATAGGAATAACAGGCACCAGGAGACCTATTGGTCCATAACGAGGGTATCTGCTGAACTACATGCTACTAACTATCAACTACTGTAAGAAAACAGTTGGAAAATGATACCATGTCCTTAAAAGAAGATAGGAACATGGAAGTTTCGTAGTGCAGAAAAATAGGGTATAAAATATACTAACTACAACTACCACTACCACTACAACTAATCGATCCAGGGGACTAAATATGAATTCGCAGGGCACTATCAATACCCATTTACTTTACAGTGCTCGTCAAGCCTGTTTTTAAATGTAGTTATTGTGCTGGCTTCGACAACATTTGCTGGTAACTTGTTCCATCGATCAACGACTCTCACATTGAAATAATTTTTACGGAGATCAGTGATGCAACGTTGACCGTTTAGTTTTAAACCATTATTTCTTGTTGCCACTTGAGTTGAAAGCTCGAATAGGTTCTCTTGATTAATGACATCAAATCCTTTCACGATCTTAAAGGTTTCTGTCAAGTCCCCACGGATTCTACGATCCTTTAAGGAAAACATATTAAGTTTCCGCAGTCTCTCTTCATAAGATTAATTTCGCAGAGATGGAATTTGTTTGGTCGCTCTTCTTTGCACTGATTCCAATTTTGCTTGGTCTTTTACGAAACAGGGCGACCAGAATTGAACGGCATATTCCAAGTGCGGCCTAACCAAGGACGTGTATAATTGTGTCATTACTTTCGGAGTTTTGTGTTCAAAGTTGCGTTTAATGAAGCCCAACATCATATTCGCCTTTTTACTGGCAGCTAGGCAATGCGGACTGGTTTTAAGATCATTACTGATGATGACACCTAAATCCTTTTCCTGCTGTACTTCAGTTAACGATTTATTTTGCATTTGATAGTTATATTTGAGGTTATCGTTGCCTATATGCATTACTTTACATTTATCGGGATTGAATTTTAATAGCCACTCCAGTCTGATAGTTTGTCGAGATCACTTTGTATGAGTTCGCAGTTTTCTCTAGTATATGCTTTACCGCCTAATTTGGTGTCATCTGCAAATTTCGATATTTTAGATACAAGTCCGCAGTCCAGATCGTTGATATATATCAGAAAAAGAGTGGGAAACCCAAGACCGAGCCCTGAGGCACCCCCCATAGTACATCAAACCAATCAGATGTTTCGCCATTTAATTACTACCCGTTGTTTACGATTTGAAAGCCAATCGCCAATCCATGAACATAATTGCTCTCCTTTAAACCATGTGCCCTTAGCTTGGTCAAAGTCGCTTATGGGAAACTGTATCGAAGGCTTTCTGAAAATCAAGGTATATTATATCCGAGGGAATTTTAGCGTCCCAGTTTGAATAAATGACATTAAAAAAATCGAGTAGGTTTGTTAAGCAGGATCTCTTATTTCGAAATCCATGCTGGGAGTTTAGTATAGAGTTATTTTCATCGAGAAAAGACACTATTTTATCCCGCAATATTTTCTCAAATAGTTTAACAATCACAGACGTTAGACTAATTGGGCGATAATTACTTGCGAGGCTCTTACTCCCTTTCTTGAATATCGGTGTAACATTAGCTAATTTCCACATACTAGGAACATTTTTGTCCATTAGCGATTTATTGAGGATAATCTTTAGTGGAAGCGAAAGTCGACTGTGACATTCGCGAAGTAATCGCGGTGAAATTTCGTTCACCCCCACGGATTTTGCTGGGTCAAGTTTCTGCAAATACTTTGACACTTCGTCTACTGTTATCTCTCCTATTTCCAATCTATCACTTTCGAGTCCCGCATACATGTTTACTGGTTCTGGTAATGGAGCTTCGTCTTCTTTAATAAATACCGCATTAAAGTATTCATTGAGTACGAACGCCATACTCTTATTATCATTTACCAAGATATTATTATTATCTTTCAGTGGTCCAATACTTGTTTTGACGTTTTTCTTACTTCGAACGTATTGAAAGAACCTTTTCGGGTTTGATTTGGATTCCTTTGCAATTTTTTCTTCATACTCGCGCTTTTTAGTCTTAATTAATCCTTTGCAGCGTCGTTTTACGTCATTGTATTCTCTAGAATCGCAGTCTGCATTTGATCGTTTGTAAACTAGGAGGAGGAGGAGGAGGAGGAGGAGGAGGAGGGAGGAGGAGGGGGATTTTTTTTTTTACAAAGGATTACAAGGAAACACAACAGGCAACAGACCGATAGGTCTACAAGGCTGTTGCTTTAAACTGCCTACACTAACTAGATGATAAGAGAGAAAGGATAGGAAGTAGAAGGCTCCCCCCACCCACCCATCCTCCGCGAGGGTGGCCGGAAAGGAAGTGATACCAGCAGTATAGAAAAACTGCATGGAATTTGTGAGGAAAGTTGAAGCTGTAATCTATGGCTAACTACTACTGAGTTGAGGGGTAGGTTTAGTGCTGATAGATTGGTCATGATGCGTGTTTTGTAATGGTGGAACACAGGTGGAGGTTCAAGGGTGGGCGCAGCCTTGCTGGGCTTTCTTGGGAGGCAGCAGTCAATCAGCCCCAGCCCCCGTTCAATCCACTGCGGATTGTGTACTTTCCAAAGTAGGATGCCGTACACTTCAATGCCCCTGCAGCCCGTGGAGGAGGAGAAAGAGAGGAAATAGGTTGAGAGCGTAGGAAGAGGAAGAGAGAGATGGAAAACCAATGGGGGGAAGAAGGAGGAGGAGGAAGGGAAGCAAGAGGAGGAGGCGGAGGAGGAGCAAGAGGAGGAGACACAAGAGGAGGAAGAGGAGGAGGAAGAGGAGCTAGAAGACATAAATAAAAACAGAGTGACAGACAGACAAGGACAAACATACAACAGAAATAAAGAAGCGACATACGAAAATAAAAATAAAACTACAATAAAAAGAAAATGTGAAGAAGAAAAAAAAAAACATTGTTGGCTCGGCGTACCAAACATTCGCCGCACTTCATCGCCCTGAGACCCCACGTTCGATCCTCGTATTGACTAAACACACACACACACACACACACACACACACACACACACACACACACACACACACACACACACACACACACAGACTAGCTGGGCATTAGTATAAGATTATAGATTAAAAAAGAAAGGAGAGAGAGAGAAGGAGAAGAGAGAGCGAGAACGAGATGAGAGAGAGAGAGAGAAGAAAGATAAGAGAAAGAGAGAGTAGAGAGAGAGAGAGAGAGAGAGAAGCGAGATGAGAGAAGAACAAAAAATAGAAAACAAGCAAAACAGACAGGTACAAGAGAAGCCAACTATGCAACAGACACAGCACAGACACACAGACAACGAGAGACAGACTACAGACAGACAGACAGACAGCGACAGACAGACAGACGCAACAGACAGACCAAAACAGACGATGACAACAGGCAGACAGACGACAGACAGACAGAAACAGACAGAAATAGACAGACATAGACAAATAGACAGACAGACAGAAACATAGACAGACAGACAGACAAATAGACAGACAGACAGACAAATAGACAGCAGACAGACAGACAAATAGACAGACACAGACAAACAGAAAGACAGACAGACAACAAATAGACAAACAAACAGACAGACAAATCAAATAAAAATTCTGATAAAAACAATCCCCACCACCACACAAACTTCACCTTCTTCCCCCCCTCAAACCCCCCTTGTGGCTTTACCTGCAGGGGGGGCGGGGAGAAAGGGGGGGAAAGGGGGGATGGAGAGGGGGTAGAGGTGCAGGGGGGAAGGGAGGGGGACACCTGGCTACCTGTTTCATAATTAATGGACAGGTGGGTTGCGCCTCTTCTACATTTTCCTGTTGTCAAGAGAATGTCAATCTTGGCTTCTAATCCTATTCTCTCTCTCTCTCTCTCTCTCTCTCTCTCTCTCTCTCTCTCTCTCTCTCTCTCTCTCTCTCTCTCTCTCTCTCTCTCTCTCTCTCTCTCCCCACACACACACACGACAACAACAACAACAACACAAGATTTATCAACAATACCTCACTTTCCCGCCAAATCAAGTCCAACATTCGTAGCCCAATATAGCCCAAACATGTTCACTCTGCCCCCTTTCCCTCTACAAGCCCAGCCCCTTTTCCCTTGCCTTCCCTGACCCAGTACAGTCGCCTCCATGCTATATCATTCCACCGTTTACTCTTTCATTTCAATTTGCTCCGTTTGGTCAATATTCACGAGGTCAACAATAAATGATGGGTGCCTCCTCCTCCTCCTCCTCCTCCTCCTCCTCCTCTTCCTTCCTTCCTTCCTCCCCCTCTTTTTGTTTTGTTTTTCTCTTCCCTTGAGCATTTACGAATATTGAAAATGCTAGAAGATTGCGGATTTTCTCTCTCTCTCTCTCTCTCTCTCTCTCTCTCTCTCTCTCTCTCTCTCTCTCTCTCTCTCTCTCTCTCTCTCTCTCTCTCTCTCTCTCTCTTTTCCCTATTTATGGTTCTATTTTATACCCACAAGGGATTTTCTTTTTCTTTCTTTCTCCGTGTTCAGAAAGAAAAAAATAAGTCACATTTTCACTAACTTTCCATCTTTTTAT
>JACEEZ010025489.1:46677-51677 GCA_016584305.1 Chionoecetes opilio
AGTGGTGAGCCTTTGGCCCACCACCTGTGTTTGGTGGGCCTTCGGCCCACCAAACACGGACTCTCCAGATAGCCCCTTCTAACTTTCCTGAAATCACGGATGTAGAAATGTATGTATTCCCCCCACCCATTCACTCACCCATTACCCATCACCCCCCACCCATTCACTCACCCATTACCCATCACCCCCCACCTATTCCCTCACCCATCACCCATCATCCCCAACCCATCACCCCCCACCCATTCACTCACCCATCACCCCACACCCATTACCCATCACCCCACCCATTCACTCACCCATTACCCATCACCCTACATCAAGGCTTCCTCAATTCTCGCAACCTACTTTTGTTTTCACAATTCTCGCTAATAGGCTGCTAAAAAAAAAAAAAAAAAAAGTGATCGGATCATCTCATAAGTGGGCTTATGACCTTCCCCTGGTCAACCTGATTCCAAAAATGTGCCATATGAGGTGTTTGCGCCACGGGGGGCGGAACCTATACCACACACACACACACACACAGACAGACACACTTTCGCTTTTATTATTATAGATAGAAGGGAAGTTCAGTCTTTTTGTAAATTGCTAAGGAAAATAAATGTTGATTGTTTTCCTGTTGATGTGTGATGATGGAAAATATAGAGCATAGTTTTCTATGGATAATAGAAATGATTATGTTGTAAATGCAGTTTTTTTTTAGATATTCATCGGTTTGATGTAAACTAATACTGCTTTTTATTCTGTTTTCTTTCTTTTATTCTCTTTTTTCTTTCTTTCTTTCATTCTTTTTTTTATGTATTTATTTCGGCATATTTTCTTTTTTGCAGTTTGTGTTGAATTTTTTTTCTTTAGTTTTTTTCTTGTTTAGTTTTTCTTCTTCAGTCATTTACCCATTTCCCTTTTTCTATATCATTCCTTCCCTCCTTATATTCACTCAGCTTTTTCACACAGTTATCATATTTTTCCCCTCTTCTCCTTGCTATCAACCCCCCCCTCCCTCAAACAAAACCCTGAAATCAGATCAGTTAAATATACCTCAAGTCAATTTACGTCTGTGCTATATTTTTTTTTCTCACATCACAAAGGACTGGCCAAGGGCAAAACAGAGAGATAACAAAAGGCCCGATACATATAGAGCATCTAGTTACACAAACACCCCTTCCTCCCTCCCACCCCAAAAAAGAAAACGGGGTAACAGGTGACCAAGTGTAAATTATAACACGTATCCCTTTAACAAACAGACGTGTATTGGACCAGAGAGTTGTAGGACCCGGGATAGTGTTTGTTTCACTTGCCCGAACACCTGAGGCAATGAATGTGAAGGGTGGCTCACAACATCTCAGGGTGGGACTCTGTGTGTGTACTAAATTGTGTGTGTGTGTGTGTGTAGGTGTGTGTTTGGAGGGGGTGAGAGAGAGAGAGAGAGAGAGAGAGAGAGAGAGAGAGAGAGAGAGAGAGAGAGAGAGAGAGAGAGAGAGAGAGTTGACTTAAGGACTCGTCTATATATATTTCATTTATATTTTCCTCCATTTCAACCTTTCTTCACGTTTCCTCTTTCATTTCCTCCTCGTCTCCCCTCTCTCACATCTCCTCCTCCTCCTCCTCCTCCTCCTCCTCCTCCTCCTCCTCCTCCTCCTTCTCCTCCTCCTCCTCCTCCTCCTCCTCCTCCTCCTCCTCATCTGCACTACGAAACTTCTGTGTTCCTATCTTCTTTTAAGGACATGGTATAATTTTCCAACTATTTTCTTACCAAGTATTTGATAGTAGTAGTATGTAGTTCAGCAGATACCTCGTCATGACCAATATGTCTCCTGGTGTCTGTTATAGTCCCTACCTGTAATCCTATGTAATCCTCCTCCTCTCCTCCTCCTCCTCCTATTAGTATTTTTTTTCTATTAATCTATGTCCTTTTTTATAAATAGGTGACAATTGCACACATATTCTAGATGGGGGCTCGCTTGTTCGCCCCCATCCTAATACTGTGTGCAATTCTGGTACACCTTATTATAAAAAGGACATAGGATAAACTAGAAAAATACAGCGCGGCAAGTAACCAAAATGGTACTAGATTGCGAAATAAATCGTACGAAAATCGCTCAAAGAACTTAACTTATTCCCACTAACAAAACTGAATGAACAATATAGTGACCTCATCGAGTTTTAAAATCTTCAACGGATTTAACGAACGTAGTCCCGAAAACTTTTCACGCTATACCGGTCAAGCTCACTATAACAACGATTTAAAACTAAGCGAAACGGTTTGTAACGACAAGCAAAGTACTCTTCACAAACCGTGTTTGTAAACGTATGGAATGGTCCCCGTCAGAAACGTAGTAAACTCACAACAATAGAATCATTTACAAGTCGCCTCGTAAATAGTTCATATCAAACCCCGGTTGTCACTGTTTATCTCGGAATATATTTATCTCGCGGGCCTCTGATACCTTACTCTCATTGCGTAAAATGATTGCGAGTCGCGTCTGACACACCCTCCCACACGTCTCAGACAGCCCGAGTAAACGGTCACTAGCACTACACTTTTGACCTTTGACGGGCTGTGGTTCAGGAAGGTCCCGTCCGTTAGTGACCACCATCGGATTTATTACCAGGGTCACTGGCTGCAGGGGCATTGAATGTGCACGGCGGTCCCCTACTTGGAAAGTCAACTAACCGCGGTGGATTGAAAACGAGCTGGGGCCCTGATTGACTTCTGCCTCCCAGAAAGCGCAGGCAAGGGCTATGCCGCACCACCCGTGACTTCCACACTGAACCTACACCAACACTACTTAGACATCTAACACACACATATAGCCCCGGTTAACGGTTACACTACTACTCCGTCCTGTGACGGGCTGTGTTCAGTTAGGGTCCTGACAGTTAGTGACCACCAATCGGATTTAATGTACCAGGGGTCCACTGGCTGCAGTAGGCATTGAAGTGTACGGCGTCCTACATGGAAAGTACACAATCCGCAGTGGATTACGAGCTGGGCCTGATTGCTGCTGCAAAAAAAAAAATCCCATAAAGCCGCGCCAGGCAAGGCTGCCCAAGCAACCACCCTTGACCTCCAAACTGTGTTCACAAACCATTACCCACACCCATAACGTTCACCTATCTATCAGCACTAAACCTACCCCCACAAACAGTATAGTTAGCCAAGATTACGCTGTTCAACTTTCCCTCACAAATTCCATGCAGTTTTTTCTTGTGCATGGTATCACTTCTTTCGGCCAACTTTTCGGCTGGAGGTATTGTGGTGAGGAGGAGCCTCTACTTCCTAGCCTTTCGCTCTTATGTATCTATTAGTGTAGTGTAGTTTACAGCAAACAGTCTTGTGGACCTATCGGTCCTGTTGCTGTTTGTGTTCCTTTGTATTCCTTGTATTCCCTCCTCCTCCTCCTCCTCCTCCTCCTCCTCCTCCTCCTCAAATTCAGATACGAACCAGATAACATATTTTTACGTGAATTTTACTTCTTTTTTTTACATTTACATTCGTAACTTTACCATGTTTCATTCTCTCTAAATCATTATATATATTTATTTTTATAAGACGTCAGTATAGTACGTCGTATTTTTGCACCGGGGGGGGGGAGGGGGGGGGCGTCTGCCAAACAACATTAAATGAAAGGAAACTTGTATTTTAACTCCTTTCGTTTTTGTTTTTTGTTCTATTTCCCGCCTTTGGTGTGCAAGTCTATCTGTCCTTTTCTCTCTCTCTCTCTCTCTCCTCTCTCTCTCCTCATCCAAAAAATTCTCTCTCTCCTCTCATCTCGCTGTCTTCGTGGTCTCTCTCTCTCTCATCTCTCTCTCTCTCCTCTCTCTCTCTCTCTCTATCTCTCTCTCTCTCTCCATAAGATAGGGAAAAAGAAAGCCTCACATTATAAATTTTTATAACTCAATACTTCAAACACGTCCTCCTCCTCCTCTTCCTCTTCCTCACCTTCCTCCTCCCCGCCTCCTCCTCCTCCTCCTCCTCCTCCTCCTTCTCCTCCTCCTCCCTCCTCCTCCTCCTCCTCCTCCTCTAGATTGCGAAATAAATCGTAACGAAACTCGGCTCAAAGAACTTACTTATTCCCCTACAAAAGCGAAGGATAAAAGGTGACCTCTCGAAGTCTTTTAAAATCTTCAATGGATTTACGCACGTAGTCCCCAGAAAAATCTTTTCAACGGGGTGCTAGACCGGTCAGCTCAACTAGAAACACGTGTATTTTTTGTTGTTTTTTTTGGGGGGTTGTTTTTTGTTTTTTTTTTTTTTTTTTTAAAATAAGCAGAAAGGTTTGTAACGAACGAATCACAGTACTTCTTCACAAACCGTGTTGTAAACTATGGAATGGTCTGCCGTCCAGAACGTAGTAACTCACTACACTAGATCATTTAAAAATCCCTCGATAAATTTTCATATCAAATCCCGGTTTGTTCTGTTATCTCTGGAATAATACATTTATCTCGCTGGCCTCTGAAACTACTCTCATTGGCGTAAAATGATGCGAGTCGCGTCTAACACAACCCCTCCAACGTCTACAGAACAGCCCGAGTAAACGTCACTACTACAACTTTGACCTGTGACGGGCTGTGGTTCGTAAGGGCCCTGTCAGTTAGTGACCACCATCGTGATTTATATACAAGGTTCACTGCTGCATGGGGGCATTGAAGTGCACGCGTCCTACTTGGAAAGTGCACTACCGCAGGTGGATTGAAACGGGCTGGGGCTTGATTGACTGCTGCCCCAAGAAGCGCCAGGCAGCTGCCGCACCACCCCTGACTTCCACACTGAGCCTACACCAACACGACTTAGACCTCATAACACACACAGAAGCCCCGAGTTAACGGTTTACCACTACTACCCTCGACCTGTGACGGCCGTGGTTCAGTTACGGGTCCTGACCAGTTTATGACCACCATCGGGATTTAAGGTACCCGGGTCACTGCTGCATGAAGCATTGGAAGTGTACGGCGTCCCTACTGGAAAGTACACATCCGACAGTGGATTAACGGAGCTG
>JACEEZ010025489.1:59177-84277 GCA_016584305.1 Chionoecetes opilio
GTGGATTGAACGGAGCTGGGGCCTGATTGACTGCTGCCTCCCAAGAAAGCGCCAGGCAAGGCTGCCGCACCACCCCTTGAACCTCCACACTGTGTTCCCACCATTACAAAACACACATAACATGACCTATCTATCAAGCACTAAACCTACCCCCACAAACTAGTAGTAGTTAGCCATAAATTACAGCTTTCAACTTTCCTTACAAATTCCATGCAGTTTTTCTATATTGCATGGTATCACTTCTTTTCCGGCCAGCTTCGGCTGGAGGGATGGGTGGGTGGGGAGGAGCCTTCTACTTCCTATCCTTTCTCTCTTATTATCTAGTTAGTGTAGTGTAGTTAAAGCAAACAGTCTTGTAAGGACCTATCGGTCTGTTGCTGTTTGTGTTTCCTTTGTATTCCTTTGTATTCCTCCCTCTTCTTCCTCCTCCCCCTTCGTCCTAATCGTTTCCAATATCCTATACCTCCTTCTCTACAAAGTGTGTGTGTGTGTGTGTGTGTGTGTGTGTGTGTGTGTGTGTGTGATTAGTTAGATCTCGTTGTCCTCTCATCCCAGCCTCCCCCTCCCCCCTTTTCCCATGAACAGGCTCTGGGGTAATGGTAATTAATGGTACTAAATGAGGATGAATGGAAGCCCAGTGTTATTTTGCAGCCATACTTAAGCTAATGGTGATGATGGTAATGGTGGTGGTGTATCCTATTAGAGTCCTTCCTGAGTACTTTTCTGGAGATAATAGAGTCTATTTTTGACATTTTTTGTATAAGTATTACTCCCCTTAGCACACCCACACACCCTTCACCCTCCTCGCCCTTCCTTCCTCTCCCCTACTCTCCTGTTTCCCTCCATTCCTCTCTTTACTCTCCTCTTTCCTCCCCCCATCATTTATTTTTATCCTTTTCCCCCCCCCTTTTAATTTTCCCTTTTACTTCCTTTTCCCTTTCCCTCTCCCTTCACTCTCCTGTTTCCCTCCTTTCCCTCAAAAACTTATTTTCCTTCTTTTTCCTCCCTCGCTCATTTCCATTAAACCCCCATTCCTCTCCCTTTCCTCCCCTGTCCCCCCTCACCCTTTTACTCTCCTTTTTCCCCCCCTTACCCCTCCTTTACTTCCTTTCCCCCTCCCTTCCTCCCCCCCTTACTCCCTCTTTCCCTCTTTTCATCTCTTTTTTTCCCCTCTTCCTCCCCCCAAATTACTATTAAAAAGGACCCAAAAAACCCCCCAAGGGGACCCCCGCCCCCCACAAAGACTCATTCAAAAAAAAAGGGGGAAAAAAAAAATTTCTTAAAAAGTAGCATTGGAACCTTTGTCCTTTTTACCACTTGTTTAACCCTTTTTAAATTTCCCTTTTCTCTCTAAAAAAAAATTTTTTTTTTTTTTTTCCCCTTTTGAAGTTTTTTGATTTGAAAGAGGAAATTTTTATTAAGCCGGGTTTTGATTTTCGGTTTTTTTAAGGGGAAAAGGGGGAATTTAAAAAAAACATTTTGTTTCCCTTTCCTAAAACTGCTTTTTGAAGATTCTGTTTTTCCCTTTCCAAAAACCCTTTTTTTAAAGTTTTTAAATTTTCCCTTCCTAACTCCTATTTTTGAAGTTTTTAATTTCCCCTTCCCAAAACCCTGATTTTTGGAGTTTTTAAATTCCCTTCCAACCCCTGATTTTTTTTTGGAGTTTTAAATTTTCCCTTTCCTAACCTATTTTTTGGAAAAATTTTAATTCCCTTCCTAACTCTTTTTTTGAAGTTTTTAATTTCCCCCCTTCCTAACTTTATGTTTGAAGTTTTTAAATTCCCTTACCAACCCTATTTTTGGAGTTTTTTAATTTCCCCCTTCCCAAACTCTATTTTTGGGAAGTTTTTAATTCCCTTCCTAACTCTATTTTTGAAGTTTTTTAATTCCCCTTCCCTAACCCTGGGGTTTGAAGATTTTTGATTCCCTTCCTAACTCTATTTTTTTAAAGGGATTTTTACCCCCTTCCTAACCTGAGTTTAAAGATTCAAACCCCTTTCCCTAACACTGATTTTTTGAAGATTTTGTTTCCCTTCCTAACACTGGGGTTTTGAAGATTCTGATTCCCTTTTTAAAACACTGAGCTTTAAAGTTTTTGATTTCCTTCCAAACCCAATGCTTTTTGAAGATTCTGATTCCCTTCCAAAACACTGCTTTTTTGAAGATTTGACCCCCCCTTTCCAACCACTCCCATTTTGAAATTTTGTTTTCCCTTCCTAACACTGTATTTTGAAGATTTTGATTCCCTTCCTAACACTGTAGTTTGAAGATTTTGCTTCCCTTTCTAACACTGTATTCTGAAGATTTTGATTCCCTTCCTAACACTGAGTTTTGAAGATTTTGACTCCCTTCCTAACCCTGTGATTTGAAGATTTAGATTCTCTTCCTAACCCTGAGTTTTGAAGATTTTGATTCCCTTCCTAACACTGTGTTTTGAAGATCTGACTCCTTCCTAACCTTGTGTTTTGAAGATTCTGACTCCTTCCTAACCCTGTGTTTTGAAGATTCTGACTCCTTCCTAACACTGAGTTTTGAAGTTTTAGATTCCCTTCCTAACCCTCTTAAGTCAAACACACGAGAGGAAACAGAGACTTGGGTGTTGTGTTCGACCTCATTGATCCTCTTCACGTGATATATTCTCAAATTATCGGGCCGACAGAGTTTTTTCTTTTTCCTGAGGGTTTTAACAAAAGGGGGTGTTTTTTTCCCGGGTTTAAAAGGGTTTAAACTTTAAGGTATTAATAGGAGTTTGATGGTGTTTGATTTACACTTGGATTCGCCCACAAGGGGTTTTTAGTTTTGTATATATTTAAATTTGAGAAAGAAAAACCAGGCAGGGATTGTTGACTTTTTGGGGTGGTGAATGAATGGAAAAACCTTAGCAAGAATTTAGTGAAAGGGGAGTACGAAAGAGATTTAAAAGAAAAGGGCCCGGGAACTAATTTATGAATGGGGGAGACAGATGGAAATGGGTTTAAAGGAAGAGGTGACGAATGTAGGAAATAAAGACAAAAGAAAAAAAAAAATCCCGAAAAAGGCAAAAAATATAACGTAGCCTACCCCTTTAAACCCAAATCAAACCCAAACCCAATTTCCCTAACCTAACTTACCCTAAAACCCAACTTGGGCTTATCAACCTGACCCTTTCCCCAACCTAACCTGACTAAAAATTGCCCCGATTTCTTTCTTTTTTTCCCCGGGATTTTTTTTTCGATAGCTAGGAATTGCCTTATTTTAAATCAACGGGTTTTTGTAAACTCCTTTTGTCTGGTTTTTGTTAGTTATAATTAGTGCTGTTTTTTGAAATTTCCCCAGTTAAGCCCTAATTTATTTTAAACCCCCTTAAATTTTCACCGCCCTTTGAAGTAGGATTTTGTGTGTGTGGTGTGTGTGTTTTGGGTGGTGTGTGTGTGTGTGGTGTGTGTGTGGGGTTTTGTGTGTGTGGGGTTGTGTGTGGGTTTTGTGTGTGTGGGGGTGTGTGTGTGTGTGTGTGTGTGTGGTGTGTGTGTGTGTGTCATTGCCTGGGAAATATTGTAACCCCCGGGGCTTTCCTTCCCCGTTGGGTTTTTTATCCTCTTGTTCTTGGGGGGGATATAAGAGGGCATTTTAAATTTCCCCCTTTCCCCTTGCCTTTTTTTATTTCCCTTTTTGTTAATCCCCTTTGCATCATTTTTCCCCTGACAGTTTATTCCTGGGTTTGTTTTCTTTGGGGTTTTTTTTTTTTATTGAATTTTTTTGGGGTTTCTCCCCCTCGGGTCCCCTTTTTTGCCCTTTTTTTTTTATGTCTTTTCCCTTTCCCCCGTTTTTTTTTATCTCTGGGTGATAGCGTATACAACACACACACCCCACACACACACACACCCCACACACACACACAAACACACACACACACACCCCACACACACACACACACAAAACACACCCCACACACACACACACACACACAAAAGGCGTAGAAACTAATTCAAAGGTTTAATTTTTGAATTCCAGGGTGGAGAGGAGGAAAAAGAAAGAGAGGGAGAGGGGAGAGAGAGAGAAAGGCGAGAGGGGAAAAGAGGGGGGGAAGGGGGGAGAAGGGGGAGAGAGGGGGGAGGGGGGACGACGGAGAGAGGGAGAAGGAGAGAGAGAGAGAGGGGAGAGGGGAGAGAGAGAGAGGAGAGGGGGGGGAGAGAGAGGGGAGAGAGAAAAAAAAAAAGGGGTTTTAAGGTTTCATCCTTTTGGCTTTAAAAAAATAGTCAGTTTCTTCCAAAACCGTTTCATTATCACTTTAAAAGGGCTGGCCCGTTTTTTTTTCCTTTTTTTTTTTTATTTTTTTACTTTTTCTCCCTTTAATTTCTGCCAACGTTCAGATGCTTGCCTCATTTCCTGCTTTTGGTATTTTCCCTTTTTATTTTTCCCTTTTTTTTTTCCCTTTTTTCCCCCGCCTTTTTTTAAAAAATTTGCTGAAAAAAAAAAAAATATAGCCCCTTTAAAACGAAACCAACTTTCATGATAGCGCGAGCTGACACGATTTTCATTTTTCGCTTCAAAAAAAACACACACCCCACCACACAAAACACACACACACACACAAACACCAAACACACACCCACACACACACACACACCACACACACACACACACACACACACACACACACACACACACACACACACACACACACACACACAACACACACACACACCCACACACACACACACAACACACCCACACACACACAAAACACCCCCACACACACCACACACACACACCCACCCCACACACACACACCCCACACACAACACACACACCCCACCCCACACACACACAACACACACAAACACACACACCCCACACCCCACAAAACACACACAACCCCCCACACACACACACACCCACACACACAAACACCAAAACACACCCCCCCCCCCCCACAACACACACCACACACACAACCACACACACACACACCCCACACACACACACACCAACCACACCACACACCACACCACACCACCCCACACACACAAGGGATAAAAAAAATAATATTTTTCAATTTCGGTCGGGCGTTTTTTTTTCAAAGTTTTAAAATTAATTAAGTTTTTAAAAAAGAGGGTTAGTAAGTAAAATAAAGAAAATACAGGGCTAAATTTAATTTTATTCAAGGGCCTTTTTTAATCTTGGTTATTCAAGTTTCCCTTTTTTTTCTTGGTTATTCAAGTTTCCTTTTTTAAAATTTGGTTAAGTAGAAAACTAAATCCTTGAAGCTTAGAGGGGCGGGGCTCGAGGCTTTTCCTGGGGTATGAAGGGGCAAAAACAAGGGGGGAAAATTTTTTATAAAGACAAAATTTGATTTTAGTCGGGCCCTTTAAAAAAAAAATAAAAAGGTAGTCATTTCAATTTACGTTGAGACATTTTTTTTTAATATGTTTTTTAAAATCTTTAGTGTTGGGGCTGGGAAAAGGGGCTGAATGGGCTATTTTTTAGAGTGACCGGGAAAGACTGACTTTTTTGAGTGACTGAATGGGTGATTGGAAATTTCTTTTTAAAAGGAGGGAATGATTGACTTTTTGAGTGACCCGAATGACTGATTTCTACTTTTTTGAGTGGACTGAATGACTACTTTTTATAGGTGAATGAATGGGCTGATTTTTAGAGTGGCTTTAATGAAAGATTTTTTGGGGTGCATGAATGACTTTTTTTAGAAATGGGCGAATGTGAGAGACTACTTTTTTTTGGTGACTGAAAGATTTAAATTTTTTGAATGATGAATGACTTTCTTTTTTGGTGACTGAATGACCGATTTTTTTGAGTGACTGAATGACTGTTTTTTAGAGTGACTGAATGACTGAATGACTGTTTTCTAGAGTGACTGAGTGACTGAATGACTACTTTTTAGAGTGACTGAATGACTGAATGACAATTTTTGTTTATCCTCAAAGTAATTAGTATTTGGATGAGCTTAAAGCCGGTCATTTCCGTGGCAATTAGAGTTATGATGAGGTGACGGAATATTAATCGCTACATAAATTAACTAAACTTCTTAATTAACGTTATACCGAAAAATGAGACTGCAGATAATTATTACTAAAAAAAAAACGAAACCTCTTCATGAACGTGGATTAAAAAAAATTGTTTCAGATAACTCTACAAAACAAGGAAGTGTATTGATTAACTATATCGATAATTATCACTATCATTTCTAGATTAACAATTATAATTTATTTTACTGATATAATTGATGCCAGGTTACAGACACACAGACGCACACAGACAGGAGATAAGAAATAGCCTGCACTTAACACAGACTCACAGACACGAATATTATCTATAGCATTAATATCACTAACAATAATACAAAAATACCTAAGAACATACTACAAAAGAACTAGACATGCCACTTTGAAAACCTTATGAAAAAAATTATAAGTTTTATAATGAACTAGCCGCAAAGCCGCCCTCCGGGCGGACTTTTTGGCTAGCTCCTGCGGAGGGCTATTGGTGGGCCTTCGGCCCACCACCTGTGTTTGGTGGGCCTTCGGCCCACCAAACATGGACTCTCCAGATAGCCCCTTCTAACTTTCCTGAAATCATGGATGTAGAAATGTATGTATTCCCCCCACCCATTCACTCACCCATTACCCATCACCCCCCACCCATTCACTCACCCATTACCCATCACCCCCCACCCATTCACTCACCCATTACCCATCACCCCCCACCTATTCCCTCACCCATCACCCATCATCCCCAACCCATCACCCCCCACCCATTCACTCACCCATCACCCCACACCCATTACCCATCACCCCACCCATTCACTCACCCATTACCCATCACCCTACATCAAGGTTTCCTCAATTCTCGCAACCCACTTTTTTTTCACAATTATCGCTAATAGGCTGCTAAAAAAAACGAAAAAAAAATGATCGGATCATCTCATAATTGGGCTTAAAACCTTCCCTGGTCAACCGATTCCAAAAATGTGCCATATGAGGTGATTGCGCCACGGGGGGCGGAACCTATACCAGACACACATACACACACACACACAGACAGACAGACTTTCGCTTATATTTACCATTACCCATCACCCCCCACCTATTCCCTCACCATCACCCATCACCCCCAACCATCACCCCCACCCATTCACTCACCCATCACCCCACACCCATTACCCATCACCCCACCCATTCACTCACCCATTACCCATCACCCTACATCAAGGTTTCCTCAATTCTCGCAACCCACTTTTTTTTCACAATTATCGCTAATAGGCTGCTAAAAAAAAAGAAAAAAAAAAAAAAGATCGGATCATCTCATAATTGGGCTTAAAACCTTCCCCTGGTCAACCCGGTTCCAAAAATGTGCCATATGAGTTGATTGCGCCACGGGGGGCGGAACCTATACCAGACACACACACACACACACACACACACACACACACACACACACACACACACACACACACACACACACAGACAGACAGACAGACACACTTTCGCTTATATTATTATAGATTACCCATCACCCCCCACCTATTCCCTCACCCATCACCCATCACCCCCAACCCATCACCCACCACCCATTCACTCACCCATCACCCCACACCCATTACCCATCACCCCACCCATTCACTCACCCATTACCCATCACCCTACATCAAGGCTTCCTCAATTCTCGCAACCCACTTTTGTTTTCACAATTCTCGCTAATAGGCTGCTAAAAAAAAAAAAAAAAAAAAAGTGATCGGATCATCTTATAATTGGGCTTATGACCTTCCCCTGGTCAACCTGATTCCAAAAATGTGCCATATGAGGTGTTTGCGCCACGGGGGGCGGAACCTATACCACACACACACACACACACACACACACACACACACACACACACACACACACACACACACACACACACACACACACACACACACACACACACACACACACAGACAGACAGACAAACACACTTTCGCTTATATTATTATAGATATAGAAAATAAGTACAGGTAGAAAAGGTTATATTACGTTTGATAGAGAATTACTAAAAGTTATGATATATAATAAAACAGACAAATTGATACTTTTTGAAGATGAAAATAATAGGCAGGACAGACACACAGACAGTAGTTAAGAGATACCCTGCACTTAAGACGCCTCAGAGCCAGAAAAATGTTGGTGTCTTCGATTTGGAGCCACCCCCCCTCCCCCCACACCGGAGTAATTGTGGTGATACCTGCGATTGATTAGTGTCGTTTGCAGCGACCTTGGGCGGCGGGAGGGCTGAGGCGAAGGTCAAGAGGGGCAGCACGCCATCAGGAGTCTGGAGAAAAGATTAATAGCGATACAAATGTTAAGCTTGAGGTGTTCTATCTGATGGTGTAATCGTTATCTCAAAAACTATTACATATGTCGATAAAAAGGGTATATAATTTTATTATAGAAATTTTGAATGTCATTTTCTCAATTAATAAAATGTTGTTTATTATAATTATAATCATTTTAACGCGAAACTATTCGTCTTAGACTCTAGAGTCTAGACACTCGTGACACAAACACACTCACTTGTTAGAAAGAGAAAGAAAAGAAACATTGATGAAGAAAACAACGATACTTGGAATTATAAAAAAAAACTTGAAGAATTATGAAACATTGAAGTGAAATAAGATCACCTGGAAACGCCTTCACGTTAATTAAAGCAACACATTTTCCGCATGCTTTCCAGTATTTTATTTCTCTCAAAGGTAAAGATTAATCGCCTTGACTAACTTCCTGAACCAATTATCTAAAGCAATACATTCCGTTTTCTTTCCGTTTTCCTTTTCCGGATCTCGACATTAATCAAAACAACACATTTTCCGTATTTTTTTCCATTTTTTTTAAGGTAAAGATTAATCGCCTCCTACTCACTTCCTGAACCAATTATTTAAAGCAATATATAACCCATTTTCTTCCCGTTTTCTCTTCGCATGATGGATGGTTGTGATTGGTCCCCTTGAACACGCCTTTTAGCCAATCAGCGCATTGATTGGCCAAGCGTTCGAGACAAATGGAACAGTGTTTGTGTTCGATTTAAAAATATCAACTTTTATTTCTCGAATCCCACGTCTCATTTTCCTCTCCTTTATCCTCTGTTTTATCCCACGTCTCATTTTCCTCTCCTTTATCCTCTGTTTTATCCCACGTCTCATTTTCCTCTCCTTTATCCTCTGTTTTATCCCACGTCTCATTTTCCTCTCCTTTATACATTGTTTTAACTGTTCCTAAGTCTCTAGAGTGATAAAAAGAAGATCGTATAAATACGTCGAAATGAGTAATGAAAGATTAGCTTATCGAATGGCAAGCGATAAAAATGACCATAAACTTAAAATTCTGGAAATGTTTGAATCTATGTTAGAGTGAGACAGGAAGTAAAAATGGGTGTCTATCTCTTTATCTCTTTCTCTGTCTGTCTCTGTTTCTCTCTCTCTGTCTCTATCTGCTGTCTCTGTTTCTGTCTCATCCCCCCCCCTCGCCCCCCTGGACAGTAGTGAACACCAACCAACCATCGGGATTTAAGGTATCAGGGGGTCACGCTGCGGAGGCATGAAGTGTGTACGGCGTTCCTACATGGAAAAGCACACAATCCGCAAGTGGATATTTGAAAGGAGCTAGGGGCTGATGATTGACTGCTGCCTCCCAAGAAAGCGACAGCGCAAGGCTGCCCGCGCCACCCTTTTTACCTCCACACTGTGTTCACACACCATTAACAAAACAACACATAACATGATCTATCTATCAAGCACTAAAACCTACCCCAACAAACTAGTAGTAGTTTTAGTTAGTTCGCCATAGATACAGCTTTCAACTTCCCTCTCAAATTCCATGCAGTTTTTCTATTTTACATGGGATCACTTCTTTTCCGGCCACTTCGGCTGTTGGAGGGATGGGTGGGGGGGAGGAGCCTTCTACTTCCTATCCTTTCTCTCTTATTATCTAGTTAGGCTAGTGTAAGTTTCTAAAAGCAAACAGTTCGTAAGGACCTATCGTCTGCTCTGTTGCTAGTTTGGGTTCCTTTGTATTCCTTTTTCTTCCCATGGACACCAAATTAGGCGGGGTAAAAGCATATATTAGAGGGAAAGAAGGGAAAACTCGGAACTCATAACAAAGTGGGATCACGATCAAACTATCAGACTGGAGTGATAATATGGCTATTATTAAAATTAAAATTCGATAAATGTAAAGTAATAATGCATATAGCCAACGATAACCTCAAAATATAAACTATTCCAATGCAAAATAATAATATCGGAACTGAAGTACAGCAGAAAAAGGATTTAGGTGGTGTCATCATCAGTAATGAATCTTAAAACCAGTAGCATTGCCGCTGCCTAGTATAAAAGTAAAAAGGCGAATCTGATGTTGGGCTTTATTAATAAACGCAAACTTTGAACACAAAAAACTCCCGCAAGTAGTAATGAATAATTATACACGTTCCTTGGGTAGGCCCGCACTTGGAATATGCCGTTCAAATTCTGGTCGCCCTGTTCTAAGAGAGACCAAGCAAAATTGGGATTCAGGCAAAGAGTAGCAACAAACAAACTCCATATCTCTCTGCGAATTCATCTTATGAAGAGACGGAGACCTGCGGAAACTCAATAGTTTTCCTTTAAAGGATGTAGAATCCGGTGTGGGAGGGACTTGACAGAAACCTTCCTTTAAGATCCTAAACGGACTGAATGTCATAATTGCAAGAGAACCCTATTCGAGGCTTTCAACTCTCAAGGGTGACAACAAAAATAATGGTTTTTTAAAACTAAACGGTCAACGTTGCATCATGATCTCCGTAAAAAATTATTCAACTATCAATAAGAGGAGTCGTTGGTCGATGGGAACAAAGAGCTACCAGCAAAATAATTGTTGTCGAAGGCAGCACAATAACTACATTTAAAAATAGGCTTGACGCCGCACTGTTAAAGTAAATGGGTATTGATAGTGCCCTGGCCGAATTGGGAATATTTAAGTCCCCCGACGATTATTGTAGGTCGGTAGTGGTAGTTGTAGTAGTATATTTCATACCCTATTTTTATGCACTACGAAACTTCCAGTTCCTATCTTCTTTTAAAGGACATGGTATCCTTTTTCCAACTGTGTTTCTTACAAGTAGTTGATAGTTTAGTGTATGTAGTTCAGCAGATACCATGTCCATGGACCAATAGGTTATCCTGGTTGTTCTGTTATTCCTATGTAAAAAATACTATGTAGTCCTCCCTCTCCTTCCCTCCCTCCTCCTCCTTTCCCCTCCTCCTATCCTCCTCCTCCCCCTACTCCTCCTCATCCTCCCCCCTTCCTCCTCCTCCCTTCCTCCTCCTCCCTCCTCCTCCTCTCCTCCTCCCTCCTCCTCTCTCCTCCTCCTCCTCCTTCCTCCTCCTCTCCTCCCCTTCCTCCTCCCTCTTCCTCAGATGACACCAAATTAGGCGGTAAAAAGCAAGATATACTAGAGAAAACTGCAAACTCATACAAAGATGATCTCGACAAACTATCGATTGGAGTGATAAATGGCTATTAAAATTCCAATCCGATATATGTAAAAGTAATGCATATAGGCAACGATAACCTCAAATATAACTATCAAATGCAAAATAAATCGTTAACTGAAGGACAGCAGAGAAAAGGATTTAGGTTTTGTCAATCATCAGTAGTAATGATCTTGAAAACCAGTCCGCATTGCCTAGAGCGCTAGTAAATAAGGCAGATAGATGTTGGGCTTTATAAACGTAACTTTGAAACATAAAACTCCGAAAGTAATGACACAATTATACACGTCCTTGGTTAGGCCGCACTTGGAATATGGGCCGGTCAATCGGTCGCCCTGTTTTCGTAACGCTAAAAAGTCAAGCCAAATTGAAGTCAGTGCAAAGGAAGACCAACCATACAAATTCCATCTCTACGAAATTCAATCTTATGAAGAGGAGAAAACTGCGGAAACTTAATATGTTTTCCTTAAAGGATTCGTAGATAGAATCCGTGGGACTGATAGAAACCTTTAAGATCCTAAAAAGGTTTTGATTTGTCATTAAACAAGAGAACTATTATTGAGCTTCAACTCAAGGGTGACAACAAGAAATAATGAAATAAAAACTAAACGGTCAACGTTGCATCACCGATCTCCGGTAAAAATATTTTCAATTTAGAGTCGTTGATCTGATGTGGAACAAGTTACCAACAAAATGTGTCGGAGCCCAGCACAATAACTACATTCAAAAACAGGACTTGAACGCGCATGGAAAGTAAATGGGTATTGAGATGCGAATTCGCATCTAGTCCCCTGGTATCGATTAGTTGTAGTG
Source organism: Chionoecetes opilio (assembly GCA_016584305.1). NCBI lineage: Eukaryota > Metazoa > Arthropoda > Malacostraca > Decapoda > Majidae > Chionoecetes > Chionoecetes opilio. The sequence continues at coordinate 71,485 of JACEEZ010025489.1, forward strand.
GTATTGGCAGTTGTAGTTAGTATTTTCAGATTCTATCATATCTGCCACTATAAAACTTCCATGTTACTATCCTTTTAAGGAAAATGGTATAATTTCTCCAACGGTTTTTCGTACAAAGTAGTGGGATTAGTTAGTAGTATGTGTAGTTCAGCAGATACCCTCGCTATTGACAATAGGTCTCCTGGTGTCTGTTTTCCTATGTAATCCTATGTAATCCTATGTAATCCTCCTCTTTTTATTTACCAATTCCCCTCCTTTTCTCTTCCTTACTACATCCTTTGTTAAAATTATTTTCTATCTTAATTCGGTTTCCTAATAATTCCAATTGAATTCTTTCCTTCTCCTCTCTTCTCCTCCTACTCTTGTTTTCTGTGTTTTCTCTACCACTAATATATTTCCATTATTTTTTTCTCTTTCGTTTCATAAATCTAATTAACACTACTTCCTCTCTAGCTCATTCTCTCTCTCCCTCTCTCTCTCTCTCTCTCTCTCTCTCCTCTCTCTCTCTCTCTCTCTCTCTCTCTCTCTCTCTCTCTCTCTCTCTCTCTCTCTCTCTCTCACAGCAGGGACATAGTCGTAAAAAAACTTTCCTTCCCATTAGTATGCCTGTAAAATATTTCTAAAGAGTTTGTTTGAAGTTGTCATAAATGTGAGATGAAAAAACATTTGTAATATAGACAAACTCAAAACTATAATTATTCATAATATTACTTTCAAATCAAAAACTTTCGTTAGGAGTGTTGACAGGTATAAATTATATATTTTATTACTACTGCTACTACTACTATACTACTACTACTATTACTACTACTACTAATACTACTAATACTAATACTTACTTTATACCACACCAACCACCTACTTCTACCATCACTACTACCACCATACTACTACTACTACTACTAGACTACTACTACTACGACTACTACTACCTACTACAACTACTACTATACTAATACACTATTACTATAATACATTACTACTAATACTACTACTACTAATAATATACTACTTATACTACCACCACCACCATACTACTACCATCACTACTACACCACTACTACTACTACTACTACTACTACTACTACTACTAATACTACTAATACTAATACTTATACTATTACTCCTATTAACTACTATACTATGATACTACTGCGACTATACGACTACTACTACTAATACCAATAATTATACTACCACCACCACCACTACTACTACCATCACTACTACCACCACCACTATTACTACTACTCTCCCTCCTACTACTACTCCCTCCTTAATACTACTACTGCTACTACTATCCCTCATACTACACTACTATCTACTACTACATGCTAGTACTACTACTACCACGACCACTACCACAACCACAACAACAACCACTACCACTACCACTACCACTACCATACCACAACCAACAACAACAATCACAATCACAATCACAATCACAATCACAAACCACAAACACAACCACAAAAAACAACAACAAACAACAAAAACAACAACAACAACAACAACAACAATAACTTACTACTACTACTACTACTATACTACTACTACTACTACTAACTACTACTACTAATACTACTACTACTACACTATTACTATTACTACTACTACTACTACTACTACATACTATACTACTACTACTACTACTACTATTATACTACTAATACGACTACTACGACTACCAGTACTACTATACTACTATAATAATACCTACTACTATACTACTACTAATATTACTACTACTACTACTATATTACTATTACAATATACTACTCCTACTATTACTACTACTACACTAACTACTACCACTACTACCTACTACTATACTACTACTACCCACTATACCTCGTTCAGACAAAAACAAAACCACACCAAACTTAACACAAAGCGAAAGGACCGAATTAATCAATTGTGTGTGTGTGGTGTGTGTGTGGTCTTGCGATTCGTGTGCGTGTGCGTGTGCGTGTGTGTAGTGTTGTGTCTGGTGTGTGTGTGTGTGTTGTGTGTATGTGTGTGTGTGTGTGACGGTGGTGGGCAGGAAGAGTTAACCTCACAAGATTAATGAGCAACATGAATGAAATCCATACCAAGACCGTTCTGAAAATGATATCCTATCTTAGGAAGGAGACAGGAGGAGGAGGAGGAGGAGGCGAAGGAGGAGGAGGAATAAAACAACCACCAGGAGGACCATTGGTCCAAACGAGGGTATCTGTTGAACAAACAACTACTAACTATCCAACCGCATGTAAGAGGAGCGTTGGAAAATGCTACCCTATCCCTAAAGAAGATAGGAAGATGGAAAATTTCGTTAGTGAGAATGATATGATATGAAAATGCGAAGCAAAAAAAAACACACTAGCACTAGTCAATCCGGGGGATAATTATGACTTTCGAATGGCAATATCAAAAATCCCATACAGTACCGCGTTCGTGTTTTAAATTAAGTATTGTACGGAGGAGGAGGAGGAGGAGGAGGAGGAGGAGGAGGAGGGGAGGAGGAGGAGGAGGAGGATTTGGCTGAGAGCAGGATAGCCATTTTCGAACCATCAAAGCTATACTACAAAGGCTCAAGGGGAACAGAAGATATGAGGGGAGAGACTTTTCCTTGACTTCTTTTTCCCTTTAGGTCTCTCTCTCTCTCTCTCTCTCTTCTCTCTCTCTCTCTCTCTCTCTCTCTCTCTCTCTCTCTCCCTCTTCTCTCTCTCTCTCTCTCTCTCTCTCTCTCCTCTCTCTTCTCTCTCTCTCTCTCTCTCTCTCTCTCTCTCTCTCTCTCTCTCTCTCTCTCTCTCTCTCTCTCTCTCTCTCTCTCTCTCTCTTCCTTCTCTCCACTACTCTCTCTCTCTTCATTACAAGTGTAGTACCTGTAGTGACCTGACCCCCTCCGCCATGATGGCAAGGACACGGAAGGAGGGAGGAAACAGGCCACACAGATGCCTTCTATATAAACAAAACAGGCAACCCCCTTCTACTACGAGTATGGCACTAGCAACGAGCGCCGCGGGACACGCACACCAACCACTACTGCTAGTGATTACCACTGGAGTTGCTGCTTTGGGTGTTGGTGATGTTGCGGTGTGGACTTTATTCCTCCCCCACAACCTCGTCTAGCTAGCCAGTACTCTCCATCACACGCAACACCACACACCCATCACCACTCACACTCAACACTCACACACACCACTCACCACTCGCACACCTCACACCCACACACCATTCACCACCACCACCACACGCCCCCACAAACACCACCACACCACACACCACACCACTCACAAAACACACCAATCAACGCCACAACCCTACACGCCACACACCTCTCACCACTCCACACACCACGCCACTCACCACACCACACGCGCTCACACACACACGCCACACGCCACACAACACACACACCACTCACCACTCACCACTCACACATCACACCACCACACGCACACACACCACTCACACTCACCACCACCATTATAGTTTCTGTTTGTTTCTAGTTTTGTTCTACTTCTCTTGTTTCTCTTTGTTTTCTTAGCTAATCATATGTTTCAATTTCATTTTCCTACGTTCATAAACTAATTAACACTACTGCCAGCTACTCTCTCTCTTTCTCTTTCTCTTTCTCTTTCTCTCTCTCTCTCTCTCTCTCTCTCGCTCTCTCTCTTCTCTCTCTCTCTCTCTCTCTCTCCTCCTCTCTCTCCTCTCTTCTCTCACACCGTTTCTACTTCTGTGTCACTACTCTTCTTGGACACATTCCTTCCCGTTCATTGCCCCTTCTTTCCCTTTAGGCAAAGTGATCGGAAAAAGTTTGAAAGTTTAGAGTCAAACAAGTTCAACTCAACGCACGAGTCAAAACAACAACAACAAAAAAGATGTGAGAAATACAAACATACTATTTTTTTATACTTGTTTGACTTTTCACTTCAGGAGAAAAAAAAAAAATATATAAAAAGGAAAAAAATCTATATATACATTTATCTCTTATCGTTTGATGGAAAAAATTAATCAATCCAAGTCACTGAACGCCACCTTTACAGAGCGTGTCCTCATATCTAATTTGTATTGGTTTTTCATAATTGACGTTAACAATCACGGTGACATCAAATGGGAAAACATCCGCGAAAGTAGCCAGACCGAACATTGTAATCTGCGTTGCATTCATTACTAATCGTTTGCACACACCACAACACAACACACATTACACACACACACACACACACACACACACACACACACACCACCACACACACACCACACACACACGCTATTTTGTCTACGTTAGGTTAGTTAAGGTTTAGGTTGTCGGTTCGGTTAACACACACACACACCACACACACACCACACACACACAACACACACACACACACACACAAACACACACCACCACACACACACCACACACACACACACACACACACACACAACACACCACACACATTGATATTTGTCTACGTTAGGTTAGGTAAGGTTAGGTTCCGGTTTCGGTTTAACACACACAAAACACACACACACACAAACACAAACACACGGCACACCACACACACACACACACACACAACCACACAGACACACACACACACACACACACACACACACACACACACCACACAACACCATTTCCATTTAGTTTGATATTGAATACACTGAAAGTCAAAAAAGCATGTTGGTGTCGGCGAGGGGAAAAAGAAACCACCCTCCCCTTGCTTCCATTCCGCCTATTTAACCTGCAAACAAAAAAACAAACTCTAAAACAAAGAAGCATCCAAACATATCATGTAGAACACAAAGGCCCAAAACACAAGCCCCCCACCACCACACCGCCAACACAAACAACCACCACAAACATAGGGGTTAGTTAGGTTCATATTTTCGTAAACAAACACCAAAGGAAGCCGCGGGAAAAAACACACATTCAATAGACTTACCTGAGTGAGCTCGATCTGCCATCTGGTGGCCGTCTTTTATGGGAACTACAACGCGGGCTAGGATGTCGGGTCCGGGGTTGTCGGGCTCGATTATTTTCTATATTCCCTACCAAACCAGCTACAATTAAGTGTTGTCATGGTCAACATAGGCTTATGCAAAATGGAAATATACGAGTTTTACATTATTCATGGCGTTATAATGAGGATTGTTGGCAAAATAGAAGCATTCGATCACAGGTGTCCTAACAACATTCTACTCTAAAATACTGCCAAAGAAATGCTTCAAGGCGGGTGCATGGGTTAATATTACCTCCATGTATGCAAAGAGAATGTAAAATAACCCAGTGCCCCGCTTGAAAGCATTTCTTTGCAGATTTAAGGTAGAATGTTGTAGGACACCTGGATCGAATGCTTCTATTTGCCAACAAGCCTCATTATAACGCAATGAATAATGTAAAACGCGTATATTTCCCATTTGCATAAGCCATGTGTTGACCATGACAACACTCATAATTGTAGTGGTTTGTAGGGAAGATAGAAAATAAGTCGAGACCGACAACCCCGAGACCCGAATTTAGCTCCGCGTGTAGTTCCCAGAAGGCCACCAGATGACAGATCGAGCTCACTCAGGTAGTCTATTAAGAGGGTGGAAACGCTCCTCCCCTTTACCTGATGAGCCTCCGACGGGTGTAGTAACTTCCCTCCCCCTGCGACTACGGCTAATTAGAAGAGGCTTACACACGATGGGGTGAATTACGATCTTCAGAGGTATTTCCCACGGCCCCCGCTCCAAGGTCGTCTTTGATGATTAGATAAACTTAAAGGTAATTAATTGATGAGAAACACGTATCGCGAGCCTATGGATTTTTTTAATTATTAGCGTTATATTCAACTTTACTTTAACTTACTTCTAGGTAATTAATTCATGAGGAATTATCGTGAATTATGGATTTTTTGTTCTATTTTCAATGTAATTAACAGTATTTATTCCGGTTTATTATTTCCTACGCCCGTCCCATGTCGCTTTGATGATTAATTTAAACTCAAAGGTAATCAATTCATGGGAAAAACTTACGAACTAGCACAATTTTTCTTCAGTTGTTCATGTAATAAGAAAACATAAAGAGCATAAGAAAATAAGGAAGCTACAAGAGGCCGTGAGGAGAACTACATGGAGGTAGTTCCTGTTATCTTAATACTACCTACTCCACCTTCATTCCCCATCCATAAATGATCATAGCCTCCTTTTAAAGCCCCTAATGACTCCGCACTATTTACTACCTTGTCTACTGATTACATTCCAATTAACATATTCATGTTGTGCCAAGTACATCGGGAATCAAAACAATGTCGCTAAGCCTCGTAAGCGCTATATTCAAACTATTATTTTTGCTTTGGTTCGGTGTGTCGCATGTAAAGCTCACATGTAACAGAATACTCGCCCTCTAATGCATGCAAGGCTTATATACGTTACTATACTGATGAGCGGTGATGGCGCGGTGTGTGTGGTGTGTGTGTGTGTGTGTGTGTGTTGTGTGGGTGTGGGTGTTGTGGGTGTGTGTGTAGGTGGTGTGTGTGTGTGTGTGTGTGCCTGCGGTGTGTGGGTGTGGGTGTGTGTGTGTTGATGGTGTGTGTGTGGTGCGTGTGTGTGGTGTGTGTGTGTGTGGTGTGTGGGTGTGTGTGCTGTGTGTGTGTGGTCCTCTGCGTGCTGTGTAGTGTGCGTGGGTGTGTGGTGTCTGTGGTGTGTGTTGGTGTGAGGCAGTTGAGTAAAGAGGCCTTAGGTACAGGTAGTTTGCGAGAACACCACCACACCACCACCAACCACCACTATCACCAATAACAATACAAACACAATAACAACAGCAACAACAATAATAACACGCAATGGCAATAATGAGACGTCAGGAGAAAAAAGTAAAGTAGCACAAAACAAGAAACGAAAACATGACCAACCCTATAATTACAACAACAACAACAACAACAACAACAACACCAACAACAAACACAACCAAACAACAACAACAACAACACAACAACAACAACAACAACAAACAACAACAACAAACAACAACAACAACAACATGCAACGAGCCACTAATGAGACCATAAGAGCAAGGAAAGAAATCAACACAAAGCAAGAAACGAAAACTACACACCTACAAATACAACACCCACGCACCCTCGCCGTGGCCCATCGCTAATTGGTTCGTTAAAACACTCCTGAAGGCGGTGAAGGTAGTGTTCATAGCCAGGTAGTAGCTATGAGGCCAAAACCATTTAAAACTCCGACCTTACTTAGTTCACGCACAGCACACCATCTTCACCTACTTTAGTTATACTCCTAAGTACAGGATATATGAACCGCGACACACACAACACACACACACACACACACACACACACACACACATACACCATACACACAACATACACAAACATACACACACACACACACAACCACACACACACAACACACACACCACACACACAACACATACATACACAAACACTTAGGCATGGGGCTCGGTTTGTTTGTAGTCTTCGTACTTTATTTACCGTATCTTCTCTTTTCTTCGCACTTTTAGTGATTATGTACAGGAACTACGCGGTAGGTCTCGCGGCCTCTTGTAGCTTCCTATTTTCTAATGTTTATGTTTCTAGTCGCCCTTCTGATCAACGTTGGCCAAGTTTCTCTCAACCTCCAAAATTCAACCCCTTATTCCAAACGTTTCCAGCATCGAGTTCCCTTTCATTTCCTTTTCCTAATGTCTCTCCCTACTCGTACTTCCTCCTTCTTGGTCTATTGCTCATAGACTCTCTTCCTATTCCTATCCTCCTATCCTCCCTTCCGCCAGCCTCCTTCATCCCTCCCACCTTTAAATCCCTCAGGTGTAATCATTGAAAGTACTCAGTCTCCTGCCATGTGGTAATAAAAGCCAAGGTGGAGGAGGTGGAGGAGGTTACGTGAGGCAAACCTTTCTTTTCCCGCCAGTTTCATCCGTGGGTGGTTGGTGTTGCTATTTGAAGGACGGGTGGATGTCAAAGGCTTCGGAACGCGAAGGAGAGTTGTGACATCGAAAGCCAGTCTAGTTTTCTCTCTACAGCCTTGTTCCCCCATTTATTGACAAAGCAATAACGGAAGGCGAGAAACAAGCTGCCTGGATGTTCATCGTATACATGTTGGAACACGTGGAACATTGTCTGGAACAAGAATGTCTCGCAGATCATAAGACAAAGGCGACCGTAACACTCTAGAAAACTACTTGATCTCTTCCTTGTGTCTTTGTGTTTGGATAGTGGTGTGTGTGTGTGTGTTGGGTGTGTTTGTGTGTGTGTGTGTGTCGTGTGTGTGTGTGTGTGTGTGTGTGTGTGCCGTGTGTGTGTTTGTGTGTGTGTGGTGTGTGTGTGTGTGTGTGTGTGTGTTGTGTGTGGTTGTGGTGTGTGGGTGTGTTGTGTGTGTGTGTGTGTGTGTGGTGTGTGTGTGTGTGTGTGTATGTGTGTGTGTGGTGTGTGTGTGTGTGTCGTGTGGGTGTGTTGCTGCATCATTAATAACTGAGTCTTGTATCACTTGTGATTGTTTATATTCCTCTGCAACCAGATTTTCGTTAGTTCCGTCTAAAACAAAGCGAGGAAAAAAAATTACAAAACATCTGAAGTACAATTAGTGAAGAGGAAAGCGAGCGAGACTCATTCTGGGACGCGCTTATATGCGAAAAAACACAAGTAATGGATATCAACCTTATTCTCTATTTCTTGTTTCTGCGTTCTTGTTATTCTTGCACCCCCCTCCCCCCTTCTATGTATCACCCCCCCCCCCCCACCCCCCCTATTCTTAATAAACTTGGTAAACCTTGTATTATAAGCACAAAGGGAATTATGCAGACCCACTCACCCTTGGGTTTGTAATACGGGAGACCAAGTGGGTAGCAGGAGGAGGAAAGTGAAGAACTAATAGAACTAATGGCCGAGGCGGAGAATGGATGCGTGTCAGAAAAATAAAAATATCCGTCACTATTTATGGTCTTGTTTGATATCACAAGAGAGGGGTAGGGAGAGTGTTGATTGCCGTGGGCCGAAAAATTACCTCGGACGGCTATTTAGATCATAACAATACCTGGAAAATCGTATCCATGAGCAGGACAGTGACATATTATATAATAGATTCAAAACTAGATTATCTCGCTTCTCAGATTCTACATTGAAAGAAAAAAAAACATGGCTATCAATTTACATCAGTCTGAAAAAAACCACCGTGGATCAATTTACACTATAGGCTAACCCCTTGTGGCCCCCAGAGCGTAATTCCATGTAATTTGGGTACATTAGATGATTTAGGGAATATAAGGAAATTTTTTTATAAGATATGACGTTTCGTCACATTGTCCACTAGGTTAATTGGTATAATTAGTTAGTTTTCGTAGTTTCATGGGACAACAGGACGATTTATATAACAAAGGAAATATCTAGGCGTGAACGGTCTAATTAAAACAGGAGTCAGGGTGGAGCGCCTGAGGCCTCCATCTGTATAATATTTACGGTAACTGTATAATACGTTTATATATCTTTTGTGATGCCTTTTACAATATCACAAAAATTTCAGCTCAATTATTTTCAATCTGGGCAATAGCCTTATTCCTGAGTGTCCCGCCAGACTGCCTGTTTAAACCGCACTATAGTACAGGAAACAACTAAAATGGGGCTTCAATTTACACCAATGCGAAAAAAAGAAAACGTGGCTTCAGTTTAACGGTCATGAAAACACGGGAAACGGCTTCAATTTACACTAGTAAAAAGAAAAAAAGAAAAAAGTAGTTGGGTACAATGTTTACAGAGAGGCATTAAAGGATGCCCATTAATAACAGCGGTGTGTGTGTTAGACAGGTAGTAAAGCAAATGAATCTGTAAGACCAAAATCAACTGATATTGACGTGGTTTCAGCGTTCATTTTTCTTTCATTTTTATCGTAACTGCAGTAAATTGAGACAAACGAGAGACTGTTGTGTTTAGTCTCCTGGGGACGAAAAGGAAGAGTGTTAATGATAGATGAAATATTATAAGAGGGAAAACGAAAAGGGAATGGTTATTGAAAAAATAGAATTTAATAAAGAAAGAGGAAAACGAAAGAGGAATGAGTGTCAATGAAAAGATAAAATAAAGAAGAAGAAAACGTAAGAGGAAGAGTGTTAAGAAAGTTCCAAGTGAAATTGGCTGCCCAAAGGTGGCGTAAAACAAAACGTCCGCTAGTGATGTTGTTGATAAAAACTGACACTTAAGAAAATGTATATATGTAAATTTCAGTATGAAGTATTCCCTGTATATATTGTATATTGTGTATGCTATGATCTGAGTGTATATCTATATGATTAGGATGACACAATAGTTCACATACAAAGGTAACTTTAAGCTTGTTGTAATTTTTGTTTAAGAAAAGTGAAAATAAAAGAAAGAATATAGGAAGAGGAAGACGAGAAGGAAGAGGAGTAAGAAGGATAAAATATAGGAGAGGAGAACGGACCTGACCCTGTGGTCCTTTAACGAATGTCATGAAGGTGCGAATGGATGTTTTGTTAAGACACGATGGGGGTAAAGTATTGTGTTCTATTATTGTTCTTAGTTTGGTGTTGGTGTCTCGAATCAAAGGTCAGGAAATACACCTCAGCGAAGGTATAAAGGTGTATCATGAGGACATAATCAAATCAAATAAAATTAAATAAAATAAAAATAAAATAATAATTAAATAAAATAAAATAAAAATATTCAAAATAAAATAGAAAATTGTTACAAAGATGTACAGTAATGCCTTATAAGTAAATTTATATAAAAAAAAAGTTATTCAGAAAACAAAGCGTAAAAAAACAAGGAGTATAAAAGAAACTAGAAAATTAACCCGTAGCTAGGCCTAGGTATTAAAAATGCTGCAGTTTAAAAATTAATCAAACGTATGAGTGCAAACTGAAGGAGATTTTTATAATTTTTTTGTATTATTTTTATTTATTATGTTAACTTTTATTTAGTTTTTGGTCAGATATGATGATGATTGATGATGATGATGATGAGATGATGATGATTTAAAAAGTCTCAGGAGTCTAGTAAGTCCAAGATGTTGAAGTTAAGTTTTCTTCTTGCTTATTGGATCTAATCTTTCTTTATATCTTCTTGCTCCTTCTTGCCATCTATCCCTACTTCCCCTGGCTCTTCCTTGTCTTCTTGTTTATTCTTATATTATTTTCCTTTACTTCTTCTCTTTGTTTTATTCCACTTCCTATTATGTTGTTTTTGTTATCATTATGTTGTTGTTGTTGGTGTTATCCTCATTGTTGTTGTTGTTGTTGTTATCATTAATTGTGTTGTTGTTGTTGTTGTTGTTATCAGGTTGTTGTTGTTGTTATCATTTGTTGTGTTGTTGTTATCATCATGTTGTTGTTGTGTTGTACATATTGTTGTTGTTGTTGTTGTTATCATCAGGTGTTGTTGTTGTTGTGTTATCATTCATTGTTGTGTGTTGTTGTTGTTGTTATCATCATTGTTGTTGTTGTGTTGTTAGCATCATTGTTGTTGTTGTTGTTGTTGTTTGTTATCATCCTCATTGTGTTGTCTCTCTTCGTCATTATCTCCTCCTTACTATATTTCGTCTCTTCTCTTATATTGCTTCTTTCTCATCTTCTTTTTCTTCTTCTGGATTTTATTATTCCTTATTCACAACCCACTTTTTAGGACCGCCTTCCCCCTGTGTGAAACTTCCCTTTATTGACGGATAAAAACAATCTAACAATAATAATAATAAAATAATAATAATAATATAATAATAATAATAATAATATAATAATAATAATAATAATATCATGAGTCATACGAGGCAGGAACAAAAAAAACGTCTAGCAGCAGACGCCATCAGGTTCAAGACGAGAACGAGACGAGATACAACCTGTACACACACAAAAGGCACAGGTATAACAAGAATGAACGAGGGGTTGGACGTGTCACTACACACTCTCTCTCTCTCTCTCTCTCTCTCTCTCTTCTCTTCTCTCTCTCTCTCTCTCTCTCCTCTCTCTCTCTCTCTCTCTTCTTCTTCCTCTCTCTCTCTCTCTCTCTCTCTCTCTATCCTCTCAGCAGTAGAGATATGGTATGGAGTAGAGGCAGGTGGAAGGGCCGCTATAGGCATCATAAAAGAAGTGTGACAGTGAGGTGGAGGTACTAGTGGTCAGGTGAGAGGTGCGTGGAATCGGAAGGGGAGGAGCTGCAAGGGAATGAGGTTTGGGGTTATGAGGGGAAAGAGGGGAATTCCAAGGAGATCAGGTTGTGTGGGGTACATTTTGAGGGGATTTTGGAGGGGACATCGTATTGCGATTTAGGGAGGAGAGGAAGGGGAGCTAAGGGGAGGCTAGGGAATGCAGGGAGGGGAAAGAGAGGGGGGGAAGACGAGAGAGAGAGAGAGAGACGAGGAGAGAGAGAGCAGAGAGAGGTAGAGAAGCGGAGAGACGCGAGAGAGAGAGAAGGAGGAGGAGAGAGACGGAAGAGAGATGAGAGAGAGAGAGAGAGAAGTGATGACGAGGACGGACGAGGATAGAGCGAGAAGAGAGAGAGAGAGACGAGAGACGAGAGAGAGAGAGACGGACAAAGATAGACGGACAAAGACAGAACAGACAGACAGACAGACAGACAGACAGACCAGACAGACAGACAGACAGACAGACAGACCAGACAGACAGACAAGACAGACAGAGATAGACAGACAGACAGACGACAAGACAGACGACCGACAGACAGGATCAGACCAGACAGACAGACATCTTGTTCCCCCAGACAGGACAGACAGACAGACAGACAGACAGACAGACAGACAGACAGACAGGACAGACAGACAT
>JACEEZ010025490.1:0-33221 GCA_016584305.1 Chionoecetes opilio
TAAAAACCTTTGGTTAAGTGGAGAATAAAAGGGTTGGATTGAGGCATTCAGGCGGGATCCTGGTTTTGCTGAAGATAGGAATCAAACCCTCGTCAGTTGTCTGTGATGCAAAACCAGAGTCAACCACCACCCCTTACCCAGTACTAGTAGTAGTATTTGTAGTAGTATAGAGTAGTATGTTTGTTGTGTAGTTCAGTTCAGTCGCACATTTCTTTCGTAGAAACTTACATAATAGAGTAGATGCACATGCCGATATACAACAAGAAAAAATAAATGTTTTTGTTATAAACAAACAACATAATTTGCACATACTTATATGATAAATCTTACAGGTATGTATTTACATGTGTTTCACTTTCAAATATTAAATTAAAAATTTCATACAAGTACAAATAAAACTAAATGTAGGGATAGGCTAACCATTAAAATCAATTGATATACATTAATAGTATCTATAAGGTATATATATATACAAAACAAAAATACGTAATACATTTGTAAACTACATAGGAAATAAAAAAAAGTAAACCCTTAAGCTGTAAAAGGATTAATATCCATAATGTAAACAGGGGCCTCGTCTCTCCTCATGTCGCTATACCCAGACTATCCTTGCCTTAATGACATCCATATCCTCTTCAAATATATTGATACTACTGTTAGTAGTAGTAGTAGTAGTAGTAGTAGTAGTAGTAGTAGTAGTAGTAGTAGTAGTAGCAGGAGTGGTAGCAGGAGTAGTAGTAGTAGTTGTAGTGGTAGTAGTAGTAGTAGTAGCAGTATTAGTAGTAGTAGCAGTAATAGTAGTAGTAAGTAGTAGTAGTAGTAGTAGTAGTAGTAGTAGTAATAGTAGTAGTAGTAGTAATAATATAAGTAGTAGTTGTAGTAGTAGTTGTAGTTGTAGTTGTAGTAGTAGTAGTAGTAGTAGTAGTAGTAGTAGTAGTAGTAGTGGCGGTAATAATATAAGTAGTAGTAGTAGTAGTAGTAGTAGTGGGGGTAATAATATAAGTAGTAGTAGTAGTAGTAGTAGTGGCGGTAATAATATAAGTAGTAGTAGTAGTAGTAGTAGTGGTGGTAATAATATAAGTAGTAGTAGTAGTAGTAGTAGTGGCGGTAATAATATAAGTAGTAGTAAAAGTAATAGTAGTAATAGTAGAAGTAGTAGTAGCAGTATCAGTAGTAGTAGAAGTAGTAGAAGTAGTAGAAGTATTAGTAGTAGTAATAGTAATTCTAGTAATAATAGTAGTAGTAGTAGTGGTAGTAGTAGTAGTCATCATCATCATCATCATCATCTTTATTGCATAACATATAAGGAGTTGTATATTACATATCACAAAAAAATAATAATATCATGAATTTAAATGAAGTGGAACTCCTCTCATATTTTCATGGTTCTGAACCCAAGTAATTCTTGCTAAAATTACATCCATACTATTATCTAAAAAAGTTATTTATAAAATCGGAATAAAAAACTTAAATTTTTTTTTAAAGACATACCCTCAAAAAAACAAAGGTTTGTTAAAAATATATACAGAATAATTTTTCTTGCTTAAAGATCTAAAATACCTAGCTTGAACTCTTGTTACATGATGTTTTAATAATAGCATGTTACACTCTTGGACAATACTGTGATACGGGTTAAAAAGGGACATCCAAAATTTTTTTTAAGTGCATTTGCATAAGCTATCTCAAATTTTATAAATATATAACTCGAGTTAATCTTACAAAAATTTTCCACATTTGAAGACCATAGTTTAGAATACTGTTGACTTGAATAGAAAAAGTAATGCTTGTGAATTGTTTCCTTTAAAACTTACGCAGACAGTTTTAAATTTTACTGTAAAAACTTGAAGCCTTGCCTCTACATCTATTTTATCACAAAAATTGAATGACAAATAATGTCCTAAATACTTGTAATTTTCCACGATAGTAGTAGTAGTAGTAGTACTAGTAGTAGTAGTAGTAGTAGTAAGCAGTAGTAAGAGTAGTAGTAGTAGTAGTAGTAGTAGTAGTAGTAGTAGTAGTAGTAGTATCTTTAATAAAATACGATAAATATAGCATTACTATCTTTGGAAATTTACATGTTTAAGAAAAAAACTGGTATATCTTTAAGAAGTATAATGATATTTGCTGCTACTACCACTACTATTACTTCTAACTACTACTACTACTGCTACTATTACTACTACTACCACTACTACTGATACTGATACTGCTACTACTATTACTACTACTACTACTATTATTACTACTAGGACTACTACTACTATTACTACTACTACTACTACCTATACTGCTACTGCTACTACTACTTCTACTATTACTACTATTACTACTACTACTACTACTACTTATATTATTACCGTCACAACTACTACTACTACTACTACTACTACTACATATATTATTACCACCACTACTACTATTACTACTACTACTACTAATAATAATAATACTTATATTATTACCGCCACTACTACTACTACTACTACTACTACTACTACTACTACTGATACTGTTGTTATTGCTGTTACTATCAATCAATGTCTGATAAGCTGATATTTATAAACGAGCCGAAACTAATATTAATGTTTTTACCCCCGGGGTGGTGGTGGTGGGGGTGGTCTGGTGGCGGTGGTGGTGGTGGGTGGTTCGTGGTGGCGGGGGTGGTGGGGGGGTGGTCGTGGTGGCGGTGGGGGGGTGGTGGTAGTGGTGGTGGTGCTGGCATTGTGGGCGGACGGGCATTAGTGACAAATATAATAAATCGTAAAAAATCCAGGCGTTTTTATTACAACTAGATACTAAATTCCCAGCATAGCGGTGGTGGTGGTGGTGTGGTGGGCGGGGTGGGGGGTGGAAGTGGTGGTGGTGGTGGCGGTGGTGGTGGGGTGATGGTGGTGGTGTGTGGTGGGGTGGTGGGGTGGTGGTGGTGGTGGGTAGTGGTGATGGTGATGGTGATGGTGGTGGTGGTGGTGGTGGTGGTAGTGGTTGATGGTGGTTGTGGTGGTGATTTTAACTGAAGTAATATCTATGATGCAGATTAAAGAGTGGCTCGCATAAAAATATGTGCTTTGTGGGGGGGGCAAAAAATATGCCTGCACCTGTCTATATATTCAGTGTGTGTTGTTTTTGTTAATGTGTGCTTTTTGCCAGAAAGTCCTCACTCGCTCTCCTCTCTTTCCTTTCTCTTTTTTTCCTTTTTTTCCCCTCTTTTCTCTTTTTCTCTCTCTCTCTCTCTCTCCCCTTCCCCTCTCTCCCCTCTCTCTTTTTCCCTCTCTTCTCTCTCTCTCCCTCTCTTCTCTCTCTTCTCTTTTCTCTCTCTCTCCTCTCTTCTCTCTCTCGGGGTCAGTCAAATTCAAGTTTGTGTATTTGCCCATTTTTAACCCCAAAGTAACTAACATTTAGTCGGGTCATTGGGGCAAAAAAAGGCTTCGCTTCACCTTAGGCAGGAAGATTTTGAGGGTTTATCCTAAGCTTTTGTCCCGCAAATCCAAAAATCGTATTTGGGGTCACTCTTAGGGTAAGTTTTCGCGCAATTTGCAATTTGGAAATTTTTGGGAAATAAAAGGGGCAATTAAAAAATTGCAGAAGAAAAACCAGGTCGTGAGACTCTTTTTGGGACTAAAATTGAACTTATAAGAGTGCATAAAATGTTATTGAGTACTCCGGGGGTTTGTATCTGTTCGATTATGATTATAGGAAATTAAAGAAAGTAAAAAAAAAATTGGGGGGAAAAAAATAAAAGGAAAATTTTGGGCCCTTTAAAGCCTGAGTTTTTAAATTAAAAACAAATTTTAATTAGAAAAAAAAAGTAAAAAAACAAACAATTGTTTTGGGAAACTTTTTAATAACGAATTTGTGAAAGGGTGGGTAAAATTTTTGCTAAAAAACGGGGGTATTTCACTAAAAAAATGCTTAGGAAAGCCCCTCAAAATATTTCCTTTTCACCAAAGGTGAAGCGAAAGCCTTTTTTCCGCCCGAAGTAAACCCGAGATAACCGAACCAAAATTTCAAAAAAACAAAACGAGTTTTCCCCCCGGTATTTTTGGAAATAAAAATTAGAACACAAAAAAATCCCCTTATTTGCGATAGCGAGCGTTCACAAGTTGAAAAAAATCGAATATCAGTCGTCTACGCCATCGACGTCCTCATGCCCATCTCCTCGTCGTGATGCACATCTCGGGGACAATCGCAAAGCTCGAACAAGGAGTCTGCAGGCGTGACACGGCAGCGAGGGTCGGCTTCTCTTGCATCCGCCTGCTTCCCTCCATGAATTTGCGGGGCGGGAGGAGGGGGGAAGGAAGGGCGCCAGGTTTTGGTCCGTAGCCGTACTTGGGCGGGTCAGGGCACCAACCCTTTCTTCACAGCCCCCCCCCAACGAGGCCTTAGCTGGCTCGCATAATTGCTGGGTGGTGGCGTTGACTGGGGAGGGGCCAGTGCTGCCCCAAAACCTTCTTTTTTGAAGGCCGCCACCTTCCCTGCGGCAGAGACAGGTATATCCGTAAATTCTGTCACGAATCGGACAGCACTCCAGGCCTTTTGCGTCAGCGGAAAGGGGCTTGGGAAATTTTTCTCCTTTCTTCATCATGGGAATATTGACGGTCTTGGCGCGGGAGAGTCGAGAATGGGAAGGGCGATTGTCGTCGGGGGGAACAGGGGGAAATCTGGGGGGTCGGGTTTAAAGGGCTGACCACTGGGCATCTCCGCGGGAGGTCTTTCAGGGCGGATGCCAAAGGGAAGGGTGGGGACAAAGGGTGTCCTTGCCCTTTGGGATTCTCAGCGCCCCGGGGCGGGGTTTCTCAAAAAGAGGCGGGGGAAGTTTCGGCTTAAGGGGGGTTTCATGGGACAGGGGCTGCCCCTCGTAAATGGAAGCAGGGAGGGGTTCAGCAGCGTCAGAATGAAACTTGGGGGGCTCCAGCTCTGACGGAAAAGAGGGGCCCCGGGCTGAAAGGCAACCTAACCGTCCCGTGGAAGGTCCCCTTCCCGCTACTTGTTTCTTGGAAATCGATGTTTCGAGGGCAAAGGAACGAGAAGGCCCTTCTCGGGGGCGGGCGGGATAAACACCCCATTCGCCGTCCACGCTGAGCACCTTTGGGGAAAGCGATGCCTCGAGGCGGAGAAGGGAGGAGATAGATAGCCAGCCGGCACCGTGGAACATTTAATCATTGCTTTGCTCCGGTCTCCTGATGAATGGCCAGCGCCGTCGCCACTGGAGAGGGGTCTCTCGGGTTTTGGGAAGCTTGGGGGCTCGTCGCGCTTGCTTTTTCATAAGAGTTTGTCATGAGGGGCTTTTCCCACGATTTGAGGCTCCCCCTTTTTCCCTTCCGGGTTGTTTCTTCCCCTCCCCCGACGACCCAGGTCCGAAAATCTTGCGAGGGGGGGAAAGGTTTTAAAATTTGGCCCGTCTCCTTTTCGAATTTTTAGTTCGGTTCTTTGAGGGTTTTTACGCGATTTTTGGAGCTTTTTAGGGTGTAGCAAGCTTTTAAGTCCCCGATTGTCCGATGGTTTGTCAGGGCTCTTTCCTTGCCTCCCCCGATGAAAAAGTTCGGGGTTTGCGAGGGTTTTTGGGGGGTGAACTCCCTTTATGGACCAGGTGGAGAGGAGTTCCTTTATCCGCCAGCGTGAGCGGCCAACCCCAGCTGCTCTTTAGGGGGTCTTTTCTCCCACGAGGGGAAAACCCCTCCCCTCTCCCCTTCTCGCAACCTCTTTCCCCGAAATCGATCACGGGGCGATCTTTGGCTCTTTTTGGTGGGGCCACGTCCGCAACTTTTTGACGACATGAATGCCCAGCACCCTTATGGTACATCAGTCGGCAGCCAGGACGTCGAGGTGGGGGGAAGCTGATTTTTCCCCTCAGAATTGTTCCATTGTGGGCCGCCTCAATATTCGATTTTGGGATCCAGGGGTGCTCACCCGGTGCAGGATCATTGGCTTGTCTCCATCACCGCAGAAGAAGCATTCCCTTCCCCGGGGAATAGGAGCGCTGGGGCGGCGGGGGAAGAGGCGGCGGGGTGGGGGGGCCCGAAGAGAGATGGATAAAATTTTATTATTTAGTCGGGAATGAAAGGAAAACACCAAGGGAAAAATTTTCAGGAATCCCATGCATGAAAATAATTTTAGCAAATAAGATATTTCTCGAAAAATCAATTTAAAAGTATTCAAAGAATGTTTTTTTACTTAAAGCCCTCGCGGCAAGCGGCCCACGGGTTTCCCCTCCTCGCACTGCGAGTTAGTTTTTTTTCATCATTGCGACGTTTTTTCCGGAAATCATTTCCACGCACAGCGCTCCCATCCTTGAATCACTAGCCATAAATCAAGCAAAATTTTTCATGTCGAAAGATTTTTTCAAAAAAAAAAAAAAAAAAAAATTCTTTTTACCTTGAAAGGGCCCGGGGGGGGCGGCCCCCGCCCCAAGGTCCTGTTGCTCATCTCCGTATGCCTCGCGAATTTGTGGGGCGGATTTTTAGCAATGCAGTCGGTGCCACGACCAATCGTCCCCTTTTAGAGGCCTCCCGTGGGCCCCCTACGAAATTGCCTTTGAAGCCCACTTGGCCAGCATACTCCGAACATCCCCTTGGGGGGGTCCGAGCGAAGGACCACATTCCCTTATGCACCGCAAAAGCACACGATTTCATTGCGGACCGGGAAAAGGAAAATGTCATATAAAAAAATGATTTATTTTATTTACGGGTTATAGGTAATTTCTAAAACAAGCCCTGAAATTTACATTTTTTTTGCGAAAATTTCATTTCCCTATGTCTAAAAAACGACCTGAGGGGCAGTCGAAGAAAAGTTTTTCCCTTTTTTATTAATCAGACGGTAGTGCTTTTTTGAAAAATACAGCCAGAAACATTTCATGACTTTTTATGTGAAATTAAGGGGCCAAAATTTTCCTTTTATATTTTTTTTTATTTTTTTTCCACTTACCTAATTTCCATTAAGTCAGTATCAACAGATTTTCCCAGGAGTACTAAAAAAATTTTTTTGCCTCTTAAAAGCTTCAATTGAGTCCAAAAAGAGGCCTACGACGTCTGGTTTTCATTCTGCAAATTTTTTTAAATTTCCAATTTTATTGCCCCAAATTGCCAAAATTGCAAATTGCGCAAAAAATTACCGCTAACGAGTGACCCAACTACGATTTTCGGATTCAGCGGCACAAAATGCTTAGGATAAGACCCTCAAAATATTTCCTTCACCTAATGTGAAGCGAATCGCCCTAAGTGACCCTACTAATTTCACAAATATCAAGGCAGAGCTCTTTTAATGTAAATATTCTTAAAGAGCTCCTAAAAATAATCTATTTAAATTTCAATAATTACCTAGGGCACATAATATAATATAATACATACGTACCTATTCATCCTGTAAACTCATATCTGGTTTTTAATAAAGAGTTTGAAGTATCTTATACGCATTCACATATTCACAAACCCAAACCATACACACAAACACATATACAAATATATACATACAAACAATTTACACGTACGCGCACGTACACATACAAATACACATACATATGCACATATACATACATACATATACACACATACGCATACAAATACACACATATAGTACATACATATACATACATACACATATACATACATACATACACATATACATACACACACACATATATACATATACATTACACACAAATACATATACGCCACATACTGTTTTTTTTTTTTATGATTTTTTTTTTTTTATATACACATACATAAACATGTATATAAATATTACTATGGCTGCAGCAAAACATACTTCCCATTTAAACTCATATTACTCATTACTCATTGCAAAGATATTACTCATGATATCAAACAGCAACTGAATTGTTATATCCGTTTAGACGATACTTTTTTGCTTTTATCTTAAAAGAAACACAGTTGTTTGTATGCATGAGATACTCCAGCAGTTTATTCCATTCGAGACAGCCTGCGTATGTTACGAATCTCCTTCTGGCTTCTGATCGTGGTCGTGGAGGTCTTAACATGTTATTGTTCCTTAAATAAAAATTGTGAAAATTAGATACTCTAACAAAATCAATGACTGTGGGAGTTCTTAGCTGAAGATATACAAACTTTAACAATACTAGCTTATGAATATCCTGAACTTTTAATACACCATGTTCAACGAATAAGTTGTCTGTGTGATGCCAACGTCCTACCCCTGAAATCATCCTAATGACCCTTTTTTGTAGCAGTAATAACGACTGTAATATAGTTTTTAAACCTGAGCCCCAAATAAGATAACAATATGTTACAATACAAGTATGGATATGTCAAACTGTAATACAATATGATTAATGTTTCTTTTAACAGATTATTTTAAATTTTATATATAATTCCTAACGACCTCGTAACTTTACTATAAATATAGTTCACATGCTCCTTCCATAATAACTTTTCATCAATCATAATTCCTAAAAATTTTGTTGAGCAAAATCTTTGAATATCACAGTTTCCAATTTTTACTGAGCTGTGTTGGCTAATACTTTTATTCCCTGCAAATACAATGAAGTGGGTTTTGCTAATATTAATTGAAAGTTTGTTAGCTAATAAGCAATTAGCTACATTATTTATTTTTTGATTAACCAGACTCTCAAGGGTGTGTAGATCAGGCACAGAATAGTAAAGAGTTTTGTCATCAGCGAACAGTATAAAATTCAATAGTGACAAAGAACTGGTGATGTCATTGATAAATAACAGAAACAAAAGAGGGCCGACCGTGGAGCCCTGAGGACCTCCCATTGATACCAGTTCATTGGATGATTTTACACCGTTCATTTCAGTAAACTGTTTTATCCCTGATAGATAACTTCGAAACCAATTCAGTGTCCTGTTTCTTATACCATAGAATTCAAGTTTTTTAAGTAATATAGAATGGTTTATTGTATCGAAGGCTTTTGTTAAATCAAGGAATACTGCCATTGTGAGTTTACCTTTTTTATTTTCACTCAAATATCGTTCATGAGTTAAACAATCACTGTTTGTGGTGAGACATTTTTGCGGAAGCCAAACTGATTGTTTGATATGTTATTAGTGTCTAAGAATTGTATTAGTCTCTCATACATCACTCTTTCTATTATTTTACTTAAAGTAGATAATACTGATATTGGGCGGTAGTTATGTGACTGTAGTTTATCTCCACCTTTATAGTCGATGGGCCAGACCCATGATTTTCATGAATTGGTATCATCTGAGGGCAGGTCAAACTTTTTTGGTTTTTTAAGCAGGTATATATGTCTAGTACCTGAAACAGCATGATAGACCTCTGGGTAGAGTAGCTTAGTATCAGTATATCAGCTTGAATACATGGTGGTATTTTCATAAAACCACAACAATCGAATTTATGGTTTAAACGTTTATATCAACATCATCATATTAATTAATAGAAATGGAGCAATTGTGTATTAATATATCAACCATATATATTTAAAATATAAACCCAGCAATTTGTTTTTTTAAATGCATTATTTTGACAGGTGTTGTCAATTGACAAAATCGTAAATGATTTATATAAATTCCCTTGTATATTTTGCAACATTTACCAGACACAATGTTGGTTTACTTTTTATAATTACTGCTGGCATATGACTATGATGTCAATATATGGCTTACATAGATTTATACAAAAATAATGTTATATTTTCAATCAACATATCAATTGTGGTAATGGGAACTCTAGAAGCAAGTCATAGCCGTGGTGAACTGGGAATCCAAATTACATGTACATGTACAAACATGTATTATAGTTCACTAGCCACAAAGCCGCCCTCCGGGCGGCCTTTTTGGCTAGCTCCTGCGGAGGGCTATTGGTGGGCCTTCATCACTTCGGCCCACCAAACACAGACTCTCCAGATAGCCCCTTCTAACTTTCCTGAAATCATGGATGTAGCAATGTATGTATTAACGTCCACCAATTCACATCATAGCCCCTTCTAACTTTCCTGAAAGCAAAGCCGCCCTCCGGGCGGACTTTTTGGCTAGCTCCTGCGGAGAGCTATTGGTGTGCCGACTCTCCAGATAGACCCATTACCCATCACCTCGGCCACCAAAACACAGACTCTCCAGATAGCCCCTTCTAACTTTCCTGAAATGTATGTATTCCCCCACCCATTCACTCACCCATTACCCATCACCCCCCACCCATTCACTCACCCATTACCCATCACCCCCCCCCATTCACTCACCCATTACCCATCACCACAGACCCATTCACTCACCTATTACCCATCCCCCCCAAACCTATTCCCTCACCCATCACCCATCACCTCCCACCCATTCACTCACCCATCACCCCACACCCATTCCCCATCACCCCACCCATTCACTCACCTATTACCCATCACCCTACATCAAGGTTTCCTCAATTCTCGCAACCCACTTTTTTTTCTTTCACAGTTCTCGCTAATAGGCTGCTAAAAAAAGAAAAAAAAGGTGATCGGATCATCCTATAAGTGAGCTTAAAACCTTCCCCTGGTCAACCTGATTCCAAAACTGTGACATATGATGGGATTCCGCCACAAGGGGCGGCACCTATCGCGGACAGACAGACATACAGACAGACAGACAGACACACACACACACACACACACACACACACACACACACACACACACACACACTTTCGCTTATATTATTATAGATATTTTATTCAAATATTATTCTCTACATTTACACAGGACAACAAATCCACAAATATCTTGGTATATTGTTCAAATTCCAGCACTAATAACTAGTATCATTATCACTATCTCTTTCCTCATCAGATACTTCATCAATTTGTCCCTCATCAGTGATAACGTCCTCATCATAATTCATGTTGTCACAGGACTGCAAGGTACAGGCATCAGTACAGTTCAATCCATTTACCATACACTGACAAACTGGGAGACTACAAACACGCTTGTATTTGCAGGACATGAACTCCAGAACTACATCAGGAGCAGAGATCCAGTCATCCAGTTGATCTGGAGCTGCATTTGAGCATAATAACCCAACCAGTGCAGTCCAACGGGCTGGGAATGTTGGGATTAAGTTCCAGTCTACGATTCCAGATTGCTGATTGATAGTTGGCACGGATGGTATGCATTTTCAGACAGTCATTGCATGGTGGTAACTGTCCAGACTCCACATTACCATCTTTTGTTCGGAACAACATATAGCGCATCTCATTTACATCGGCAATATCCGACCCAGGAGCATATAACCTGCATACAAACTCTTCAATGCAAGCATTCAGTTCAGATGATATGCTCCAATTTTGTCCAAGTTGTGTGAATGCTTGCCGGAAGAGAGCCTTTCCTTTAAGCAGCTTCAGTGCTCCAACTTTCCCACGACCACTAATGCACTGACTGTAACACAGCCAGTGAATGCATGCATTCCAGCAGGGAAATCACAGAGATGCGGTTCTTGGGGCCACATTTGATGAAGATGTTGCAACTAATAGCTTCATGAAATACCAGACAGAGAATGACAAGGTCTGTATCCTCTGCAATGATGACAATTGATGACACATCAGATGAAGCATGCTTGGCATGAAGCAAGATACGGGTGTCAGCTTCCTCCTGTGATGTTTTAAGTTCAACAACTTCAACAGCTTCATCACAGGTCATTTTGGTGCAAGTTTCACCACTGGTAACATATATCAACTTCTGTCCAAGTGCCTGACGCTTTCTGGGTCCTGCCACTGATCTACAATAAATTTGACAAGTTTTGTTTTACTTGTACCACAACATAAAAGACGTCGCCATTGTTGAATTTTATGACACACTATATTGCTGAATCTGATGCCGGTGTCAGAACCTCTGGTGGCTCGCTCTGGATCTTTTATTGAGAGTTGTTTATACACATCAAATACAACATCCACACGTTGACTGGGGCCAGCAGCTCCCATAACATGGGCATGTATTTGATCAGCTAGCTCATCGAAGGTCATATGGTCTCCATTGGTTTTTTGGATCAGACTCATTCCATCTATGATACAAGCTGAAGGCTGCACAATTTCTTCAGCTGAAGAAACATTAGCCTCAAGTTTCCTGGCAAGTGCAGCCTTAGTTGTTTTCTTTAGAGTTCCGTCACAGTTAGCAAGTGACCATGGGAGAGGACCCAGAGGATACTGCAGTACCTCCTTCATTTCAATTTTCCTGCTTGAGGAACCAAAGAGCATGTGCCCAAAGAGTTTATGATCAGTCTTTAGGATCAACTCCTTGTTTGATACCTTCTTAGTCACCCTTTGCTTTGATGCTAGCGAATGTTTTTAGTTGTAGTCTGGGTATTTTATCAAAAAATCCACACTTGGTCTGCTCAATCCTGCTCTCCTGGAATGTTGTGTACACTTTCTCATCTTTTTCCTGAGCTGTAAGGAGGTCATTGACAATCTCGGGTGGTGCTGAAGCACCTGTAGATAGGCTAACCAGTTCAGATGGTTCACTACCAAATGGATTCGTCCAGTTGTTTTCCATCAGCTCCACCAGTGACTGAACTGCTTTATCGTCTTTTTGTCTCCTTGAAGGAGTTAGGTCTACATGACTCTGTTCTGAGCTACCCACTTGAGTCATACTTCGAAGTTGCTTCAGACAAAGGCTCCTGGACCGGTATTACCAAAGAGATCATAGTTAAGAACGTCTATCAGAGCTGGACAAAATGGCTCATTTTAGTCACAACTGGCTGGCGGATATCATAAATTGTGGGGGGACTATCACAAACCGCGCGGGAGGCTAAGAGTGGGTTCACCGAGTTCTAGCGTGATTATGATAACGGCTCCGCGACTATGATAAACTTTCCAGCTGTTAACAGGGCCGAGACACAATAACAGCCTCAGAGAAGGAATATTCGCCCACATAGGGATGTGTTGAGTGAGCTGAGTGATGCACAGCTGATTAGGAAATACCGATTAGACTGTGTGAGGGCTTAGAGTGGGTTCACCGAGTTCTAGCGCGACTATGATAACGGCCCCGCGACTATGATAAACTTTCCAGCTGTTAACAGGGCCGAGACACAGTAACAGCCTCAGTGAAGGAATATTCGCCCACATAGGGATGTGTTGAGTGAGCTGAGTGATGCACAGCTGATTAGGAAATACCGAGTAGACCGTGTGAGGGCATATTGTTCCTCACCAACTTTGTGCAAACAACTTTTAGATCGAAAACATCGCCATCTGGCAGCTCTGTCCCGTGTTTACACAGATACTGCTCAATGGTATATCTATATGCCTTATTTTCGGGAATGAATTACTACATTACACTCTATGTCACTGCCCTAAACATGTTTGTAAACATAAGGGAAGAAGTATTAATCCATAAAATGTGGTCAAAGGATGAATTCACTGATTATAATATAACCATTTCAAGGAAACAATGACGCTATATTTAGCAGACGCCTATGATAGAAAATTGTGCTAGATTCCAAACATATGATAAATAGCGTATGATAAAAATGTATGATATTGAAGAGTAATGATACATTTCTGTCATAGCTATGATTAAGTTTGGGTTTAATCCCGGGTTTCAGTACTCTGCATTGATGTAGTACTTGCTGACTGCCCCAGCTTTGAAGCTGATCCCTTCGTTCCTTCCGCTGCTGTCTGAGTATCTTTGTTGATTGTCTCTTCTATTGGTTGATCCACAGCAACACAACCAAATGGGTTATGATCATTTAAACTGTACAGAAAATCCCCATTGTTCTGGAAATAATCCAATGCATACGGATGTGTCTCCTGAATGGTAGTCATTTGGCATAGTATATCGATAGATCCCATGAGTAATTTTAAATCTTTTCAGGATGAAATCTGAAAGAAAACTTATCGATTCTCTAATATACGGGTAATCTGAAATAATAAAATGACACATAAGTACAATTGCATAAACAGTGATATGGTATTATAATAATAGTTAGTCACACTCATTATCATCTAAAGTTTGGAATTCATTTCAGTGTTTGAGTTATTTCTACTCAATTATCTTAAATTTTGGGTTTTCAAAAGTCATCAATAATTCCAAAAGGGAAAATTTCATAGGCAGGGTAATGATTGTGAAACCCATGGCAATATGCATATCAAAATAATTGCCTTCATTTTTATAAAATCCAGAAATAACATCTCATAACACTTTTTCTACTAAATATTAGACAGAAACAATTTTTAATAGTTTTTTAGTACTGAAAACGGCCCTCGACGAGAACGAGCAGATACAAACTAAAAAATTCGTAAAAACCTTTTTGAGCTACCATGTTGGAAAGTCTATCATGCAGTTTTGTACTGTCTTATGATGTACTCAAGCAATAAATTGGTTTTGTGACCTGCCCTCATATGATATCGCTTTCTCCTCTGGCCCATGGACTTTATAAATAGGGATGATTTAGCAGTGTTTGGTTGTTTGGGAATATGCCGCTCTGAAACGACTCATTGATCAACTTACATAAAATGGTAGATATTGCAGGGGAAAAAAGTTTGATTACCTTGGCATGAATATTGTCGTAACCGGGACTAGACTCTTTCAGTTCTTTGATGATTTGTATCACTTCCTCTGGAGTTTTTGGGGGTCAGATTCATACAGGGAAAGCTACCCCGCAAATATTGTGAGGGGGATACTTCTGGAACAGGTAGAGCTGTATCCAAATGCTGGACCAATGGAAGTAAAGTATTTATTAATTTCATCACACACTGCATTGGGTCTGACATACTCACACCGTTTACCAATAGCTTATCAATGTCCTTTTTTCCTTATTCTGCTTAGAGTTTAAAATTTCTAAATTGTATTCCACATCTTTTTTACTATTACCAAAGGCGGGTTACTAAGCTTTGATTTGTAGTATTCTTCTTGGGCAGAGCCCTAATCTAGCATTAACCATATTCCTTAAATTCCTATATTCTTTACCAATAGGTGAGTGGGGCCTTCTTTTAAATTTATTGTAAAGTTAGTGTGTCTTTAATAAGCAATTCTAATTCATCCAAGGCTTCATTTGTCGTTTTCTGGTTATTGTTATGGTCTTCCATGGAATATGTTTATCTGTTGCTAGTGTTATTATATTAATCAATTATGTAAATCTTCATTAGCCTCATTGTAAACTGACATTCCCTTAATAATCCCCTTGTTGTTTTACACACTTATTCAGCATCAACATCCTTGAAGCTTTTGTAAGTAAAGGTTTTTTTCATATCGTCTTAAAAAGTTTCCGTACATATAATAAAAAAGGGGTAAATGGTCAGTTATATCAGTAGCTAGTATTCCCGACTTAGTAATTAAATGAAATGATTGACCAGATGTGATCAATGAGTGAGGCACCCCCAGTCCCACTCTGGTTGGCAAGTTAATTCACGAGTAAATCCATGACCATGAAGAATAGCCGTGTAATCCTGTATTTTTTCTGTTACTTTCCGAATGGGGTAAGTTAATATGATATCTCCTAATAGGTATCATGGTTTTTTTGTTAATTAAATTTTCTCAAATATTTCCTCCAATAAATCATTAAACAAATATAAGTCAGAGATAGGCCAAATTAGTCATACAAAAAATAAATTGCATGTTGACATTCAACAAATGAAGATTCAAAACAGTCATTATTAACACTGATATTTTCTAGATATTACATAATTTTTTTGTTATTAATATATATGGCAGCACCTCCTCCTTTACGGTTTTCCCATTTTTTGTTATAATTAAACTCTTTGATCTTATACAAATTTTTCAATTACTTATAACCTGTTTCACAAACAAGAAAATTTAATTGATTAATTATATAAGTAAGTGATTATCAATAAATGTATCCAAGTTATGGGGTGCTTTCTGAGTTGAGAGATAAAGTTTAAACTATCAATTATTGTCAATAGACCCACAACTCCCGGGTTGGTGATAATTTTCTCAGTCTCTGAGAAGGATGCACACTTCCCAACTGTCCCCCCCATCGTGACCTGAGACCCAGCGCACTATGGACTTCACCGTCGGACGGGAGTAAAATTCACTGTCTATAACTACAGAGGAATTTAATACCGGATAATCTACAAAAACATTCAGCAATTGTGTTTTCTCATGTCGAAAATGGAAACTTAGTGGATACATGATCCCCTAAATAAATAAATACTTACACACTACGTATTTATACGCACATACTGCTTACTTTCTTCTTTTGACCTGCTTGTCTGGTTCTTTGGCCCCTGTTCTGGTTCAGAGCCACCCTGAAGCAGTCGTTTTCCCCCACTACCCCCCAGCTGCTGCCGCACATCGCTTCAGCAGCAAGGCCCCCGCAGCGGCAGCACCCTCAGCAGGACGGTGAAGCACGGCGCGAATAGGAGCACTTCTTGTAGAGCCGATGAAGCCTCAGCTGATGTGGGTCGAGCTGAGTTCTCCCTCCTCTCCTTAATTAACAATCTCTTTATGGCTGAAATAAGTATTTTTTCCGCAGCTCGAGCTCTTCGAAGCTCCGGCAGCTGAGCCCTGCGCTCTTGGACTGACGCCTCGAAACAGGTCTTCATTCAGGTAGATGTTTTGTTTTTAAGTTTCGCCAGATTTTCGAACGCCAATTGTCGATCAAAGTATGGGCTGAAACGAGCTACAATTGTTCGCGGTTTCACAGGTGTGTCGTCACGTCGAAGCGGTGTCTGTCCAACCCGATGAGCGGTTCCAATTGCACTTCTCCCAAGGCCAACTTATCTCGGATCAGGCCCCTGCACTTTCTCCTATGTCATCCCCCAATTCTCAGCCGGTTTTTTTCCTCCATTCCGTCTATGCGAATGTTCTTCCTCCGGGAATAATCTTTTTGATAGTTAAGCCTTTTGCTATCTTCTCAATTTTTCCCTCATTTTTGTTATTCCTCTATGATCAGCTATTAACCTTTTTCTTTGGCCTTGATTTCTTCATCCTGCTACGAGCAACTCTACTTTAGCTCATCCACTTCTTTCTGGGAAAATTGGAGAAAAAACAATCAAATCGGTGTTAGCAGCTTCAAGTTGTTGATTTTCTCCCCAAGTGACTTCTGAACCATTTCAACCATGTCTCGGTATGCTTTCTCCTGAACTTCCAGGACCAGCTTGAGTCTCTTCACTAAGGGGCATCGTGATACCGAGACTTTTTGAATCCTCTGTTTCACAAAGCTTCGCAAGGTTTCGTCACTTAGTTGCCGGTTTCTTCGGGTGGCTAAGCCAAATCCGGATAACAAAATAATGCACTTCAAAGTACTGCTTTTCGCCTTTAAAGTCTCTTTTTTTTTTTCTCCCTCTCTCTCTCTCTCTCTCTCTCTCTCTCCTCCTCTCTCTTCTCTCTCTCTCTCTCTCTCTCTCTCTCTCTTTTCCCCTCTCCTCTCTCTCTCTCTCTCTCTCTCTCTCCCCTCTCTCTCTCTCTCTCTTTCTCTTTCTCTTTCCCTTTTTCTTTCGCTCTCTCTCCCCTCTCTCTCTCGCTCTCGCTCTCGCTCTCTCTCTCTCCCCTCTCTCTCCTCTCTTCTCTCTTTTCTCTCTCTCCTCTCTCTCTCTCTCTCGCTCTATCCCCTCTCTTCTCTTCCTTCCTCTCCTCTCTCTCTCTCTTCCTCTATTTCTCGTCCTTCTCTATCTCTCCCTCCTCTCTCTCCCGCCTCCTCTCTCCTCTCTCTCTCTCTCTCTCCTCTCTCTCTCTCTCTCTCTCTCTCCTCTCTCCTCCCCTCTCTCTCTCTCTCTCTCTCTCTCTCTCTCTCTCTCTCTCTCTCCTCTTTTTCTCGCTCCTTCTCTATCTCCCCTCCTCTCTCTCCCGCCTCTCTCTCTCTCTCTCTCTCTCTCTCTCTTCTCTCTCTCTCTCTCTCTCTCTCTCTCTCTCTCTCTCTCTCTCTCTCTCTCTCTCTCCTCTCTCTCTCTCTCTTCTCTCTCTCTCTCTCTCTCTCTTCTCTCTCTCTATCTCTCTCTCTCCTCTCTCTCTCCTCTCTCTCTCTCTTCCTCTCTCTCTCTCTCTCCCCTCTCTCTTTCCTGGAGGTGTGTGTGTGTGTCCACACCACAAAGGGTGATGGATCCCGTCCACTGTTTTACTCAACTAAACCCTGAATCACGGATCACCAAGGCGCCCCAGGTGTTGTTTACGGCATATAAAGCCCCGTAAGAACACTTTGGTTAGTTAATGAGTCGAGGGGTTTGGGACTTAGCTTTTTAGTCTGTGAAGATCTAAAATTCCAGGCTAACCCTTTCCCCTCGACAAATTTTCCCGAGTTCGCACACCCGCACTGAGATATGACGTCAAAGTTTTGCCAAGGCAAGGGCGACGCTACCCAGGCCTACCACACACACACACACACACACTCGGTGCGCACGCGCACTCTGGCCAGCCGGGAAATAGTACCTATATATAACTGAGGCAATTCAGTAAAACAAGGATGTCGGAAGATGATTTTCAAGACACTATAGCCCATACCTACCCACATGAGCCAGAAAAAAATCATTCGTTCCCGCAATGCCCAACTAGACAATTCTTGTAAAAAAACTTTAACAAGCCAGACCTGCATAAACAGTGTGTAAGTTGGGTCTCAAAAATATATGGGTTACAAAGAGCGAGCTTATAGTTTATGATACTCAAGAATCCCCAAGCATCCATTTCCGTAGCTGACGATTCTGAAGGAGAAGAGGCTGAGGTGGATGTACAGAAAATGGCCAGAAATATTCAGAATATCAAAGCTAAGCTCGAGACGAAGGATAGGGAGATCGAGCTGCTAAAACGTGGAGATCAAGACGGCCTACGAAAAAATCGAGGTTCTCCAGCAACAAGTGAATGAATTGGAGCAGCAGAACAACCGTGGCAGCATGGACAATCCCAGCCAACGACGGTTTGTTCCCCCATCCACCACTGATTCTACTGGGAGATACTAACCTACGACGAGTCTCTCGCTCCGACCTGGGTAAAAAACTGCTCTGTTAAGACCATTGACGGGCAAACATCGATTTAACTCAGAAGCTGGGTAACGGGAACACTCAACCGGACCCTACAGAGTGTTTTATATAGTGTGGTTTTAAAACGACATTTAGACGAGACACCACTGAAAACATTCTGTTAATTAGGCTCATTGCTTAGTGATTTAAAGGAGAAAAACTGAAATATGAAAACATATGTATGTCAGATATTACCACTTACAGTGTCAAAAGAAAATAAGGCCAATATAGAAGTTTACAACAAACACCTACTCAAAGGGGGTAAATCTAATGGCGTAACAATTATAAAGACAATACCAAAATGTATGCTTAGCACAGGGAACTATATGATCTGTGTTTTAAAATTAGACGGAGATAGATCTAAACATATTAGGTGTTATCAGATATTAAGTGCGATTGAAAACACAATGTCCCGAATTTCAATTGTGAAAAAAACTGGAACGTAGTAAAGAGATCGCAACATCTCTATATTTGAATACAAATTATGAAATTTGCACACACGACATTCCCTCAACGGGTCCCCCCCACCCTCGCTCTACGCCCTACACCCGGCCCGTCCTTTACCGGTACCCTCCACCAGGGTGGACACCCGTGGTGCTGTACCGCCTCGGCCTGATCGTCCATCCAGCTCAGTGCACTGTGATGCCGCGCCGCGACCCCGCTGCGTCACGTCATGGCCCCACCATAAAAAAGGGGTCAACAAGTATTCAATCGAGAAGGACCCCGCCATACCTCACCATCTGACTGGCGACGGATCGGTGGTCACAACCAAGGGGCCAGGCCTTGACTACCGCCACACCATCAACACCAATACCCACCCCACGCTGTACTCATCCCACCATATCGGAACAAAACGTGGATGTTATAATTGTGGAGAATTTAACCATCGCCAGGATAAGTGTAGGTTTGACTATAGATTAAAATGTGGAATCTGTCATAGATTTGGACACAAGCAAAGGTTGTGTCAGACTTCAGTCCATGGATGTTGGCGAGGAAGGTATAGCCGGTTAGTCAACGTCGACAAAAGGGATAACTTAATCATAGAGCACATTAACGCACAGAGTCTGTAGCCAATAAGGATGAAAATGTCTTCTAGTTAATTACGGAAAACTGATGTTTTATGTGGTGAGTGAAAATTGGCTCACTCCTGAGGTTTCAGAGGGCGCTTTTACCATACCTAATTCAATGTGTACAGATGTGACAAAGGTAGAGGGGGTTTGGTTTGTATCTACGTAAAGGAGATTTTTACAGTACCCCAATTGATATAAATGTTGAAAGACCAAAAGGGAAAGTGGGGGACATATGGGTCACGGTACAATGCCGTAAACTACCTTCTGTTATCATAGGATGCCTGTACCGTCATCCACACTCTAGCTTACACACGTTTGATTATGTGACGGATGTTTTTAATATTATACGCTTGCGTAACAAACCATTTTATGTACTTGGTGATTTTAATTGTAATATTTTATTGAAGAAAAACAAGATGGAATGAATTATTACTAATACTAAATTGACCCAATTAATTGATAAACCTACACGAATTACTTCCACTCCAAGAAATTTTTGGACATTATTGTGACAAATAGCCTGATTTAGCTCTTCATCACGATGTAATTTCCCTTTTCCTGTCGCTGATCATGATCTTGTTACCGTCACATTGGACATTCGAAAGCCAAAGCGACAACAATCTACTTATATAACTTTTCGACAACTAAGAAACTATTCTCCTGAAACATTGTGTAATCTACTAGGAGGAGAAGTTCATACTTTGAATAAAATTTTTGCAACTGATAATGTCGATACGCAAGTACATTAATAATTTTATTTACTGAAGTTTTCCACAAATGTTTGGATTCATGCGCACCCTTGGTAACAAAAGAAGTACGAAGGCTTTTGCCCGGGATCAATGAAGACTTTAAAGCTATAATGCAGAAGAGACTGTGAACAGAAAGATCTTAAAGAACACAGCAATAATGTTAATTTGCAGACTAATTATAAAAAACTAAAAAGGCAAGTCAGAGGATTTTTTCGGCGAGCTAGATCAGAATATTATAATAAAAGATTAGAGGAAAGTAGAGTAAATAGTAAAGCCACGTGGAGGACTATAGGGGAGTTGATTCCAACGCCAAAAACAAGAATGTTAAGCCATCAGCAAAAAATGACGGTGGGCGCAGAGGGTATCAAGCACAACACAGAATGTTTTAATAAATATTTTTCTGAAGTGGAAAAAGTCACCTTTGAGAAATCTCAGCAGAATCTGAGTAATTCTGATGCAGTACTACATCCAGTAAACACCGAAACTTATACTAATACAGTTGATGCTATGTTTAGACCGTGCCTACAAATTGGGATACAGTAACTCTAGTTATTAAGCAATGAAGACACTAACTCCCATAGATCGATGGCATCCCACTGTGTTTCCTGAAAGACTCCCTTCCTATCATTATAACATACCTAACTTGCATTGTAAATACTTTTATTGTAACAGGTGTTTTTCCCACAACATGGAAGCACTCTATTGTTGTTTTTATCTTCAAGGCTGGTAACATGAATGAACCTAACAACTACCGCTCTATTTTTCGCTTACCAATTATTTCCAAGGTACAAGAAAAAGTAATCGCATCTCAGCAAACCCAGTACTTAGAGACCAATCGCCTCCTTAGTAAAACTCAGCATGGCTTTAGGACCCGGGTTGTCTACGGTTTCAGCTGTTTTATAACTTTCTAACAAGTTATATACAGATATTGATAAAAAAAAAGGGCTCCCTCATTACCCTCTGTGACTTATCCAAGGCATTCGACACGTCAGCAAGGGTATATTAATAATACATTTTCAAGTTAAAATAGGACTCCTTCTGGTTTTTAAAGCTATCTCAGCGGCGGGGCACAATCCATACGTATAGAAAAATACATATCCGGGAAAAAAAGTAATATCCCATGGCATTCCCCAAGAGTCTGTACTAGGTCCCATTTTTATTATAATTTTTTGCAAATATCTCTCGTCCTTCTTTTCTGTATGTGAAATATACAATATGCTGATGACACCCAGTTAATTCACACAGGCAGTATCAACAATATACAAGACTTAATGCTTTGGAGCGAAGAATCACTAAAGAAAGCACAACAGTATTTGCACAGGATAGCCTAATGTTTAAAAGCCAAAAAGACTCAATGTATGTTTATAGGGAAAACGAGGACTTTTGTCACAGATTCCCTGACATTTGCATGCGTGTGACGGAATCTCATTACCCCTAGTAGATCATTAAAGAACTTGGGCTACACTTTGGGGCAACCATCTGCAGTTTAAGGAACACATAGACGCTTGTACAGGAAAACCTATAGAAGCATTGTCCACATAAATAGACTCCGAGATATTTTAACCAGACCACTAGGATCTCAATAATACAGTCACTGGTCCTAAGTATACTGAATTAGGGCATCAAGGATTTGGGGGCATCCAACATCACAATATACAACGTGTGCCCAAAAGGGTCCAAAACTTTTCCCGCAAAAATTGCTTTTTGGAGGGGCTGCAAAGCACGACCATGTCACACCTACTTAAAAGACTTGGTCTGGGAAAAAAAATGAAAAATATCACTTTGAGCTAGGAGTAGCCGTGTACAATATAGTTAATAATAGAGTACCTGACTGGTGCTTGCATGCCCAAAATGAGAGATATGTACGAACAAGCAGTCACGACTAGACAACAGCAA
The DNA here is from genome assembly GCA_016584305.1 of Chionoecetes opilio. Lineage (NCBI taxonomy): Eukaryota > Metazoa > Arthropoda > Malacostraca > Decapoda > Majidae > Chionoecetes > Chionoecetes opilio. The sequence continues at coordinate 22,595 of JACEEZ010025490.1, forward strand.
CACTCCATGTGCCAAAATGTAACACTTTTTGGACAAGGTCCCTCATGTGCTGGACCGCTTCTGAACACCTGCCAAGCCAAGTAGAGATACTTCCTTGCCCACTTTTAAATTACTTGAAAATCACCTTTATGTAACAATTTTACTCTAGTTTTTTAGTACATACCTGAAATGTATTTTAATCTAAACTAACCTTTTTATAACTTTTATTTATATTTTATATGTTTTTATATTAGGAAGTTAAATTTATATATGTTTCATTAAGATTTTAGTTTTACAGTTTTTTTGTATTCTTTTAAAATTTTTATATTTGGGCATGTTCAGTGTTCTACCTTTAAACTTGTTATCTTATTCAGAAATTTGTTAGACTCATTTACTTTTAAAGAATAGCTTTAACATGGAAATAAAATTCTGATTCTGATTTATTTTGATTTTTTCTCTCTCTTCTCTCTTCTCTCTCTCTCTCTCTCTTCTCTTTCTTTCTCTCCTCTCTCTCTCCTTCTCTCTCTCTCTGCTCCTCTCTCTCTCTCTCTCTCTCTCTCTTTAACAACACACCCACACGCGCGCGCGCGCGCACACGCACACACACACACACACACCACACACCCCACAACACACACCACACACACACACACACACATTTTCAGCTAGCACAAAGCACCAATCATTAAGTACAGGAATTTGCCTTTTGTAATAGGTAGAAAATAATTGCAGTGATGCTGAATCAAAGCGATGCCGATATTGCTGTGCCTCCACCGGCTGTTTGGGGGCTCTTTGATTTGACCTTTAATTTCATCAAAGCCATTATGCAAAGAAAAAACCATGGCCCTTGGGCAGCGTGGCGGGTCCAAGGAGTGCTTAAGGGCAGTGCTTTAGGGGAGGCTTCAGGGCGTAGCTTCAGGGCAGTAATTCAGGGCGGTGCTTCAGGGCGGTGCTCCAGGGCGGTGCTTCAGGACAGTGTTTCAGGGCAGTGCTTCAGGCGTAGCTTCAGGGCAGTAATTCAGGGCGGTGCTTTATGGTGGTGCTCAGGGCGGTGCTCAGACAGTGCTTCAGGGCAGTGCTTCAGGGCGGTGCTTCAGGGGGGTATTTCAGGGCAGTGCCTCAGGGCGGTGCTTCAAGGGAGTGCTTCAGGGTGGTGCTTCAGGGTGGTGCTCAGGGCGGGGCTTTTAGGGCGGTGCTTCAGTGGCAGTGTTTTCCCGGTTGGTGCTTCTGGGCAGTGGGTTCAGAGCGGTGCTTCAGGACGGTGCTCCAGGGCATGCTCCAGGGCGGTGCTTTTGGGCGGTGCTTCAGGGCGGTGCTTCAGGGCAGTGTTCAGGGGGGTGCTTTGGGAGGTGCTTCAGGGTGGTGCTTCTGGGCGGTTTCTTCAAGGTGGTGCTTCAGGGCAGTGCTTCAGGGCGATGCTTCGGTCGGGCTTCAGGGTGGTGCTTCAGGGCGGTGCTTCAGGGCGTGCTTCAGGGCGGTGCTTCACCCGACCCCTTTTTTGCCTCAAGACCACCCTTTTTTGCTTCACAGACCACTTGTTTGCTTTTACAGGGAAAATCTCCGTCCTTAGATTCGTTCACGTATTCGGAAAGATTCATAAAGCAATCATTGCACGCTTTATTTAACAAGATTTACCCCGCCATGATTATTGAAGAGGTCTTACTGAGTTGGTCAAAGGTTCGAGACGTTTCGTAATGATAGCTTGGGTTCGGTGCGGGTGATTGAACGATGATGCCCAAACGTTTCATTATGCGCTGTGTTCACGGTTGCCTTCATAATAAGCGAGGCACAGTTGGCACAAAAAGCGAGCTCAGGAGTTTGCAAAGGAGGTTCATAAAACAAGCCTGAGCTTAGAGCCGTCGCAAGGCAGCGTGGGATTTTTAAAAAAAGACTCGTGAAGAATAGAAGAAAAGTATAAAAATAAACTTGATCACTCGGCAGTATTAGGTCAATAAATCTGTCATCATGCTCTTTTTAAGCCTTTTAAGTCACTCTATCATGGCATTTTCAGTAAGAGAGAGATATAAAAACACAGCTGCTTTAAGAAATAGACAAAAATAGCTGCGTGACATTTGCGTCTCTCGAATTTGCGTCACTTGACTTTAGGTAATGTAGTGGTATGCAAGATGTTGATGGAACAGGAAAGGTGTCTTAGTTGACGCTCTTCCCTCACCTTCCCTGCCTGGCCTGTTACCTCGAAAAACATGAGTAGAACATAAGAACATAAGAAAATAAGGAAGCTACAAGAGGCCGTGAGATCTACACGAGTAGTTCCTGTAAACTCTGTAAGTAAGAAAGACATGAGAAACTGGTTGACTCAAGGCAAGCGTTTATTGAGGTGTTTGACGTGATAACAATAAGTACACAAAAGTTATGAAAGAATGTGCCGGAAAATATCCACTAAATGTCTTTTTTTTAGAAAATATGTGCAATTACTTGTGATATATTTGGATTAATGTGAGTGATTGTTCATTTGTTTGTCTATTTCACTGTTTTTATTAGATCACCTATAGAAGAAGATACTTTATTCATGTGATATTCTCCATTTATTTTTTCTTTACGATAACCTTACGTCAACATCCGCAAGAAACACCCTCCTACCCCCAAAAGAGGAAGGAATAAACTTATCTAACTACGCACTTCAACAAATATATATAAAAAACCTGCGAAACAAATTGAAAAAAAAAAAAAAAGCTGAATAAAAAAACAAGAAAAAAACTGTAAAACTTCAATCGTTCAAACTTGGATGGAAAGATGAGGCTTCCCGGACACAGAGGGGGGGGGGGGGGAGAGGGAGAAAGAGGAGGAGAGAGAGAGAGAGGAGAAAAGGAGAAGAAAAGAGAGAGAGAGAGGGGAGAGAAGAGAGAGGAGCGAGAGAGAGAGAGGGAGAGAGAGAGAGAAGAGGAGAGAGAGAGAGAGGAGAGAGAGAGGAGAGAAGGGGAGAGAGAGAGAGAGAGAGAGCGAGCGAGCGAGCGAGCGAGCGAGGAGAGAGAGAGAGAGAGAGAGAGAAGGGAGAGAGAGAGAGAAGAGAGAGAGAGAGAGAGAGAAGAGAGAGAGAGAGAGAGAGAGAGAGGTTGGAGAGAAAGTAAATGAAAAAGGAAAGAAAGGAAAGAAGAAAAGGGTTTGAAATGAAAGGAAAAGAGAGGGAAAAAAAGAAAGGAAAAAAGGAAGGTAGGGAGTAAAGAGGAGAGAGAGAGAGATAGAGAGAGAGAGAGAGAGAGAGGAGAGAGAGAGAGGAGAGAGAAGAAGAAGAGAGAGAGAGATGAGAGAGAGGGGAGAGGAAGAGGAGAGAGAGAGATTTAGAGAGGAGAGAGAGAGGAGAGAGGACAGAGAGAGAGAGGAGAGTAGAGAGAGAGAGAGAGAGATGAGAGAAAGAGAGAGAGAGAGGAGTAGAAAAGGGGGAGAGAGAGAGAGAAGGAGAAGATGAGAGAGAGAAGAGAGAGAGAAGGAGAGGGGCAGAGCGAGCCGAAAGCGGGCGAAGGCGAGCCGACGGACGAGCGAGCGAGGAGCGGAGCGAAGCGAGAGAAAGGGAGGCGAGGGGAGATGAGGGAGAGCAAAGGGGGGGAAGAGAGAGGGCGGAGAGGAGGAAAAGGGGGGGGGGAAAGGGGGAAAAAAAAAAGGAGAGGGGGAGGAGGGGAAAAGGGGGGGAGGGAAGGGGAAAAGGAGGAAAAGGGAAAAGGGGAACCGGGGGGGGGGCCAACCCCCCCCCCCCGAAAAAAAGGCGGGGGGGCCCCCCAAAAAGGGGGGAGCGGAGGGGGGGAAAAAGAGGGGGGAAAAAGGGGGAGGAGGAGAAAAGGAGAGAAAAAAAAGGGAAAAAGGGAGAAAAAGAGAAAGAGACCCAAAAAGAGAAAAAAAAAAAAATAAAATTTTACTTTTCAAGCTTGGGATTTAAAGGTTTTAAAAACCCTGGGGGAAGGGGTGTAATTTTTTTTTACCTCATACATATAGGTTTCTAAATCGTCATGTCACTCAATCACTTAAAATAACCTCTCATTCCTTTAACCTCACTGCCCCTATCTCACCCTTTTACTTGTAAAACCCTTTTTTCATGCATCTTTTCTCAGTTTTTTTGGTGACTCTCCTTAACTTATTTATTTCACTCACTCATCCATGTCACCTCATCCTCATTCATTATCCATCTTATTTTGTATCATCAGTCATAAGAAGAAATCTTTTTTCCTTTTTTACTTGTTATAATGTTGTTATTTTTTTTTTATTAGTATTATTAAATTATTTATTTTATTTTTTATTATTTTTGTTTTTATTATTATTATTATTTTTTCAGGGCCCTTCTTTATGAGTCTTTTTCTTGTTCCCTTTCCTGTGTTCTCCCCCTTCTCCCTCCACCTCCTCCCCCTCCTCCCCCTCCCCCCTCTCCTCTTCCTCCTCCCCTCAAGGGCCCTCGGACCCTAATGAATTTAGGATAATTGAAAGAGAAATCGATTGCAAGCTGTGCACGTCACACCGCCTCAGAGAGAGAAGAGAGAGAGAGAGAGAGAGAGAGAGAGAGGAGAGAGAGAGAAGAGAGAGAGAGAGAGAGAAAAGAGAGAGAGAGAGAGAGAGAGAGAGAGAGAGAGAGAGAGAGAAGAGAGAGACGAGAGTGAGAGAGAGAGGAGAAGAAAAAAATGAGAGAGAGAAGAGATAAATGAGAGAGAGAGAGAGAGAAAAGAGAGAGAGAGAGAGAGAGTGGAGAGAAAGAGAAAGAGAGAGAGGAGAGAGAGAGTGAGAGAGAGAGAGAGAGAGAGAGAGAGAGAGAGAGAGAGAGAGAGAGAGAGAGAGAGAGAGAGAGAGAGAGGAGAGAGAGAGAGAGAGAGAGAGAGAGAGAGAGAGAGAGAGAGAGAGAGAGAGCAACAACTACAACGACTACTGCAGGAGCAGTGGCGGGATGATCCCCGCTCCCAGCTTGACAGCCTGGGGCACCGGAGGAGAGTCGGTGCCCTCACAGTGTTGCACAAGGCCCAGGTGCAACAATCTTCCCACCTTGCAGGACTTCGGGTCCTGTGGAGGAGGTCAGAGCGCGCTACGAGGACGGTAGTGTCAGGTGATCTCCTCCTCGAGGCCCCGAGGACCCAAACCGGGATGGGACAGCGAGCCCTTACTTGGGCCACGGCGACACTGTGGAACACCTTCACGGTTGAGGTGGATGTCGTGGCCATGAACACCCAGCAGGTGAGGGTGGCGGTTCACAGATGGTGCCGCTTACATCCGCCTTAGTGCCTGTAAGACGTGACACAGTGTCGTGTCAATAGTGACACACAGTGACACACACATAGTGACACACATTGACACAGTGACACAGTGACATACAGTGTACGTGTCAATAGTGCGCCTGAACAGTGCCTGTGACGGACAGTGACCCTCACCCTGTAACATTACATACATAGTTATTATCCTATAGGGCATAGCTTTCGGATAGATGTCACCGGGACATGGGACATCTTTAGCTTCTGCCACTCATTGCCTTCACCAACCTCTTTGCTATTTGTAGCCCCATGTATACCATGATTTCAGTTGTTTAAATAAAAAAAAAGGATAAGAGAGGAGGAGAGAGAGAGAGAGAGAGAGAGAGAGAGAGAGAGAAGAGAGAGAGAGAGAGAGACGAGAGACGAGAGAGAGATGAGAAGAGAGAGAGAGAGACGAGAGAGAGAGACGAGAGAGAGAGAGAGAGAGAGGAGAGAGAGAGAGAGAGAGTAGAGCAGAGAGAGAGAAAGAGAGATAGCGAAAGAGTTAATAGAGAATAATTCATCAAAGTCTTTGTGGGATGATTTGAAAAAGAGAGATTCCTTGGAGCATTATATATATATATTTTAAATATATATATATATATTATATATATTTATAAATAATATATATAATATAGATATATATATATATATATATATTATATATATATAAAATATAATTATATATATATATTATAATATATAATATATATATATATATAATATATATATATATATATATATATATAAATATATATATAATATAATATATATATATATATAATATATATATAAAATATATATATATATATTATAAAATATAGATAATATATATTTTATATATATATAAAATATATATAATATATATAATATATATATATATATATATATATATGAATATATATATATTTTGTGTATATATATATATATATATATACACATATATATATTTTCTCTACTCTCTCCTCTCTCTCTCTCTCTCTCCCCTCTCTCTCTCTCTCTCTCTCTCTCTCTCTCTCTCTCTCTCGCTCTCTCTGTCTCTCTCTCTTCTCTCTCTCTCTCTCTCTCTCTCTCTCCTCATCTCCTCTCCCCCTCCTCTTTTCCCTCCCCCTCTCTCCTCTCTCTCCTCTCTCTCTCTCTCTCTCTCTCTCTCCCCTTTCTCACTCGTTCAGTTATTAAGAAAGCTATTAATAGTCATCACAGAACACCATTGTATTCATATATATGTCTAGAGTCTTTTTTTTTTACAAAAGTCATTAGACTTTATGAAAATTTCTGCGTTCACTTTCCTCATAATAGCAACCCTCTATGAGTATCCACCTCACACACACACACACACACACACACACACACACACACACACACACACACACCACACACACCACACCCCAAAATACACACAACTCCGTAGGGAACTTGGGGAATTCCGTAGTGTAGGGGATAACACGCTCGGCTCACAACCGAGAAGTCCCGGGTTCGATCCCCGGGCAGAGCGAAGACAGACGGGCGGTCTTCTTAAAACCCGAGGACCTGTCCACCCAGCAGTGAATGGGTACCGGGTGTTAGCCGGCGGTTTGTGACCCCCCTCCTGGGGTATTGGCTTCGGCCAACACTAAGCACTAAGGATGAATGATAAAATAAATGTTGATGTGGAGACGAGGCCATACGAGCGCTGCTCAGGCCCTGTAAAATACAACTAGATGAACAACTAGATGAGCAACTAGATGAACACACACACACACACACACACACACACACACACACACACACACACACACACATACACACACACACACACACACACACACACACACACACACACACACACACACACACACACACACACACACACACACACACACACACACTTTTTCATGCGAGTCATAAAGTTTTTTCCAATAGTTGAGTCTCAAGTACATACACATCGTCAGGTAGCGCCCTTAGTGGTGGGGAGGGCGTGGGGTGGGTTGTGGGTTAAGGTGTAGGGGGTGGGGGAGGGTGGGGTTTAAAGTTTGGGTGGTTTGGGGGTAAAGGTGTGGGGGGGTGGGGGAGGGGGAGGGGAGGCAGGGAAGACTGAAGGAGGTAAACAAAAAGAGTGCGAAAGGTAAACATTGGCGCCTCTTTTCTCGGAGCCTCAAGACAACCAGAAAAAAGCACTTGTTTATGTAGTGTTTGGAGTTTTGACTGTTTTGATTGGTGTGTTTGACTTTTTTTTTCTTGTTCATCTTCATCTTCTTGTTCTTGTTCGTGCTCATTTTTTCTTTTGCTTCTTTTTCTTCCTTTACTTCTATTTTTCTTTCTTCTTTCCTCCTCCTCCTCCTCCTCCTCCTCCTCCTCCTCCTCCTCCTCCTCCTCCTCCTCCTCCTTATAACCTCAAATATAACTATCAAATGCAAAATAAATCGTTAACTGAAGTACAGCAAGAAAAGGATTTAGGTGTCATCATCAGTAATGATCTTAAAACCAGTCCGCATTGCCTAGCTGCCAGTAAAAAGGCGAATATGATGTTGGGCTTTATTAAACGCAATTTTGAACACAAAACTCCGAAAGTAATGACACAATTATACACGTCCTTGGTTAGGCCACACTTGGAATATGCCGTCCAATTCTGGTCGCCCTGTTTCGTAAAAGACCAAGCAAAATTGGAATCAGTGCAAGAAGAGCAACCAAACAAATTCATCTCTGCGAAATTCATCTTATGAAGAGAGACTGCGGAAACTTAATATGTTTTCCTTAAAGGATCGTAGAATCCGTGGGGACTTGATAGAAACCTTTAAGATCCTAAAAGGATTTGATGTCATAATCAAGAGAACCTATTCGAGCTTTCAACTCAGTGACAACAAGAAATAATGGTTTAAAAACTAAAACGGTTCAACGTTGCATCACTGATCTCCGTAAAAATTATTTCAATGTGAGAGTCGTTGATCGATGGAACAAGTTACCAGCAAATGTTGTCGAAGCCAGCACAATAACTACATTTAAAAACAGACTTGACGCGCACTGTAAAGTAAATGGGTATTGATAGTGCCCTGCGAATTCATATTTAGTCCCCCGGATCGATTAGTTGTAGTGGTAGTGGTAGTTGTAGTTAGTATATTTCATACCCTATTTTTCTGCACTACTTCCGTGTTCCTATCTTCTTTTAAGGACATGGTATCCTTTTCCAACTGTTTTCTTACAAGTAGTTGATAGTTAGTAGTATGTAGTTCAGCAGATACCCTCGTCATGGACCAATAGGTCTCCTGGTGTCTGTTATTCCTATGTAATCCTATGTAATCCTTGTCACCACTAACACAATTGACGCTCCACTTAATTATATTCAAAGGACACGTAATGATAAAGATAATAATAATGGCAATGATAATAATAATAATACGGCTGTCAATAGTGAAAGTGAAAATCCGTAACTTCTGACGCCTACATTTTCAAAGACGTTTATTCCACCTTATATAACACGAACATTTTACCAATTTTTCAATAATAGGTTTTTCTCTCCACCCAACCTACGCACGACAGGAAAAGGCTTCAACACCAGCAAAAGGTTTCAACACCACCAAAATATTTCAACACCACCAAAGGGTTTCAACACCACCAAAAGATTTCAACACCACCAAAGGGTTTCAACACCACCAAAAGCTTTCAACACCACTAAAAGCTTTCAACACCACCAAAAGGTTACAACACCACCATAAGGTTACAACACCACCAAAAAGTTACAACACCACCAAAAGCTTTCAACACCATCAAAAGGCTTCAATACCACCAAAAGGCTTCAACACCACCAAAAGGTTTCAACACCACCAAAAGGTTTCAACACCACCGGGTCAAAGACAGATCTGTTTAGGGAATCTCAGTTGTTATTGCAAGGATCGCGAAAGCAATAACATCACCGTAAAATATTGCCAAGGGAACACAACACCGTGGAAACCCGCCGATGTTGCCTTGTTTTGAAGGTAAATTGAGGGAAATAAGATCACGAGACGAGGAACTGTGAAAACATCCAATAAGAAAAGATGTGAAAACGGGGCGTGTGTGAAGGATCAAAGTGTATCTGTCTCCCCGGGGACCGTCTTGCTTCACTCGGCCTGATTCGCAGCGCTTCTTGTACCTTCCGCTGTCCAGAACTTACTATTGGGCGACATTTATATTCGGGGCGACGCGTGAGACAGCGGCGCGGCTAACGAGTGAGGCTGCGGGAATTATGGCCCGGGAAGTGAGCGAGTCCGGGCAGAGTGACGCCCGGGGTTCCAACAGCCTCGGAGGGACGGCAAAAGTTATTCGCGTGGGAAATAGAGTCGAAAGAAGCCTTATTTTTTGTTCTATTTTCGTTCTTAATGTATTTCTGTCTTATTTTAATATATTTATTTCCACTCTCTCATATTTGTATACATGTTTATTATGTTTATTATTGCATAACTGTGTGAAGGTTTTAAAAATGAACAAAGGTATGAAGAGAACGTGAATATGGCCTGCAGCTAATCATCTTTCAAATGACGTGGTGCTTTTGAAATCGTGGGTTTAAGTACATCAAAAAAAGGATCATAAAGGAAAGGGTCGAATTTCGTGTAAAGTGAGACGCCTTCTTTTGTTTTCAGCTTCAGGGAGTAAAATGTGTAAAGGTATGATAATGTACTTAGATAACCTTGAAAAATACGTGTTCTTTTGAAAACGTGTTCTGTAAAGATAAAATATGATAATGTACTTATATAACCTTGAAAAATATGTGTACCTAGATAACCTTGAAAAATACGTGTTCTTAGATAACCTTGAAAGTTACGTGTTGTTCCATTGAAATCGTGTTCTGTGAAGATAAAATATGATAATGTACTTAGATATCCTTGGAAATTACGTGTTGTTCTTTTTAAATCGTGTTTTTGCGTTTGAACGATGCTTGGAGGAAAATATTGAATTATGAGTAAGGTGAGAGACGTAATAAGAGGATTGGGTACATTTTTGTTTCCAAGGAGACGCTGGAGTATACACATAGATTTTTTTTTTTTAAATTCTATTCATTCTCAGAAGCGATAGATAACAGGCGAACATAATCATGTGTTTTTATATTGCTTAATGTTCATGGTTTTTGGAATTTGTTTTTACACAGGTTTACGCGATTGACTTAAGCTTCCTGGTGTCTAAAAGTAATTTTGCTTTACGCAATTTTTGAACGGACCATAAATATTTCTATGTAATATTTGTGTTCTTTTACTTCCAGTTCATAACGTGACATGTTACGTAACGCTTTGCTGTGACCTCGTAGCCTGATTATTAATTGCCTAATATTAATTTTTTGTTACAATCTAATGTCATGTAAAGTATATTTCTATATTATAGTACCTAGCTCACGGACAGTTATTGTCAGTATAGACTGTACAATTAGCCTTAACAATAATTTTATTTTAAATTGCAGTATTTTTGTTTATTTTTTT
>JACEEZ010025491.1:0-2500 GCA_016584305.1 Chionoecetes opilio
CAGGGGGACGGGTTTTTGGGGGGGGGGGGGGCTTAAAAGGGAAGGAACAGGTTTGACAGGTGTACAGACAGAGGTTAAAGGCCCGGGCAAACAGGAAAAAATTTTGACAGGTGTACGGGGACAGGGGTTTTGGGGGAGGCAAAGGTGTTTTGGACAGGGGGGGGGGGTTTAAACAGACAGAGGCGAAAGGGAGGCACGGGTGTAGACGGGAAAGGACAGGGTTAAGGGGGAGGACGGGTTTGTTGACGGGGGTGTACAGACAGAGGCGTAAGGGAGGCACAGGTGTAGACAGGAAGACAGAGACAGGTGGATCGAAACGAGGTAAAGACCGAGCTAGCAGGCCAAGTCAACACACACACACACACACACACACACCACACACAACAACACACACACACACACACACACACACACACACACACATAGACAGACAAAGAAATTTAAATAGGCTATCAGACATGGAGACAGGGCAGCCAGTTAGCCATAGATAGACAAAAGAGAAAGGTTTGTAGTCAGCCAGTCAGTTCTCAGCCACACCCAGTCATTCAACCATCTAGCTAGACAGACAGACAGAGAGAGAAAGACAGGAGTAGACAGTTAATCAGCCAGTCAGACAGTAAAATAATGTGTATAGCCAGAGAGACAGTAGGTCAGATAGCCATTGGTAGCCATAGACATTAATAGCCATGAAAAAACGGCTATTTAGTTGTAGAAATACCTTTTTTCTTATAGTCACATTTGCCTAACACAAGACATTGGGTTCTTTACTTTTTGCGGTTCTCCCCTGTTCTTCACATCAGAAAGGGTTAAATAGGAAAGAGTAGGGAGGACACATAACAACAGGTTCACGTAACAAATTAAAAAATTTTTAAATTAAAATTCTAATTTTTAAAAGAAAGATAGGAGGAAAAGGTGGATAAAAGAGGGTGGGGAGGGGGAACAAGCTTACGTAGATAACACTTAAGTCGCCAGGACAATGTTTTTTTTTCCGTTTTTACAGACTTCTGGTGGCGTTAATACTTCCCTTTCTACATCCATGATTTCAAAAAATTGGGAAGGGGCTACCCTTGGAGAGCCCTTTTGTCAATTTTTTTTCTTCATCTGTGTAAATTTAAAAGCTTTAAATGAAAAAATTAAAAAAATATCACCGTTTGGGATTTCCCACAAAAAATCGCCAGCTACGGGGTTTTTTACGGAGTGCCTCCCCCCTGTCTTTCTTCTTTCCGGGAAAAAAAAAACGAGTAGCAAAATTTTAAAACCGTTATGCTTGCAGATAAAAAAGCAAAAAAACCAACGCTAAAAACCGGGTAGTTTATAGCCCGGGTTTAAAAAATACGTGTATCATCTTCAGGGGAAACAAAAAAAATCAGTATTTAAAAGGGTTTTAAAGGGTTTTTAAAGGTTTAAAGGTTTTTTAAACTAAAATACAGTCCCAAAAGGGGGGTTTTAAAAAAAATTAAAAGTTTCAATGAGTAAAAAAAAAAAAACGTTTGCCCTGTTAAAAAAAAAAAAAGGGAAAAAAAATTAAAGCGAATAGTTAAGTAATAGCTTAAAACGAAAATAGATACATGCAAAACAAAACAAATAAAAAAACCAGTAGTGATGTATAAACCGTAAAAATATGGCCCGGGCGACTTTAGTGCAGGGGGGCAAATATAGTTTATCAAACGGGGGTTTAGATTTTAGAAGAGGAAAAAGGGATGGTATTTGGGAAAACAAGAGCTTGGGTAATGACCGAGAAGCCTTTTGTAGACTCCTATGTACCTATGTTAAGTCTCACGGCCTCTTGTAGCTTCCATATTTTCTTGTGTTCTTATGCAGGGGGACGATAGGTGAGCGAGTTTTTTTTAAGGGTAAGTTTTTCCCTTTAAAAAATATGTCTTGAAGCCCGTTTTCTGTTTTTACCCAAAAGAGCGTTTAGTTTAGGGGTTTAGACGGTTAAATTCAACGGTCATTTTTTAAAAATTTCCTGTCAGCGGTGTCCCAGTTATCTTTGCCCTGACGATTGATTGATGAATGGGACTGTGGGAGGGAAGGATTATGGTCTGGTAATGCCTTGCTTATTGATCAGATAATGGAAGGAATACGAAATGAAAAGAATGATCTGTTTTTAGCCAATCGATTTCAACTATTTATTTTGGTTTTTTAAGGAAATTATATGTTGATGTATTTTTGTTTATTGATATTTAGTTAGAGAGAGAGAGAGAGAGAGAGAGAGAGAGAGAGAGAGGAGAGAGAGAGAGAGAGGAGGGGGAGAAGGGGAAAAAGGGGACGGGGAGAGGGGGAGAGGAGGGGGAAAAAAGAGAGGAGAGAGAGAGAGAGAGAGGAGAAGGGGGGAAGAGAAAAGGGGAAAAAGAGAGAGAACGTGAAAAAGTGATGATAGATAGATGACCCCCAAAAAATGTAAGTTTGTATTAGGGAAGTGGAAATAAAAGGGTGGATTTTTTTTTTATTCACGAGGAGAGAGAAGGAGAGAGAGGGGAGAGAGAGAGAAGGGGAA
>JACEEZ010025491.1:10000-15000 GCA_016584305.1 Chionoecetes opilio
TCTACTACTACTACTACTTCTACTACTACTACTACTACTACTACTACTACTACTACTACTACTACTACTACCACCACTACACTACTACAAGATACCTCCACCGCCTCTTTATTTGCGGCGGGTACGCCATAGCCCCACCTCGCTATTGACTGTGGCATCCAACCTTACAACTACCCCTAAAAATACATACATTTACTAACTAACTACCCCTAAATTTATAAACCTACTCTATTCCTAACCTATCCACCCTTATCCCACTCTCTACCAATGTGGCCTCGCAATCGAGGTCACTTATGTCCGTGTTAGAGGGAGTGGAGTATCTCGTACCCCTGAGACACAGGAGGGCAGACCGGAGCAGGGAGAAGGAGAGGCGACACCTCATCCAGGCGGCGACGGAGCTCCTTGGCTGGTGCTTCTTTACTGACATCAAGTCAGCTAGTCTTGAGTAGAAGCTCCTAGCCTTGGGGGCCATGCCGCCAGATGTGGTGAAGACCAGGGGCGTGAAGGTACTACCATGGTCGACTTGCAGGATCCTATCGCCATAGGCCCTTATCTTCTCCAGCTCGTTCCTGTGGTGGACAGCCTCGAGGGAGAGCTCACGATGGGAGGCGGCCATCGGGTCGAAGATCCGGATGTCCAAAAAGGTCCGCTGCCCTCTGGTCCAGAATCCCGAGCACAGATGTCCACGCGAGCCTCAGGGGCAGTATTGGCTGTCCTGTACCGCAGGAGTTCCCCATCTAGAGGCAGAAGGGTTGGCTCGGTGGAGACGTCTTGGCACACCTCCCTGAGCATGCTGGCTGTCAGGTCCTCACCTCGTCGTGCCTGATACACACGAATCCCCCCTTTTTGCACCACCACTACTACTACTACTACTACTACTACTACTACTACCACTACTCCTACTACTATACTACTACTACTACTACTACTACTACTACTACTACTACTACTACTACTACTACTACTACTGTTAGTTGCGCCCCTGTTGTTAGCTGTTAGTGCCGCTTTCTTGCTAAGCACCGTTTGCCATGCACGTTGGTCATGCATGGGTTGGAATAATCAGTTGGTTATCTTTCTTGGTTTTAATAAAGGATAACAAAGTACTTCCATTCACTTGTAGTATTCTGGGACTCACTTTCACTCTGTGTTCACTGCGTGTAGAATGTTCAAGGTCTATCACTCTGTCTCTCGTGTTCACTGCGTCTCACGGAAGTTTCTCGTGAGGGGGTCTCTACACACTCAGTCACGTGTGTTTCTTTCGTGGACCAAAAGTGAGGGTCTTTTCACAACTAAGCTATGAACATGACGTCACGTCGCGTCACGTTTTGGAGTTACCAATAAGAGACAAGACATACACTGTCCTCCCTTTCTCTTCAGCCAATCATGAAAGGCAAGGAAAGGCTGAATTTACACTTTTCGTAATCTAGACCTTAATCTTTGTTTTGACAAGCCGGAAGAATTATCGGTTTTACAAGAATTCTGGCGTACAGTTTCTCGCTCTCTCTCGCTAATAAATAAATCTAGCTAACTTATTTCTATCCTTATTCAGATTAAAACACCTATTATACTACTACTACTACTACTACTACTACTACTACTACTACTACTACCACTACTACTACTACTACCACTACTACCACTACTACTACTACTACTACTACTACTACTACTACTACTACTTACTACTACTGCTACTACTACTACTACTACTACTACTACTTTACTACTACTACTACTATACTACTACTACTACTACTACTGCTACTACTACTACTACTACTACTACTACTACTACTACTACTACTACTACTACTACTAATCTTTATTGTTTCTTTTATCATTTCTTTATATCTTAAGCTTGTTTGTTGTTGACTATTTTTGGTCTTTTATGGCAAGGGTACACACACACACACACACACACACACACACACAACACACACACACACACACACACACACACACACACACACACACACACACATACAACCACACACACACACCACACACACACACACACAACAAAACACACACACACACACACACACACACACACACACACACACACACACACACACACACACACACACACACACACACACACACACACACACACACACACACACACACGGTCCCACACCCTAGAGAGTAAAAATAAGCAGAAAAATCAGTGATATTAATAACTTTATGAGTGTCTGATGGTGTGTAGTGAGGGGAATGAGGGGGAAGGGGAAGGGAGGAAAGGAGAGGGGAAGGGAGTAGGGGAGGGGAGGGGAAGGAGGAGGGGAGAAAGGGGAAGGGAGGAGGAGAGGGGAGGGGAGTGTTACCTGTATTGCGTCACGGGCCAGGTGTGTTGCGTGTTAATGAGGGAAGTAAGAAGGAAAAAGGAAGCAAGTCGGATAGAGAGAGAGAGAGGAGAGAGAGAGAGGAGAAGAGAGAGGAGAGAGAGAGAGGAGAGAGAGAGAGAGAGAGAGAGAGGAGGGGAGAGAGAAACGTGTAGGCGATATGTAAGAAAGAAATTATTGGAGAGATAGGTTGGAGGAAATAATTAGGAAGAAGGGGGAAGGGGGGGGAGATGGGGGCTTGATAAGAAGGGGGAGGGGGGGTTAGGTTAAGATGGGGGGGTTGATAAGAAGGGAGGAGGGGGAGGGGGGAGGTAAGTGTGTTTAAGGAGGGGAAGGTGATAGTAGTAGTAATAGCAACTTCTTCCTTATCTCTATTACTACTACTACTACTACTACTACTACTAATACTACTACTACTACTACTATTCTACTACTACTACTAATCTACTACTAACTACTACTACTACTACTACTACTACTAAAACTATTACTACTACTACTACTACACTACACTACTACTACTACTACTACTATACTAAAAACTACTACTACTACTACTACAACACTACTCACTTTTCTACTTAATACTACTACTTACTACTACTACTACTACTATACTACTAACTACTACTACTACTACTACTACTACTACTACTATCATTTTTATCATCAATATAATCCTGGACGTGGCGTGGTGGTTGTATTAGTAGTATAGTAGTAGTGGTGGTGGTGGTGGTTTGGGCAGTAGTTATAGTAAGGTGGTTGGGGGCTGGTTTCATCCTCATCTCCTCTCCTAGTCCTGGTCCTCCTCCTCCTGCTCCTGGCTGCGACAATCCTTCTAAGTTAATGTTCTCTTTCAAAATTTTTTTCGCTGAATTGTGACTCTGAATCTGGAGGAGACATCGGCCCCTTTTACAGCATTACAAATTAAAATATGAAGGGGAACAGCAACAAAAGGTACCAAATAGGTCCTTACAAGGCTGTTTGCTTTAACTACACTACACTAACTAGATAATAAGAGAGAAAGGATAGGAAGTAGAAGGCTCCTCCCCACCCACCCATCCCTCCAGCCGAAGCTGGCCGGAAAAGAAGTGATACCATGCAATATAGAAAAACCTGCATGGAATTTGTGAGGAAAGTTGAAAGCTGTAATCTATGGCTAACTACTACTAGTTTGTGGGGTAGGTTTAGTGCTTGAGAGATAGGTCATGTTATGTGTGTTTTGTAATGGTGTGAACACAGTGTGGAGGTTCAAGGGTGGTGCGGCAGCCTTGCCTGGCGCTTTCTTGGGAGGCAGCAAGGAGGAGGAGGAGGAGGAGGAGGAGGAGGAGGAGGAGGAGGAGGAGGAGGAGGAGGAGGAGGAGAAGAAGAAGAAGAGAGGAGGAGAAGAAGAAGAAGAAGAAGAAGAAGAAGAAGAAGAGAGGAGAGGAGGAGAGGAGGAGGAGGAGGAGAGGAGAAGAAGCCAAAGAAAAAATGCAAGAATAAGAAATAACTGAAAATGAGGAATAGAGAGAAAGTAAATAATAAATAAATAAGAAAGATAAATAATAAATAAATAAGAAAGATAAATAATAAATAAATAAGAAAGATAAATAATAAATAAATAAGAAAGATAAATTAGAAATAAATAAGATAACAAAAGAAAATAAGAAGAAAAAAGATTCCAGCAAACGTCCAAGGAAAACGACGCAGGAAACAATAATGTTTTCCTTTCTGTCCTCCCATAATTATCCTTTCTCTCCTTCTCTCCCTTCCTCCTTTCACTTTTTATTCTTCCACTATTCTCCTTTCTCTCTTTTTATCTCTTCCTCTCCCTTTTTCTCTCCTCCCATTATTCTCCTTTCTCTCTTTTTCTCCCTTCCTCCTTTCCTTATTTCCCTTTTCTTCTCCTTTCTCTTTTCTGTCCCTTCCTCCTTTCCCTTTTTTCTTCTTCCACTTTTCTCCTTTCTCTCTTTTCCTCTCTTCCTCCTTTCCCTTATTCTTTTTCTCTCACTATTCTCCTTTCCTTCATTTTCTCCTTCCTTCTTCTCTCCTTCCTTTCCTCTTCTAGACCCACTGGCGCCGGAAGATTGAAGAGGAGGAGGAGGAGGTGAGGAGGAGGAGGTGAGGTGGAGGAGGAGGAGGAGGAGGAGGAGGAGGAGGAGGAGGAGGTGAGGAGGTGAGGTGGAGGAGGAGGAGGAGGAGGAAAGATTTTAACCACAGTAATATAATTTATCTTCTGTGACGTTCAGATGGGGAGGGAAGAAGGAGAAATAGGAAGAAGGAAGGGAAGGAGAGAGAGGAGAGAGAGAGAAGAGAAAAGAGAGAGAGAGAGAGAGGAGAGAGAGAGAGAGAGAGAGAGAGAGAGAGAGAGAGAGAAAAGAAAAAAAAGGACTGAGGGAAGAGAGAAAGATAATGTGTTTGGTCTCTACGTGTCTTGAAAGCTGGGAGAGAGGAGGAGAGAGAGAGGAGAGAGAAAAAAGAGAGAGAGAGAAGGAGAGGAGAGAGGAGAGAGAGAAAAAGAGGAGAGAGAGAGAGAGAGAGAGAGAGAAGAGAGAATAAGATTGAGGCAATAAAGAAAGAAAGAAAACCAGAGGTAAAGCAATAAAAGAGGGGAGAGAAAAATATAAATAGAAAGATAAGTCATAGAGAGAGAGAGAGAGAGAGAGAGAGAGAGAG
>JACEEZ010025491.1:20000-32500 GCA_016584305.1 Chionoecetes opilio
AGGAGATACGCTGTTTAGTGAATGGGTGAGAGAGGAGTGTCTTTAAACTTAGCTTTTAAGGGTTGTCTGAGAAAGTACCCTAGCTTATCACCTCCCTCCGTCCCCTTAATTGGTAACAGGTGAAGGAAAGGTTAAATATCAGAGGTGTAGCCTACGTGAGGTAAGCGTAATGAGCAAGATAGTGCAGGGTAAAGAAAGGGTGCAAACAAGAGAAACAATGTAAACAAGAGTAGCGTCCCTTGTTTGATGTTCCCTGACACACCACTACCACTCCCACACACAGTAGTAGTTGTAGTAGTAGTAGTAGTATCTTTATCATTATCATTATTATTATTATCATGGTTCTATAGTCTACTCTTTCCTGTGACCTTTGACGCTTAATATCGCTTCATAGGTCCTCTTCAACTTTGTCTCCTTACCGTAGATAACAGTAAAGTCGCCAGGACAACTTTTTTTTCTGTTTACAGACGTGTGGTGGCGTTAATACTTACATTTCTACATCCATGATTTCAGGAAAGTTAGAAGGGGCTATCTGGAGACTCTGTGTCATTTTGTGTCTTCATCTGTGTCATATTATGGCTATAAATGAACAAATGACAAAAATATCTACAAAGTGGCTACCAACAGTAGAGTCGCCATCTAGTGTTTATTTACTGAGTGTCGTACCGCTGTCGTCGTCGCCCGAAAAAAAAATGTGTAGTAAAATTTGAAACCGTCTATACTTGCAGATACAAAGCATAAAACAACGCTGAAACAGGGTAGATTATACAGTCATGATATAAACTACTGTGTATCATCTTCAGTGGCACATAAAAATCAGTAGTAATGCTATAATTCTTAATATGGCGGTCATGGCGCCTGGCGACATGACTGCAGGTGGCGACTTTACTGTTATCTACGGTAGTTAACAATCTTGTCAACTCTTCCCTTAGTAGCTATTTCACTTTGGATCTTAATGCATTGTCTTCTTTGTCTCCTTTGTCTTCTTTATCTTCCTACCCTTCTCATCCCGTCTCCTTTTACCACCCCATTCCTCCCCCTCCTCCTCTTCTCCTCCTCTTCCTTCCCTTCCTTCAAAGACTCCCCTTAAATTAATCGCGCCCGTTTTCTCTAACATTACAGATGAGATGCTAGAAAATGAGAACCACAGTCTGCGGGATCGGATGGGGGACCTCGAGAAAAAGGTGCACGAACAGAATGACGAGATTATGTGCCTCCGTTCCACACTGGCCGACGTGCTGAGGAGACTTACCACCGTCGAGGTCTCCTGCAGATGTAAGTATAAGGGAATAAGCCGCTAGAGAGTGCTAAGGAGGTGGAGAGAGTGAATAGGAGGTGTTTGTGTAGAAATTCAGGGGAAGGGAGTGTGTGGGTGTTGGTGTGTTGGGTTTGTTTAGTATATAAGGTTTGTGAAAGGAAGGAAATATTTTGTACGTATGTGTGTATGTGTGTATGAGAGTGGGTAATGAGGTTGGGGTGTGATAAGTGTGTGTGGTGTGTGGTGTGTGTGTGTGTCCATTTGTTTTATTGTCATAGTTTTCAGATATTGCTTTGTTAATTTCTTCACCACGTATAATGCATTTCTTAGCCTGCCTTACCCTTTCAAACAATTACAAAACAAGGAAAGAGGGTATTTGAGTATTGTCTTTAAATCAAATAATGTGTAAAAAGTAGTCACAATGGCGAGTAAACAGATGAATGAATGAATAGATCAAATGTCTCAGAACTTTATGTATAACCTATGTGTGTCTGTGTGTGTGTGTGTGTGTGTCCTTGCAGTGGGTGTGGGAGGGGGCCGCGCCACACCCACCAAGGACGGGGGGGCGGTGCGCCTTCGCCATCACCACAACAGCGGCGGCGACGCGGGCGGCCTGCGGGACCCCACCAAGCGCGCCACCTCCTACGTGCCCACCCGCCCCGCCTCCAGCGCCCACATCAGGTAAGGGGCGTCAGGGTTACTTCTGTAGGAGGGAGGAAATGTATTGGTGTTTATTCTTAGGTAGGAGAGGGTGTGGAAGAGGTTATCGCCCACATCAGGTAAGGGCGCGTCAGGGTTACTTCTGCAGGAGGGAGGGGTAGTATTCCAGATGAACACCGAATTCACTTTGGTGGACGAAACTTTTTTTCTGGTGAGTGGTGAGATGTGTTTTGAATTAATCTGCTAACCGTTTTTATCTCAATTTTTGTTTTTGTTTTAGTTAGGTAAAGGTTCGGTTAGGTTCAATTTGTTTTTTTGTCATTTTTGTTGCAAATCACTAAAAAATATATATGTATAGGAAAAAAAAAGTGATTTGCAACAGAAACGGTTAGCAGATTAATTCAAAACACATCAAAACTCACCAGAAAAAAATAGTTTCGTCCACAAAGGAAGTTCGGTGTTCATCTGGAAATTTACCAAGTGATAGAATGTTGTGGCACTCATTCTTAGGTAGGAGAGAGTATGGAAGAAGTTATCGATCATGCAAGGAAAGGAAAGAAGGAAGAAGAAATAGGGTATAAATGTCAAGCTCTAGGTGTTCTACTTGATGTTAGGATCGGCATCTCAAAAAACTAATATCTTGTTTTTTGTCATTTTAACGCGAAACTATTAGTCCTACCGTAGATAACAGTTAAGTCGCCAGGACAACTTTTTTTTCTGTTTACAGACGTGTTGTGGCGTTAATACTTACATTTCTACATCCATGATTTCAGGAAAGTTAGAAGGGGCTATCTGGAGAGTCTGTGTCATTTTGTGTCGTCATCTGTGTCATAGTATGGCTATAAATGAACAAATTACAAGAATATCTACAAAGTGGCTACTAACAGTAGAGTCGCCATCTAGTGTTTATTTACTGAGTGTCCTACCGCTGTCGTCGTCGCCCGAAAAAAAAATGTGTAGTAAAATTTGAAACCGTCTATACTTGCAGATGCAAAGCATAAAACAACGCTGAAACAGGGTAGATTATACAGTCATGATATAAACTACTGTGTATCATCTTCAGTGGCACATAAAAATCAGTAGTAATGCTATAATTCGTAATATTTGGCTGCTGGCGACATCACTGCAGGTGGCGACTTTACTGTTATCTACGGTAGAGGAAACATAATGGAAAAAAAAAGTGATGCATGAGGTGATCTAGCCGATCTTTTAATCTTTATCTGACAAAACTATATATATTTCGAAAGATAAGTAATGTTTACATACTTTAATGGCAAAAATGTAATCTCAATTAATTACAACCAAATTTCCTATTTCTGTTGCTCAAATGAAAGGCCTTGATCTAATTTATGTTTATTACTTCATTATTCATTATTATTCTTACTTATTATTCATTTTTTACATAACTATCCTACTAAAAGAGGGAATTGGCTGAAGGTCACTTTCGATGAGTCAGTACTTGCACTACATCCTTGTTCACGTTCTTCTGTGAGTCATTCATAAGGAACGTGATTATATGAGTCACATCTGATGAGTCACGTCAATCAGTTATTTCCGTTGACATGAGTGGTAATGACTGCTCAGGTACTTAGAGTATGTATGAGTGTATGAATGTGTGTTATATATTCTTTCTGTTTCTGTTTGTTTGCAAGCATAACAACAACAACAACAACAACAACATAATATAAGTCACAGCTGCCAGACTGTTATGTTAATAGTGCTCTTAATCCTTAGGTTTGATTTTATTCCTTTCTTTGTCTGTGGTTTGCTCGCCAATTGCATAATCACGTAGTTATAAGTGCGTGCGCGTGTTTGCGTGTGCGTGCGTGCGTGTGTGGCCCTGTGCCTGCGTGCTGCTGCGTGCCATCATGAGTAGCCGCCTCTTAGACATCGAGTGGTTTGTGGCTAATCATTACTATTATTGTCTCTTTGGTTCTGTGTTCATGAGCTTTCAACAGACCCGCCCTCACCACACCCAACCCACCCCTCCCTCCATACCCCCTCCCCTTACCCTCTCATCTCCATACCATAGCAGTGACCCCTTTTTCCCCTCCCTCCATACCCCCTGAGCCCCCCTCCCCTTACCCTCTCATCTCCATAGCATAGCAGTGACCCCCTTTTCCCCTTCTCCCCTCACGCCGTCCCCTCTTTCCCCTCCTCAATAACAAGGCAGGAACCCCCACCCTCTGTAGTTCCCTCCGTCAGTAGTCGTTATTAGTTATTACCTCACCAACCAACTCAGATACGGAAATAGGGAAGGAAGGAAGAGGGGAAAAGTAGTACCAAACGCCACCAAGGGGAAAAATAGGAAGGATGGAAATAGGGGTGATAGAGGAATAGCCAATAGGGTGTTTTAGAGGTTGCCAACAGGTGTGTTTTAAAGCAGGTGTGTGTCAGGTGTGTTAAGAAAGGGGTGATCTAAGGGTGGTTAACTTGATCTTTAAACTTATGCGATTCCTAAGTAGTCAGTCAATCAGGTATAGTCAGACCGGCTTAAATTGGCGGTTTGGATGGGGCAGCTCATATATAGTTGGTCAGTTAGTCAGTTAGTCAGTCAGTCAGTCAGTCAGTTCAGTCAGTCAGTCACAAGGGTACGCGTATGCTGACACTCCCTCCCTCCTTCAGTAAGTCAGTCAGTTCACTTAGTCACAAAGGTACGCATATGCTGACACTCCCTCCCTCCTTCAGTAAGTCAGTCAGTCAGTCACAAGGGTACGCATATGCTGACACTCCCTCCCACCCCTCCAATTAGTCAGTCAGTAAGTCAGTCACAAGGGTACTAGTTGATCAGTCAGTCAGTCAGTCACAAGAGTACGCACATGCTGACACTCCCTCCCCCCTCTAGTCAGTCAGTAAGTCAGTCACAAGAGTACTAGTTGGTCAGTCAGTCAGTTAATTCACAAGGGTGCGCATATGCTGACACTCCCTCCCCCCCTCCAGTTAGTCAGTCAGTCAATCAGTTCAGTCACAAAGGTATACTAGTTGGTCAGTCAGTCACAAGGGTGGGTACTAGTTGGTCAGTCAGTCAGTCAGTCACAAGGGTACTAGTTGGTCAGTCAGTCAGTCAGTCACAAGGGTACTAGTTGGTCAGTCAGTCAGTCACAAGGGTACTAGTTGGTCAGTCAGTCAGTCACAAGGGTACTAGTTGGTCAGTCAGTCAGTCAGTCACAAGGGTACTAGTTGGTCAGTCAGTCAGTCACAAGGGTACTAGTTGGTCAGTCAGTCAGTCAGTCACAAGGGTACGCACATGCTGGCACTCCCTAACCCCCTCCAGTTAATCAGTCAGTCAGTCAGTCAGTCCTTCCCCCTCCAGTCAGTCAGTCAGTTAGTCCTCCCCCCTCCAGTCAGTTAGTCAGTCAGTCAGTCAATCAGTCAGTCAGTCAGTCACAAGGCTACACACAGACTGACACTCCCTCCCGCACCCTGGCAGCCGGCGCGGGGCACACTACCAGTCCACGTCCAGCCTGTACTCCGACGGTCGCAGTTCCTCCTCCGTCAGCCCGGCGCCCTCCCCCTCCCCCACCCAGGCCCACAACTCCACCACCACCACCGCCCCCCACCACCACCACCACCACCACCACCTCCCCGCCAGGCATGTGTCCTCCACCTCCTCCCCCTTCGCCTCCCCAACACGCCCCTCCCAGCTCGGCGTTCTCAACAAGCGGTGGGTGTCGACCAGTGACTTCTCCACGCCCACCCGCGCCTACGCCCCTTCCCCCACGCCCACTAACACCCAGCTCGCCGCCAGGTGGGTCTTGCTGCTTGTTTTGTATGTCTGTATGTCTGGGTTTGTTTGGAATGCCGTCTGCTTGTTATGAGTTGCCGTTTTTTTGTCTTTTTTTGTGCTAGTTTGCTTTTTGATATATTTTGTGTGTGTTTGTGTTTGTGTTTGTTTGTTTGTTTGTTTGTTTGTGTGTGTGTGTGTGTGTGTGTGTGTGTGTGTGTGTGTGTGTGTGTGTGTGTGTGTGTGTGTGTGTGTAGTTAAGTGGTTGTTTTTATGTTTAGTTTTGTGTTTTTTGTTATGTTTACTAATCAATTTTTCTCTTTTTTCATACTTCAAAGAAATGAGTTTGAAATGTAAGCATGAATACCGTTTGTTTGCTTGTTTATATAATTGTTTGATATGATTTCAGCTTGTCTACTATTATTTTGTTTGTTTGTTTGTCATATGTAAGCATTTAACCATATTTTTTCTGATATATTTAATTTTCAGGAGGATTTTTTCATGTCTTTAATATTTCCTATGTGCATCTTTTTACTTCATTTCCCTGACTTCCCTTTCCTGTGTGTGTGTGTGTGTGTGTGTGTGTGTGTGTGTGTGTGTGTGTGTGTGTGTGTGTGTGTGTGTGTGTGTGTGTGTGTGTGTGTGTGTTCTGATATTACCATTATACGTTTTTTTTGCGTCAACTTCCTGTCATTAAGTAATTTATTCGTTGTCTTGTTATTCACATTTATTCCAGATTTTTTCATTTTTTATTCATATCTTTATTCATCTTATTTACATCGACGGCCTCTTAAGAAAGTATAAAGTCAGAGATATTCAAACTTTTTTCTTTTTATTACTATTATTATTATTATCATTAGTAGTAGTAGTAGTATAGTAGTAGTAGTAGTAGTAGTAGTAGTAGTAGTAGTAGTAGTAGTAGTAGTAGTAGTAGGAGGTAGTAGTAGTAGTAGTAGCAGTTTTTTTTTTTATTATCATTGCGTCCTGTTATTGCTCTATGATATGGAGGATGAGAAGGAGGAGGAGGAGGAGGAAGATAATTAGGAGGAAGAGGAGTGTTACCTAGCTCCTCCTCCTCCTCCTCCTCCTCCTCCTCTTCCTCCCTCTCTAACAAGGAACCAACACTCCCTCATTTCGTCTATTGTTTCTCTCGCCGCCGTCACTGAGAGAGAGAGAGAGAGAGAGAGAGAGAGAGAGAGAGAGAGAAGAGAGAGAGAGAGAGAGAGAGAGAGAGAGAGAGAGAGAGAGAGAGAGAGAGAAAGCTGCTTATTTCGTCATTTACTTATTTTAGCCAATGATGAAAGTTTTAGTCATAATATGCATACTCTCTCTCTCTCTCTCTCTCTCTCTCTCTCTCTCTCTCTCTCTCTCTCTCTCTCTCTCTCTCTCTCTCTCTCTCATGACCTCATAGCTATTTTCAGGCCCCATTGACCTTGATCCCTCCCTCCTTCCTTCCTTCCCTCCCTCCTTCCCTCCTTCTCTCCCTTCCTTCTCTCTCCCACCTTCCCTCCCACCTCTTATATCTTTCCTTGCTTCCTGTCTCACTTTCCCTCCCACGCAAATCCTTCTCCACCTGTCTTCTTGCACCTGTCTTCTTACTTCTCTCTCTCTCTCTCTCTCTTCTCTCTCTCTCTCTCTCTCTCTCTCTCTCTCTCTCTCTCTCTCTCTCTCTCTCTCTCTCTCTTCCTCCCTAGTAGAGATTAAATTAGATTCTCTTTAAACGTATTTTTAGATCACTGCGGATGTTATAATTACTGGTGTGTGTGTGTGTTGTGTGTGTGTGTGTGTGTGTGTGTGTGTGTGTGTGTGTGTGTGTGTGTGTGTGTGTGTGGTGTGTGTGTGTGTGTGTGTGTGGTGTGTGTGTGTGTGTGTGTGTGTGTGTGTGTGTGTGTGTGTGTGTGTGTGTTAGGCCTAATGAAAGATTGACTCGTATTTCACAATGTGCAAAACCTCCCGCCGCCCCCCCTCTCTCTCTCTCTCTCTCTCTCTCTCTCTCTCTCTCTCTCCTCTCTCTCTCTCTCTCTCCTCTCTCTCTCTCTTGATTACGTAACAAAAAGGTAACCCGTTTTGGTCCAATGACTGCATGAGTTAAGTACACATGACCCTGCACACACACACACACACACACACACACACACACACACACACACACACACACACACACACACACACACACACACACACACACACATGTTATCCACGGTTGTTAAATCACTAGGGTGGAGTTGAAATAGGGGGGGGGGGTATTGTGGGTTATGTACGTGTGTTGTGTGTGTGTGTGTGTGTGTGTGTGTGTGTGTGTGTGTGTGTTAGTTAGTTGATCAGTCAGTCAGTTGGTTAGTTAGAAAGAAAATTTGTCATAAGTCAGTTAGTCAGTCAGTCAGTTAGTCAGGTTTTTTTTAAGTTAGTCAGTCAGTCAGTTTTTTTCAATCAATCAGTCAGTCAGTTTTTTTCATTCATTTAGTCAGTCAGTCTGTCAGTTTTCTTCAGTCAGTCAGTCAGTTTTGTTTCAGTCAGACAGGTTTTTTCAGTCTGTAAGTCAGAAGTCAGTTTTTCAGTCAGTCAGTCAGTCAGTTAGTTTTTTTCAGTCATTCAGTCAGTCAGTAAGTAAGTCACAGGTCAAATCAGCTCATTCATTAACGAGTTAGTTTATCAAGGGATGAGTTAGTTAGTAATAGTTAGTAAGATAACAATATGGTTCGCGTGTCTAGCCCTTCCTTCCTTCCTTCTGAATATGGGCAGCAGGTGGGAGGGAAGGAAGGAAGGAAGGAGGGAAGGAGGAGGAGTACTTCAGACATCCTGGTTTTCTAATATGGTTAATCCTTCGTGTGAGAGAGAGAAGAGAGAGAGAGAGAGAGAGAGAGAGAGAGAGAGGAGAGAGAGAGAGAGAGAGTTTGTTGAACGTTGCAACAGATGAATAGATGTAGTTGTACTCGTTACTCTCTCTCTCTCTCTCTCTCTCTCTCTCTCTCTCTCTCTCTCTCTCTCTCTCTCTCTCTCTCTCTCTCTCTCTCTCTCTCATCATGATACACTGACGTCATTTCAAGCTTGAACACAATACAAAGTTCTTTATCTAATGTCATCATCCCAAGTGTGTGTGTGTGTGTGTGTGTGTGTGTGTGTGTGTGTGTGTGTGTGTGTGTGTGTGTGTGTGTGTGTGTGTGTGTGTGTGTGACGTATAGCTGGTAGGACAGGATGCTTATGTAGTGACAAGATAATCTCTCTCTCTCTCTCTCTCTCTCTCTCTCTCTCTCTCTCTCTCTCTCTCTCTCTCTCCTCTCTCTCTCTCTCTCTCTCTCTCTCTCTCTCTCTCTCTCCTCCGACGTGACTGCCATTTAGTTTTTTGCTCTTTTATCTTTATGGTTCGTAAAACATATTTTTTCTCTCTGCGTTGTTAAAGTTATTTCCTTCTGTTCACTTTTTTTATCGTTCTTATATTTCTTGCATCGCTTTTACAGTAAACAAAACAAAAAATCAATCATAATTTCTTGTTTATTTTTTTTATACTTCGGAGGCTACGTGCACGAATGTATGTATGTAAGTACGTACCATGAAACACAAACACACACACACACACACATGGTCACATATCGTCCACACGAGAAATCCGCGGGTTCGATCACCCGGGCGAGCGGAAACAAATGGTTTCCTAAACCGAGCCCGTCCACCAGCAAGGAAGGTACCGGTGTTAGCCGGGTTGTGACTGCTCTCCGGGTGGTGCTTCGAGCCAACACAAAGCACAAGGATGAAGATATAAAATGTGATATGGAGACGGGCCACACGAGCATGCTCTGCCTGTACATACACAGATGATACAACTAATGAATGAAACACACACACACACACACAGCATCAGTCAGTCAGCAGTCACACACACACACACACACACACACACACACACACACAGTCAGTCAGTCAGTCACACACACACACACAGCAGTCAGTCATGTTACACACACACAACACACAGACCCACAACATCACAGAGACGTCGCATTTCACACACAGTCAGTCAGTCGTCAGTCGACACACACACACCACACACGCACAACACACAAAGTCAGTCAGTCAGTCACACACACACACACAAGCAGCAGTCAGTCCTCCACACCACACAACACACACACACACACACACACACACACACATCACACATCAGTCAGTCAGTCAGTTATCAGCACACACAACAACACAGCACACACACACACACACAACACACACACAGTCAGTTCATGTCAACACACATCACACACGCAGTCAGTCATCAGGTCAGTCAGTTAGCCACACCACATCATGTCAGTCAGTCACACACACCACACACACACAACCACACATCAAGTGTTTTTTTTCACTCAGACTTCAGTATCTCATGAGTCTTTGAGGAGGGAGGGTGTGTGTCATTTTTCCTCCCTGAGTGTTCGACATCTAACCCGCTTACGTCACACTTATACATATACTCAGTTAACTACTCCAACAAGCAGCATACCTCCATACGAACATACAGTTTATCCCGGGAACAAACAGTCATCCCTCGCTGGTGTATAGAAACAGAAATAGGACAAAAATAGTGGTGTTGAGTGAAGGAGGAAAAGTGTTCATGTGGTGTTGCTAAATCACTGTCTGTCTATTTCTCGTGGTTGTTGATTCGCGCTTACATATGGTGTTTCTGGTGTTGTTTTGTTTTATTCTTGCGTGTGTATGATCATTTCGGGTTATTCTATCTAGTTTTTTTTATATGTAGTTTGGTGCGTGTGTGGGTGTGTGGAGTGGTTTAGAAGGAAAACATGTTACACCTCGCTTACCACCACCACTAACTACATCACCACCACTATACCATCACCACCACTATTGCCAGTGTTTCACCACCACCACTACTACCATCACCACTACTACTACATCACCACCACTATTACCAGTGTTTACCACCACCACCACCACTAACACCACACTTCACACAATCATTACATAAGTATCTCATAATCTCACATCTTATTAATAATGAATGAAAGGAAAACAATCATTACAGCCTCATTATAAATCTCACACACATTATGGAACAAACCCCCAATTATTACACACACACACACACACGGTACTCCGTAGTATAGGGGTAGCACGCTCGGTTCACAACCGAGAAGTCCCGGGTTCTATCCCCGGGTGGAGCGGAAACAGTTGGGCTGTTTCCTTAAAACCCGAGCCCCTGTCCACCCAGCAGTGAATGGGTACCGGGTGTTAGCCGGGCCTCCCAGGGTGCTGGCTTCGGCCAACACTAAAGATGAATGAGAAAAATAAATGCTGATATGGAGACGGGGCCATACGAGCGTTGCTCTGGCCCTGTAAAATACAACTAGATGAATACACACACACACACTGACACACACACAATCATCACACTGCACAACAGATAACCCAAGGAAAATATTCATAATTTACAAACATCTCCCCTTGAAATATATAAAGAAAATACAGGAAAATAAGGAAATAATTACGACAATCAATAAACAAATGATAAACTCAAGACATTAATTAACTAAAGGAAAATAAAGTTATAAGTGTTATCGCGGAAAAAAGGAAAACGGGAAACTGACAACAAAAACAGACAGACGCTCCTTCTCGCGGCTGGTTTTCGGTCATTCCAAACTTCCACGTCATCAAGACAGGACGCATCGGTGCCTCACTCTCCTCTCGCCATGGCCAACTCTAAGTAAACACTGCTCTCCCCTCTATTTTTAACCCCTTGAGACCCAGAACGTAATTTCCATTGTACTCGTGCTACCTTACTATTTAAAAAAAAAAACTGGTTCACAAATAGGGTGGTGAATGAGTGGAATGGTCTCAGTAGACAGGTAGTTAGTGCGGAGTCATTAGGGAGCTTTAAAGGGGAGCTGGATAAGTTCATGGATGGGAATGAAAGGTGGATGTAGGTAGTGTTAGGTGACAGGAACTACCACGTGTAGGCCTCGCGGCCTCTTGTAGCTTCCTTATTTTCTTATGTTCTTCTTATGTACCATTAGACGATTTATAGTGAATATAAGCAATATTTAATAGCTATGACCTGTTTTGTATCCTTGTCCACTCACTATATGTGGTATATTCAGTGATTTTTCGTAATTTTATGGCTCACAACAGACAATTTTTTATAGCAAAGGAAAGATCTGGGCGTGAAGGGGTTAAGCGATGTAAGGTAAATTTGTACACTATAATCTAATTTTTTTAAAGAGGCAAAAATTTCATTATCTTAAGGTCTCATGCTTAAAATGATGCCTATGTTTACCTGATAATATGGTTAACTATGATCAAATACAGCTGAAATTAAGAAGAAGCGTAGTATTCCCTTCTCCTGGCATCAAATAGCAGTCAGTAAACAGCAAAAGGTCAGGATTTTTTGCCTCGTTAAAAAAACAGTATAGTGTCTCTCCATCCTATAAACATGTCATATCCAAAAGTCATGATATGCGACGGAAGCTCATAGAGAGAATGTTTCCTAGAATGCAATAAGGTAAACAGAAACTATACTCCCAAATGTGTAGGGAATTCTGGTCCTAGTGTAAAATGTAACCCGAAGGAAATGCTTGATAGTGATACAGACAATATTTATCACGGTGCTAGGGAGCTTTTTTAGTTTTTACTTTAGTGGGTTTTTTTGTACTTTTCACTTTTTCTTTTTTCATCGACCAAGTACCATTTTTTTCAAGTATTTTCAGTTAATTCCCTGATATTTCAATGTGCATCTTGCTTTATTATTCTCTCAGCCTTTATTCCAGCATTGTTTATCCCTATAGCTAGCATGGCATGTGGATAAATTACATTATTGTCACACTGATACACGCACGTAGGAAACCTTGTAGTCAACATTAG
>JACEEZ010025491.1:37500-75000 GCA_016584305.1 Chionoecetes opilio
CTCTCTCTCTCTCTCTCTCTCCTCTCTCTCTCTCTCTCTCTCTCTCTCTCTCTACGTGTTATTGCTACTTTTGCTTATACTGCTTTTCGTATTTCTTATTCTCTCTTCTCTCTCTCTCTCTCTCTCTCTTCTCTCTCTCTCTCTCTCTCCTCTCTCTCTCTCTCTCTCTCTCTCTCTCCTCTCTCTACATGTTACTGCTCTTTCTTATATCTCTCTCTCTCTCTCTCTCTCTCTCCTCTCTCTCTCTCTCTCTCTCTCTCTCTCTCTCTCTCTCTTCTCTCTCTCTCTCTCTCTCTCTCTCTCTCTCTCTCCTCTCTCTCTCTCTCTCTCTCTCTCTCTCTCTCTCTCTCTCTCTCTCTTCTACTGCTGTTAACTACTGCTTTTCTTACTTCTGTTTCTGCTCACTGCCTGCTTTGTTATGACTTGTTTGCCTGCTATTTATGTTGTTACTACTATATACTACTACTACTACTACTTCTGCTTCTACTACTACTACTACTATTGCTACTACTAATATTAATACTCCTAATACTACTACTACTACTACTACTACTACTACTACTACTACTACCTCCTCCTACTAATACTAATACTAATACTGTTACTACTACTACTACTACTGTTACTAACTACTACTTACTACTACTACTATGACTACACTATCACGTAGATCTCGTTTGCTTGTTGCTTGTTTGCGTTCACACTGTACCTCTGCATGTTCTCTCTCTCTCTCTCTCTCTCTCTCTCTCTCTCTCTCTCTCTCTCTCTCTCTCTCTCTCTCTCTCTCTCTCTCTCTCTCTCTCTCTCTCTCTCATAACAGTTCACCGCTTTTCACAACTGTTAACAACCCCACACCCAATCACACACACACACACACACACACACACACACACACACACACACACACATAAAACACACACACACACACATTAAACACCACTCAACACACCACACACACACACACACACACACACACACACACACACACACACAATAAAAAAAAAACACACACACACACACACACAATAAACACACACACACACACACACACACACAATAAACACACACACACACACACACACACAATAAAACACACACACACACACACACACATCGCATGATAGGTACACACACAACTCATGTACGTTTCGGGAAGCTTGGAGGTGTGCGGGTTCTGTGTCGTGTGTACTTATGTGTACGTTATTAATTTGTTTTCATGTACACAATCCCTCATGTGTATGTAACCTTTATGCTGTGTACGTAATTAATGTTGGTGAGTGTATACATCCCGTGGTGATGGTTTGGGTGTTGTGGTTTTTTTTTTCTCTCTCTCTCTCTCTCTCTCTCTCTCTCTCTCTCTCTCTCTCTCTCTCTCTCTCTCTCTCTCTCTCTCTCTCTCTCTCTCTCTCTCTCTCTCTCTCTCTCTCTCTCTCTCTCTCTCTCTCTCTCTCTCTCTCTCTCTCATAACAAAGGAAGGGGTGTTTCAGCCTATATGTATATGGATCCTGCACTGCATTATATGTGTACGAATTATTGCATGTATGTATCGGGGTCAATTAATGGGCAAGGTGTGTACATATCCCCCTCCCCCTTAACACACACACATACATACATACATAAATACACACACACACACACATCACCTTCCCCGACACACACACACACACACGTCCCTCCTTAACACATACACACACCAACACTCGCCCCCTTAACACAGACACTCACACACCAACACACACTCACATAATCTCACGTGCCCCTCCACACACACACACACACACACACACACACACACACACACACACACACACACACACACCCTAACGCACACACACACGCACCTACACACTTCCCCCCCCCCCCCTTAAGACACACACACACGCACCCTCCTTAACACACACCAACACATAATCTCACCTCCTCCACACACACTCAAACAATATCACCTCTCCCTTAACACACACACACACACACACACACACACACACACACACACACACACACACACACACACACTACCCTTCCCCCTTCATCACACCTTCACGCCCTTTAACCTCCTCCTCCACCCCTCCTTCAGGACCCGTGAGGCGCAGTACAACGCCGAGGAAGGTATAGTCAAGCTGTACCTGCGGGGCCGGCCTCTCAACCTCTACGTGCCCACCTCGCTAAGGGAAAGCTACGTGCCCACCGGCCCCGCACCCCCGCCGCCCGCCAAACTCAAGCTCGAATGGGTCTATGGATACAGGTGTGTGTGTGTGTGTGTGTGTGTGTGTGTGTGTTAAGGAGGGGCAGGTGAGATTATGTGAGTGTGTTGATGCGTAAGTGTCTGTGTGTGTGTATGTATGTGTGTGTGTTAAAGAGGGGCAGGTGAGATTATGCGAGTGTGTTGGTGCGTGAGTGTCTGTGTGTGTGTATGTATGTGTGTGTGTTAAAGAGGGGCAGGTGAGATTATGCGAGTGTGTTGGTGCGTGAGTGTCTGTGTGTGTGTATGTATGTGTGTGTGTTAAAGAGGGGCAGGTGAGATTATGCGAGTGTGTTGGTGCGTGAGTGTCTGTGTGTGTGTGTGTGTGTGTGTGTGTATGTATGTATGTGTGTGTGTTAAGGAGGGGCAGGTGAGATTATGTGAGTGTGTGTTAAGGGGGCGAGTGTGTTGGTGTGTGTATGTGTTAAAGGGGGACGAGTGTGTGTGTGTGTGTGTGTGTGTGTTTACCTAGTTGTATTTTTTTGCAAGGCCTGAGCTATACTCGTGTGGTCCCGTCTCCACATCTACATTTATCCAGTCTTTCCTTCAACTGTGTGTGTGTGTGTGTGTGTGTGTGTGTGTGCGTGCGTGTGTGTGTGTGTGTGTGTGTGTGTGCGTGTGTGTGCGTGTGTGTGTGTGTGTGTGTGTGTGTGTGTGTGTGTGTGTGCGTGCGTGTGTGTGTTGTGTGTGTGTGTGACCATCTCTCTCCCTTTGTTCTGTTCCTAAGTGGTCCTTTTCCATAATTTTTTTTCCCTCATTGCCTCCTTGACTCGTATTTTTGTCTATGTATTTTTTATTTGATTATTTTTCTGTTATTCATCCATTACTCAGTTACTCACTCACTCTTCTTT
This sequence comes from Chionoecetes opilio, assembly GCA_016584305.1. Lineage (NCBI taxonomy): Eukaryota > Metazoa > Arthropoda > Malacostraca > Decapoda > Majidae > Chionoecetes > Chionoecetes opilio. The sequence continues at coordinate 40,594 of JACEEZ010025491.1, forward strand.
CCTTCTCCTCAAGTAATCAATCATTCATTCACTTTTTTCCCTCCTTGCCTCCTTCTTTCTTTATTTTTTCCTATCTTCCATTCATCCTACGACACCAATAGCCCCCTTAAAACTACCTCAACCTTTTCCCCTTAACACCCCCCACCATTCCCTCTATCCCACACCCATTAACCACATTCCTCCATTACCCCCTACGCAACCTTTTCCCCTTCACTCCCCACTACTTTCTCCATTCTATAACCCATTAACCACATTCCTCCATTACTACCTACCCCGTCCCACATTCCCTTCCTCACTCCCTCATTCCCCTCCCTGATTCCCCTCCCTCATTCCCCTCTCACCCTTTCTCATTCCCCTACTATACTCCCTCATTCCCCTGCTATACTCCCTCATTCCCCTACTATACTCCCTCATTCCCCTGCTATACTCCCTCATTCCCCTGCTATACTCCCTCATTCCCCTGCTATGCTCCCTCATTCCCCTGCTATACTCCCTCATTCCCCTGCTATACTCCCTCATTCCCCTGCTATGCTCCCTCATTCCCCTGCTATACTCCCTCATTCCCCTGCTATACTCCCTCATTCCCCTGCTATACTCCCTCATTCCCCTGCTATACTCCCTCATTCCCCTGCTATACTCCCTCATTCCCCTGCTATACTCCCTCATTCCCCTCCCTCACTCCCTCTTTCCCCTGCCTCACTCATTCCCCCTGCTACCTTCACTCACTCCCTCATTCCTCTGCCACCCTTCCTCACTCCCCTTCCACCCTGCCTCATCCCCCTACCACTCTCACTCCCTCATTCCCCAACCACTATCACTCACTCCCACACTCATTCCCCTGCCCTCTTTCCCTCATTCCCCTCCCTCACTCCCCCTCCCTCACCGGTGCCTGGGTGTCCTTCAGGGGGCGTGACTGTCGCAACAATGTGTACCAGCTACCCACGGGCGAGATCGTGTACTTCGTGGCCGCCGTGGTGGTGCTGTACAATGTGGAGGAGCAGATGCAGCGGCACTATCTGGGCCACACCGACGATATCAAGTGGTAGGTAGTAGTTGTGGTAGTAGTAGTAGTTGTGGTAGTAGTAGTAGATGTGGTGGTAGTAGTAGTAGAGGTGGTAGTGGTGGTAGTGGTGGTTAGAGTAGCCTAGTAGTAGTGGTGGTTAGAGTAATAGTAGTATTGGTTATGGTAGAAGTAGTAGTAATAGTAGTTGTAGTGGTGGTAGAAGTAGTAGTAAGTAGTTATAGTGGTAGTAGTAGTAGTTGCAGTGTTAGTAGTAGTAGAGGTGGTAGTGGTGGTTAGAGTAGCCTAGTAGTCGTGGTGGTTAGAGTAATAGTAATAGTAGTAGTGGTTATGGTAGAAGTAGTAGTAATAGTAGTTGTAGTTGTGGTAGTAAGTAGTAGTTTAGTTAAGAATTGTTGTACCAGAGTTTAATTTTACGTTTTTATTTGTTCATTTTTCATTTTGCGTTCATTTTTGTGTTGCTTGATAAGAAGAGAGAGAGAGAGAGAGAGAATCTGCTGGTAGTAAAGTGATCTCTCTCTCTCTCTCTCTCTCTCTCTCTTCTCTCTCTCTCTCTCTCTCTCTCTCTCTCTCTCTCATCCATTGTTTGTTCAAGTGGAATATATCGATCCATGAAGTAGATAAGGATAAGATAACTAATAACGCGCTCTCTCTCTCTCTCTCTCTCTCTCTCTCTCTCTCTCCTCTCTCTCCTCTCCTTCTTCTCTCCTCTGTCTACCTTCTCTCTCTCTCTCTCTCTCTCTCTCTCTCTCTCTCTCTCTCTCTCTCCAGCTTGGCCGTGCATCCCAACAAGCTGATCATCGCCACAGGACAAACAGCTGGTCATGACAGAAGAGATGCTCGGGTAAGGGAGATCATTACAACTAGTCTCTTCCCCTGCATTGAGCATACATAAGAGTAGCTACCTCTTGTTCGCTCACTCGCATCTCGATTCCCCACGTAAATTTTCATCATGTTTTTGTGATATTCGTCTTTACAGGGTATTTGTGGGGTTTATGTGTTGATGTTTAGTGTGTGTGTGTGTGTCATTCACCCATGGTCTTGTCCACGCGAATCTTGACTCGTGATCGCCAGCTTCACCCTCTCGGTGCGAGCTTGGAACTCATTATTACTGATCTTTGGGTAATACTGGGACCTCACACAACACATACACCCATCCCCTTGCTCAAGTGGGACAGAACCCCCCTCCTCCTCCTCAACACCCCATTTATACACCCCTAGGAGTCCACAGCCCCACCCTTGTTACTATGACATCACATATTGCTACACCCTATTCCCCTGCCCCCTACCCCGCCCCTGCCCAGTGTTCCTTTACCTATGCATTAACCACCTGTCTGTGTGTGTGTTTGGGGGTCGCTGGCGGACAGTCGTGGCGTCTTAATCCACCGACAGATCCTTTGAGTCGCGAAGCCGAGGAGTGGGTATGTAGCCGGCCAGTCACAACCCTCCACCTCCTCCTTTGGGCTTTGTGACGCTTTGGCTGAGGTCACGATCAAGGTCCTTTATAGAGAGAGGTCTTTCCAATCAAGGTCCTTTCCCTCTCTATACAGGACGTTGATCGCAATGATGTTGGGGTCTCAGGCAGGCGTCATTTAGTGGGAGAAGTAACGTCCGCATGTAACCATAGCTTTTTAACTTTCCTTTACCCTTTGTTCCTCCTTTTAACTTTTCCTATAATTTTGTCATCCTCCCACCCACTTGCACGCACATACCTACACGCCATAGAATTCAGCCCTCATATCCCCATGATCTAAATAGTAGACTGTGATCTACTATTTAGATCATGCATATCCCACACCTGTTCCTCCACGTGGCTGGGTGTGCAGGTGTGTGTACAGGTGTGTAAGGCAACGCAGTGTACCAAGTGTGTACAGGTGTCAGATGTGTGTGCTTGTGGGAGAGTGATGACCTTTCTGCCTCCCCTCCTGCTATATCCCACGACCTCCTTCCCCACCCCCACGCCTGTAACTAACTCAACGACGAGGGTGATGCGTGTGCCCCCCCAGTGCCCCCCCGCCCCCCACGCCCCTGTCTTACCCCCCACCGCTGCCAGGCTGGGGAGGCGCAGGAGGGGGGGGGTGCCCGCATGATGGTTGCCAGGCACTCATCCCCCCCCTGTCCCTCCCAGCAACCATAGTGTAGCCTATTACTAAAGTGGTTTATAAGTCACCTAAGAATTGCATTGTTGACATAGATGACGACTAAGGTCCAGGAAATGGGTGTTAATGGGTTAGTGTGACATGGACTTCAATAAATACCACTTCTAGAATACCAAACAACAACATCAACTAGAATACAAGTCCAGTAAAACATAAGGGTGTTAAAGGGTTAAGGTGACATGAACGTATAGATTACAACTAAGGTCCAGGAAAGGGGTGTTAATTAGTGTGACTTGGACCTCCATATATACCACTTTTAGAGTACCAACTTTAATCCAGCAAAACATATTGGATGTTAGAAAGTTACGGTGTTCAATATACTTACACCACTAAACACACTACCGTAGATAACACTAAAGTCGCCAGTCACTTGCCACTGCACTAAGGTCGCCAGGCACAATATATTGCGAATTTTAGCATCACTACAGACTTTTTATGTGCCACTTAAGACATGTAGTGTGATGTACATAATATAAACTACTGTGCATGCCTCTTCAGTGACACATACAAGTCTGTAGTGATGCTAAAATTCGTAATATATTGTGCCTGGCGACATTAGTGCAGTGGCGAGTGACTGGCGACTATAGTGTTATCTACGGTACATGTCCAACCCAGCCATGCCAACACAGGATGTATAATTTTCTTAACCAGTAAAGCTTAACAACATTGCACATTGCCCTTGACACTTATAACAAGGCAACGTAAAGAGCGAATGCAAACCCAGTGTGTAGCAAGTCTTGATAGTCTTGTTAAAGGAGCCCCTCGAGTCTTGCTTGAGTGACACAATTGACACTTCCTCAGCAGACTTGGAGGTAGGAGTGGGTTGGATAGAGACCGTGTTGACATTGCACCACTATATATCACCCAGTAGGTTTAATGTGCCATGAAGTGTGTCCTTTAATCAGTAATTTACAAGCCCGGCCAACTATAGCCCAAGCCCAACCACTATATACCACCCAAAAGGTCAGCACTATTAAGAGTGTCCTTTGATCAGTAATTTAAAACCCCAGCCACGCATCACCCTCGTGCTAGTAGTAATACAACACTACTAGATTCATAAACTAGTTCAGTAACCTTATAAACCTTTGCCTGCCGTCCAAACACCTTATAAGTTCTCACACCTAAAACTCACCAACATATATCTATCTATCTGTGTGTTGAGGGAAACTTGACACATCCCAGCGCTGCCACCATATGTGTATCCTTCCTGAGGCCCCTAAATAGTGACATGTCTCTGAAGGGAGGAAGACCACCTAACCCATGTCATTAGTTACAGAAGGAGGGATGGGAAGAGTCTGTCTGCTAGATTAATGTGGACAGACTTTTTACATGACTCAGGATCAATATGTGCAAGATATCAGCACGTGATTCATGAATGTTTTCATGGATTTCACCGCCCACTGCACTTTTTTTTCTTTTGCTAAAAATATCACCATGATTTTTCACATTCACATAGTTTTTATTACTGAAAATTCCACGGCTTTTAAATTCCACGGCTTTTAAAATTCCACGGCTTTTGAAATTCCACGGCGTTTAAAATTCCACGGCGTTTAAAATTCCACGGCGTTTAAAATTCCACGGCTTTTAAAAGTCCACTACTTTTTAAATTCCACGGCTTTTTAAATTCCACGGCTTTTTAAATTCCACGGCTTTTAAAACTCCACGGCTTTTAAAATTCCACGGCTTTTAAAACCACGGCTTTTAAAATTCCACGGCTTTTTAAATTCCACGGCTTTTTAAATTCCACGGCTTTTTAAATTCCACGGCTTTTAAAATTCCACGGCTTTTAAAATTCCACGGCTTTTAAAATTCCACGGCTTTTAAAATTCCACGACACATAGATATGACAATTAAAACATAAGCATGATTTTCTCTACATTATTTACAAAAGAAAAATAAATGTTACTTGATAAAGATACTAGTGATAAAAGTTGTGCCCATTTTCTCAGATGACATAGTGTACAGAGGAATTCCCACCTTAAAATCATATATAAATTCCTTTCAGCCTTCATGAGCGCAGGGACGGGTGGGTGGGCTGCCTCGCCTGCTGTGTTGTATTGAGAGGGTGTTTTAGGGGGAGACAGAATATGTAGATCACCACCATCACCACCTAAGACAACAACAACACCAACCTTCCACTACCACTATTACTACTACTACCACCATCACAACTACTACCACCATCACACTACTACTACTACTACCACTATTACTACCACCACCATCACAACTACTACTACTACTACTACTACCACTATTACTACCACCACTATCACAACTACTACTACCACTATTACTAATTTACTTCTACCACCATCACAACTACTACCACTATTACTACCACCACCATCACAACTACTACTACTACCACTATTACTACCACCACCATCACAACTACTACCACCATCACAACTACTACTACCACCACTATTACTACTACCACCATCACAACTACTACCACTATTACTACCACCACCATCACAACTACTACTACTACCACTATTACTACCACCACCATCACAACTACTACTACTACCACTATTACTACTACCACCATCACAACTACTACTACCACCACTATTACTACTACCACCATCACAACTACTACCACTATTACTACCACCACCATCACAACTACTACTACTACCACTATTACTACCACCACCATCACACTACTACTACTACCACTATTACTACCACCACCATCACAACTACTACACCATCACAACTACTACTACCACCACTTACTACTACCACCATCACACTACTACCACTATTACTACCACCACCATCACAACTACTACTACTACCACTATTACTACCACCACCATCACAACTACTACTACTACCACCATCACAACTACTACTACTACCACTATTACTACCACCACCATCACAACTACTACTACCACCACTATTACTACCACCACCATCACAACTACTACTACTACCACCATCACAACTACTACTACCACCACCATCACAACTACTACTACTACCACCACTATTACTACTACCACCATCACAACTACCACCACCACTACCACCACTATTACTACTACCACCATCACAACTACTACTACCACCACTATTACTACTACCACCATCACAACTACTACCACCACTACCACCACTATTACTACTACCACCATCACAACTACTACCACTATTACTACCACCACCATCACAACTACTACTACCACCACTATTACTACTACCACCATCACAACTACTACCACTATTACTACCACCACCATCACAACTACTACTACCACCACTATACTACTACACCCACAACTACACACTACCAACTATTACTACACCACATCACAACTACTACTACTACCACCATATTACTACTACCCATCACATACACACACTACACCACTATTACTACCACCACCATCACAACTACTACTACCACCACTATTACTACTACCACCATCACAACTACTACCACCACTACCACCACTATTACTACTACCACCATCACACTCTACCACTATTACTCACACCATCCACTACTACTCTCCACTATTCTACTACCACCTCACAACTACTACCACTTTACTACACACCATCACAACTCTACTACCCCACTATTACTACTACTCACATCACAACTACTACCATCTATTCTACCCTCCATCCACTCTACTACCACCACTATTACTACTACCACCATCACAACTACTACCACCACTACCACCACTATTACTACTACCACCATCACAACTACTACTATCACTCCTACTGTCTCGATCACCACTACCACCATCACAACTACTACTATCACTCCTACTGTCTCGATCACCACTACCACCATCTCCATACCAACCAATATACCTACATGCACAAACATTTTTTAAACGGCTAAGTAAATTGAAGTACCTTACTGTCGGTTTATCCATTACTAGAGGGTCTAGACTATTTAATCCATGATTAATGAACACCTTTCCTCCCCTTCCCCCCCTCCCCCCCACCACCACTACATTTTACGGGCCGACTAAGATAAGGATGCTTGCGGTAAATAGAAATATATAGAATGTCATCTTTCATTATCTCTCTCTCGCCTGATGTCTTTCTTCCTCTCTCTCTCTCTCTCTCCTAATGTCTTTCTTCCTCTCTCTCTCTCTCTCCTAATGTCTTTCTTCCTCTCTCTCTCTCCTGATGTCTTTCTTCCTCTCTCTCTCTCTCTCTCCTAATGTCTTTCTTCCTCTCTCTCTCTCTCTCTCCTAATGTCTTTCTTCCTCTCTCTCTCTCTCTCTCCTAATGTCTTCTCTCTCTCTTCTCCTCCTGTCTTCTCCTCTCTCTCCTGATGTCTTTCTTCCTCTCTCTCTCCTGATGTCTTTCTTCCTCTCTCTCTCCTGATGTCTTTCTTCTCTCTCTCTCTCCTGATGTCTTTCTTCCTCTCTCTCTCCTGATGTCTTTCTTCCTCTCTCTCTCCCGATCTTTCTCTCTCTCTCTCTCCTGATGTCTTTCTTCTCTCTCTCTCTCTCTAATGTCTTTCTTCCTTCTCTCTCTCCTCAATGTCTTTCTTCCTCTCTCTCTCTCTCCTGATGTCTTTCTCATCTTCTCTTCTCCTGATGTCTTCTTCCTCCCTCTCTTCTCTCTGATATGTCTTTCTTCCTCTATCTCTCTTATCTCTCTTTATGTCTTTCTTCTCTCTCTCTCTTCTCTCCTGATGCTTTCTTCCTGGATCTCTCTCTCTCCTTGTTTTCTTCTTCTCTTTACGTCGTCATCTAGAGTCATGCTCCTCTCTACTAGGTTCCTTCTCTAACGTGAATACCATCTTCCTCGTTCATCGGTCCATCATCTTGCTCAGTCTCTCTGCTTCTCAGCATGGTATTGCAATATAGGTAACGTGCATACTCTCCTTCTATCTATGAGTATTTAGAGGATATGTTTTCTCATAGAATTACATTACGTATATTCCGAATTAGAAGATAATTTTTTACTGGCTAGGAAATATGGAACTAGTTCAACTGTTTTATTGGCTATGTTTGAGGGGGCATCAAGGGATAGTGAGGCGGAAAGATAGGGGTTAAAGGAAGGGGTAGAAACGAATGAATAGGGTATAGGAAGGAGGAAAAGGAAGTGTGAAGGATGGAGAAGGATGGATGAAGGATGGATGGAAGGAAGAGGAAGGAAGGAAAGATGGATGGAAGGAAGGAAGGATGGACGGATGGATGGAAGGAAGGATGGATGGATGGAAGGAAGGAAGGAAAGATGGATGGAAGGAAGGAAAGATGAAAGGAAGGAAGGGAGCAAAGAAGAATGAATGGAAGGAAGGAAGGGAAGACTAAAGGATGGACATGAGTGTGAGGGATGAGAGGGGGATGTTGTGAGGACCTGTGAGTGGGAGGTGGTGTACACAGTGAGACCTAGACAAGGGAGGGAGGGAGTAAAGGGAGTGGATGAAGCTGGAGGGAGTGTTGTATCCTTTTTTAGCACGGCAGAGAGAGAGAGAGAGAGAATAAACAGAAGGAAAGATCATTTAAGAAAGAGAAAGATGAAAATATGGGAAAAGGAGAGAGAGAGAGAGAGAGAGAGAGAGAGAGAGAGAGAGAGAGAGAGAGAGGCAGAGAGAGAGAGAGAGAGAGAGAGAGAGAGAGAGAGAGAGAGAGAGAGAGAGAGAGAGAGAGAGAGAGAGAGAGAGAGAGAGAGAGAGAGAGAGAGAGAGAGAGAGATTTGTTATTAAACCATAATGACACAAAAATTAATGTTATCGAATCCATAATTATATATTTTGAAGCAAATACAAATACGTACGTAGTAGAGGTAAGGTGAAGGGCGGGTGTCAGGTGTGTGTTAGGCAGACTATAGTAGAGGTAAGGTGAAGGGCGGGTGTCAGGTGTGTGTTAGGCAGGATTTTTTAGGAGCAGGGAAGAAAATATTTGAGTGTGATTGCATTGTTTTTCTATGTCTTGTGTCATCCCATTCTTACTTCCCTTACCTCTCATACCTTTGCTGTTGTTGTTGTAGTGTTAGTCACGTCATTACTATTGTTGTGTCGTGATAAATAACCGGCCTTACCTCAAGATGTCATCCCCACCGCCCTCCATCCCTCCATTTTTTAAAGACTAGTCATCCAATTTTCCTTAGATATTAGAACATGGTAACCCCTATTTTTTCACCTAGTTTTAGAAGGCAGCCTGAAGTCTTTACCCTCTCACCTGGTAATGATTAAACAGAACAGAGAAGTAAACATTAACTATTAGAATGGAAGAGATTGCAAGTGATGTCTAAACAGCTTCTAAAACAATCTTGCAGCTGCTAACTGAAAACTTCCTAAAGTCTTAACAATAATTAAACAAAGACATTATCTAATAAACAAAGACATTAATAGTATAATCAACATTAAACTCCTTCCTTTATGTTCTGTTGCTGAAAGTTTGCAGTTGTATTTTCCCTTGTCTATCAGTGAGGTCATGAACTCTCTCAGTAGTAATGATGATAGTATTCATATGGAATAATAACGTACTTACTAAGGATTTGTACACTTTTTCATACATGGTTAAGAAACATTTAATTGCTTAAAGTCATTATTTTACAAAGTTGAAATCAAAATAAAATTTCTTATCTAGATCTCAGGACAGACATAAGTCAGATTTTTTTTTCTGAGCATAAAAAAAATTCTCAAAAGGTTTTCATATGAATAATTGAGCCATTTTTCCTTCCTGCCTTTTCTCCTTCCCTGCCCATCCCCCTGCCCTTCCCTATCCCACCTGTCCTTCCCTATCCCACCTTACCCATCCCCCCTGCCTACACCCCTGTCCACGCCCACCCCCGCAGCCGCACATCCGCGTCTGGGACAGCGTCAGCCTGCACACCCTGCACGTGCTGGGCATCAGCGACATCGAGAGGTCCGTGGCCTGCCTCGCGTTCTCCAAGGCCGTGAGTAGCCAGTGGGGGCAGTGTATTGTTCTTTGTGTTCATTAATCTATACATACTGTGCAGAGAGCATGTTTCACTTCTCAAGATTTTATTGAATCTAGAATCCCACTTTAGAAAAGCTGTAAATATATTTTTTTTCATATATCAAACCATCAATGAAATGATAATGAAAAGGAAGGGAAAAAGATCATATTACAACTAACTCGATTTGTACTGTGCAAATAAAGTTTCAATTACAATCTTCCAAACACAAATGACACAATTATGGTTATTACTAATACTGTAGCTAAGTAGTAAATAAAAATGAATGCATATTATGAATACAATGATGTGAAATGTACAGTAAAACCTCTCGTATTCGGACCCTCATTATTCGGACTTTTGACATTATTCGGACCTCTTCCTCCTCCTTTTTTTTTCTTTCTCTACTTTTTTTTTAGGGGTCGAAATTTCATATATTTACCTAGAATTTTTTTTTTTTTTTTTTTTTTTAGGGGTCGAAATTTCATATAACCTAGAATTTTTTTTTTTTTTTTTTTTTAGGGGTCGAAATTTCATATCTATTTACCTAGATTTATTTTTATTTTTATTAGGGGTCGAAATTTCATATAACCTAGAAGTATTATTATTTTTTTTTTTTAGGGGTCGAAATTTCATATAACCTAGAACTTTAAGGGGTCGAAATTTCATATAACCTAGAATTTTTATTTTTTCAGGGGTCGAAATTTCATATATATTCTAGAATTTTTTAAATTATTATTACTTTTCCCCCCATATGTAATCCCCCCATTATTCGGATCCTTGCATTACTCGAACCACTCCTTGGCCCAATGAGTCCGAATATGAGAGGTTTTACTGTATTGTGAATTTTTAATTATTACAAAATGTGACATGGTGCAATTCTAAGTATGGTGTTCTTCAAGTGTGATGCAAAATTATGAACAGGTAGAATCAGAATAATAAGAGTTAATAGAGGCGAGGCATAGTCACAGGGTAATACCTGGTGGTGGGCGTGAGTAACCCTTCCCCCCTGGGTGCCCCTAGGACGGAGGCAGCCTGCTGGTGGCGGTGGACGAGGCGCCGGACCACAACATGTCCGTGTGGGACTGGTCGAGGGGCGAGAGGGGCTACAAGCTGCTGGAAACCAAGGTGAGAGGGAGGCTGTGCACAGGAACAGGAACTAAAGTCTAATTTTTTTTAAGAGGTGAAAATTCCATTCAATCATAAGGTCTCATGCTTAAAATTATGCCTATGTTTACCTGATAATATGGTTAACTATGATAAAATACAACTGAAATTTAGAAGAACTGTAGTATTCCCTTCTTCTGGCATCAAATATCAGTCGGTAAGCAGCAAGGGGTCAGGATTTTTCGCCTCGTTAAAAAAACCAGTACCGTATACCACGTGTAGGTCTCACAGCCTTTTGTAGCTTCCTTATTTTCCTATGTTCTTATGACAGCCTCACCACCACTACCACTACCACCACTGCTACTCTTGTGTTGATTGTGGTGGCGGGGAGCTGAGGCTAAAGATACAGATTAATGGAGAATTATATTGATAGGAGTGATTGATTGATTTAATGCCAAAAAGGGGGAAATATGCCAGACATCAGAGGTCATATGGCATCATGGCAAAGAATAATAAAGGGAGGGGTTAGAGAGAAAAGAGTGAAACTGTGAGAGAAGGGGAATTGATAGGAATGATGAATAGAGGATAGATGAATGCACTTAACTGATGGGAAGTTAATAGATGAATGGATGAGGTGGAATGAATGGATGGGTTTATGTATAAGTATGTGCATAGCAAGGGATCACCAATGTACATCCTTGGATACACACCCTTTGTCTGACCACCCATTACAATGCTCACCGTCCTCGGCCAACACCCCCTGGCCCCAGTTTATCCTCCCATCAAAATGTCTCCCATATCCCCTGTCAACCTTTTTTCCTATCGATTTACCTTCCCAGTACTCTCCCTAACTCCCCCTTAATCCCCACCACAACCACTACTAACCCCTACACAACCTTATCCCCACTACAACCACTACTAACCCCTACACAACCTTATCCCCACTACAACCACTACTAACCCCTACACAACCTTATCCCCACTACAACCACTACTAACCCCGACACAACCTTATCCCCACTACAACCACTACACAACCTTATCCCCACTACAACCACTACTAACCCCTACACAACCTTATCCCACTACAACCACTACTAACCCCTACACAACCTTATCCCCACTACAACCACTACTAACCCCTACACAACCTTATCCCCACTACAACCACTACTAACCCCTACACAACCTTATCCCCACCACAACCACTACACAACCTTATCCCCACTACAACCACTACTAACCCCGACACAACCTTATCCCCACTACAACCACTACTAACCCCTACACAACCTTATCCCCACTACAACCACTACTAACCCCGACACAACCTTATCCCCACTACAACCACTACTAACCCCTACACAACCTTATCCCCACTACAACCACTACACAACCTATCCCCACTACAACCACTACTAACCCCTACACAACCTTATCCCCACTACAACCACTACTAACCCCTACACAACCTTATCCCCACTACAACCACTACTAACCCCTACACAACCTTATCCCCACTACAACCACTATAACCCCGACACAACCTTATCCCCACTACAAACCACTACACAAACCTTATCCCCACTACAACCACTACTAACCCCGACACAACCTTATCCCCACTACAACCACTACTAACCCTACACAACCTTATCCCCACTACAACCACTACACAACCTTATCCCCACTACAACCACTACTAACCCCTACACAACCTTATCCCCACTACAACCACTACTAACCCCTACACAACCTTATCCCCACTACAACCACTACTAACCCCTACACACCCTTATCCCCACTACAACCACTACTAACCCCTACACAACCTTATCCCCACTACAACCACTACACAACCTTATCCCCACTACAACCACTACTAACCCCTACACAACCTTATCCCCACCACAACCATACTAACCCCTACACAACCTTATCCCCACTACAACCACTACTAACCCCTACACAACCTTATCCCCACCACAACCACTACACAACCTTATCCCCACTACAACCACTACACAACCTTATCCCACTACAACCACTACACAACCTTATCCCCACTACAACCACTACTAACCCCGACACAACCTTATCCCCACTACAACCACTACTAACCCCTACACAACCTTATCCCCACTACAACCACTACACAACCTTATCCCACTACAACCACTACTAACCCTACACAACCTTATCCCCACTACAACCACTACTAACCCCTACACAACCTTATCCCCACCACAACCACTACTAACCCCTACACAACCTTATCCCCACCACAACCACTACTAACCCCTACACAACCTTATCCCCACTACAACCACTACTAACCCCTACACAACCTTATCCCACTACAACCACTACTAACCCCTACACACCCTTATCCCCACCACAACCACTACTAACCCCTACACAACCTTATCCCCACTACAACCACTACACAACCTTATCCCCACTACAACCACTACTAACCCCGACACAACCTTATCCCCACCACAACCACTACTAACCCCGACACAACCTTATCCCCACTACAACCACTACTAACCCCTACACAACCTATCCCACCACAACCACTACACAACCTTATCCCCACTACAACCACTACTAACCCCGACACAACCTTATCCCCACCACAACCACTACTAACCCCTACACAACCTTATCCCCACTACAACCACTACTAACCCCTACACAACCTTATCCCCACTACAACCACTACTAACCCCGACACAACCTTATCCCCACTACAACCACTACTAACCCCTACACAACCTATCCCCACCACAACCACTACACAACCCTTATCCCCACTACAACCACTACTAACCCCGACACAACCTTATCCCCACCACAACCACTACTAACCCGACACAACCTTATCCCCACTACAACCACTACACAACCTTATCCCCACCACAACCACTACTAACCCCGACACAACCTTATCCCCACTACAACCACTACTAACCCTACACAACCTTATCCCCACCACAAACCACTACACAACCTTATCCCCACTACAACCACTACTAACCCCGACACAACCTTATCCCCACCACAACCACTACTAACCCCTACACAACCTTATCCCCACTACAACCACTACACAACCTTATCCCACTACAACCACTACTAACCCCTACACAACCTTATCCCCACCACAACCACTACTAACCCCTACACAACCTTATCCCCACTACAACCACTACTAACCCCTACACAACCTTATCCCCACTACAACCACTACTAACCCCTACACAACCTTATCCCCACTACAACCACTACTAACCCCTACACAACCTTATCCCCACTACAACCACTACTAACCCCTACACAACCTTATCCCCACCACAACCACTACTAACCCCTACACAACCTTATCCCCACTACAACCACTACTAACCCCGACACAACCTTATCCCCACCACAACCACTACTAACCCCTACACAACCTTATCCCCACTACAACCACTACTAACCCCGACACAACCTTATCCCCACCACAACCACTACTAACCCCTACACAACCTTACCCCACTACAACCACTACACAACCTTATCCCCACTACAACCACTACTAACCCTACACAACCTTATCCCCACCACAACCACTACTAACCCCTACACAACCTTATCCCCACTACAACCACTACTAACCCCTACACAACCTTATCCCCACCACAACCACTACTAACCCCTACACAACCTTATCCCCACTACAACCACTACTAACCCCTACACAACCTTATCCCCACTACAACACTACTAACCCTACACAAACCTTATCCCCACTACAACCACTACTAACCCCTACACAACCTTATCCCCACTACAACCACTACTAACCCCTACACAACCTTATCCCCACTACAACCACTACTAACCCGACACAACCTTATCCCCACTACAACCACTACACAACCTTATCCCCACTACAACCACTACTAACCCCGACACAACCTTATCCCCACTACAACCACTACTAACCCCTACACAACCTTATCCCACTACAACCACTACTAACCCCTACACAACCTTATCCCCACTACAACCACTACTAACCCCTACACAACCTTATCCCCACCACAACCACTACACAACCTTATCCCCACTACAACCACTACTAACCCCCTACACAACCTTATCCCCACTACAACCACTACTAACCCCTACACAACCTTATCCCCACTACAACCACTACTAACCCCTACACAACCTTATCCCCACTACAACCACTACTAACCCCTACACAACTTATCCCCACCACAACCACTACTAACCACTACACAACCTTATCCCCACTACAACCACTACTAACCCCTACACAACCTTATCCCCACTACAAACCACTACTAACCCTACACAACCTTATCCCCACTACAACCACTACTAACCCCTACACAACCTTATCCCCACTACAACCACTACTAACCCTACACACCTTATCCCCACTACAACCACTACTAACCCTACACAACCTTATCCCCACTACAACCACTACTAACCCCTACACAACCTTATCCCCACTACAACCACTACTAACCCCTACACAACCTTATCCCCACCACAACCACTACACAACCTTATCCCCACTACAACCACTACTAACCCCTACACAACCTTATCCCCACTACAACCACTACTAACCCCTACACAACCTTATCCCCACTACAACCACTACTAACCCCTACACAACCTTATCCCCACCACAACCACTACACAACCTTATCCCCACTACAACCACTACTAACCCCTACACAACCTTATCCCCACTACAACCACTACTAACCCCTACACAACCTTATCCCCACTACAACCACTACTAACCCCTACACAACCTTATCCCCACTACAACCACTACTAACCCCTACACAACCTTATCCCCACCACAACCACTACTAACCCCGACACAACCTATCCCCACTACAACCACTACTAACCCCTACACACCCTTATCCCCACTACAACCACTACTAACCCTACACAACCTTATCCCCACTACAACCACTACTAACCCCTACACAACCTTATCCCCCACCACAACCACTACTAACCCCTACACAACCTTATCCCCACTACAACCACTACTAACCCCTACACAACCTTATCCCCACTACAACCACTACTAAACCCTACACACCCTTATCCCACCACAACCACTACTAACCCCTACACAACCTATCCCCACTACAACCACTACTAACCCCTACACAACCTTATCCCCACTACAACCACTACTAACCCCTACACAACCTTATCCCCACCACAACCACTACTAACCCCGACACAACCTTATCCCCACTACAACCACTACTAACCCTACACAACCTTATCCCCACCACAACCACTACTAACCCCTACACAACCTTATCCCCACTACAACCACTACACAACCTTATCCCCACTACAACCACTACTAACCCCTACACAACCTTATCCCCACTACAACCACTACTAACCCCTACACAACCTTATCCCCACCACAACCACTACTAACCCCGACACAACCTTATCCCCATACAACCACTACTAACCCCTACACAACCTTATCCCCACCACAACCACTACTAACCACTACACAACCTTATCCCCACTACAACCACTACTAACCCCGACACAACCTTATCCCCACTACAACCACTACTAACCCCTACACAACCTTATCCCCACCACAACCACTACTAACCCCTACACAACCTTATCCCCACTACAACCACTACACAACCTTATCCCCACTACAACCACTACTAACCCTACACAACCTATCCCCACTACAACCATACTAACCCCTACACAACCTTATCCCCACCACAACCACTACTAACCCCGACACAACCTTATCCCCACTACAACCACTACTAACCCCTACACAACCTTATCCCCACCACAACCACTACACAACCTTATCCCCACTACAACCACTACTAACCCCTACACAACCTTATCCCCACTAAAAACCACTACTAACCCCTACACAACCTTATCCCCTACAACCACTACTAACCCCTACACAACCTTATCCCCACCACAACCACTACACAACCTTATCCCCACTACAACCACTACTAACCCCTACACAACCTTATCCCCACCACAACCACTACACAACCTTATCCCACTACAACCACTACTAACCCCTACACAACCTTATCCCCACTACAACCACTACTAACCCCTACACAACCTTATCCCCACTACAACCACTACTAACCCCTACACAACCTTATCCCCACTACAACCACTACTAACCCCTACACACCCTTATCCCCACTACAACCACTACTAACCCCTACACACCCTTATCCCCACTACAACCACTACTAACCCCTACACACCCTTATCCCCACTACAACCACTACTAACCCCTACACACCCTTATCCCCACCACAACCACTACTAACCCCTACACAACCTTATCCCCACCACAACCACTACTAACCCCTACACAACCTTATCCCCACCACAACCACTACTAACCCCTACACACCCTTATCCCCACTACAACCACTACTAACCCCTACACACCCTTATCCCCACCACAACCACTACTAACCCCTACACAACCTTATCCCCACCACAACCACTACTAACCCCTACACAACCTTATCCCCACTACAACCACTACTAACCCCTACACACCCACCCCCAGTGCTCAGCGGATCAGGTTCTTGCCGTGGATTTCTCACCCGTGGATCGCAACACAATTATCACGTGCGGCAAGAACCACATTTCCTTCTGGAGCTACGAGAGCGGCATGCTGGCCAAGCGCACCGGCATCTTTGAGAACCGCGAGAGGCCCAAGTACGTCACCTCAATCTCCTTCACCGAAACAGGCAACGTGATCTCTGGCGACTCCAACGGCAACCTTCTCATCTGGCAGCGAGGTGAGGAGTGTGTCAGGCGTGAGGCAAGGAAGGGGAGACAGATGGAAGGGAGGATAGGAGAGGCTACATATACATAGATACATACATACATAAGCTACAGAGGAGGGTTGCATATCATAGTAAAAAGTTGTAATGATTAGAATGATGAAAAAACAGGAATAACAGTGACGACAACAGAACAGTAACAACCATGATGAATGGAAATAATCTTTTTGGAAATTTACATATCTACTGTATATCAACCTAATTGTAGTTCACAGGATTGAATTAAGCCCCGTACACACTACCACTCACCACCGTCGACGCTTCCCGTTGATCTTGTGTTCGTCACTCAAAAGTGGCAGTGTGGACAGGATGCTGACGAGCAAAATGTGACCGTCGGCATTGCCCGCCAGTATTCAGCATTGGGCGGGCATGCCCGTCACTCACGGGTCAGCGCCAAACACATGCTTCAAGTTATCGGCAGTTTTCACCTTCTATGTAGATATTTTTGTATTGCTAAGTATCTTATACCATCAGAACCAAGAAAGTCAGCTGATTTCGAATCTGTGATAAAAAATTATATGGGAGAAATAGTCTAGAAATTGCAGCGAGTTGAAGAGAAATAAGTGAGAAAAATGTTTATACACTATTTCTTTTTGCTATATTTTTTAGAATACACACAAAAAGGTTTCCGAATATTTTTCTTGCTTATGATATGCAGAAATGTGTCATGAAGATGATGGTTGGGTCAGTTTTCCTAAACCTCCTGTGGTTATTTCTTAATCTCTAGTGATTCTATAAGATATGCAGAAGACATGACTCACTTTGAAATCAGGAAGCGCACTGACCGCCGAGCAAACCCACTCAGTGTGGACACAACACTGGCAACGGCACTGCTCGTCTGCAAGCGCCGACGGTGGTGAGTGGTAGTGTGTATGGGGCTTTAAGCTGTCCAATTTAATGTTAAAATCATGAATGTGTGTGTGTGTTGTTTCCAGGTGGCAACACAGTGTACAAGATGGTCCGCGGCGCCCACGAGGGACCGGTGTTCTCCATCCTGGTGCAGAAGGACGGGGGCATCATCACCGGGGGCAAGGACGGCAACATTGTGGAGTGGGACAGCGACCTCCAGCGCACCGGCAACGTGATGCAGGTGGGCGGGGCGGGGCGGGGCTTGAATCTGAGGGAGTGATGGGAACCGTGCTGGAATATGGCAGTGGTGGGGGTGGGATATCATGTTAGGTTCTGATATATTGAAGGTGGAGGGGTGAGGGGAAGGAGTGTTTCTGGTGAAGTGGTGAGGTGAGAAAGAGGTTTAGATATGATGGTAACTCTCAAGAAATAATGATTACTGAGGTTTTGGTGGAAGGAGAGTAAAGAGAAGCAGGTGGATGATAGTATGGAGGAATGTGGCACTGTGTTGTAGATGTAGAGGAGGTTGTAGGGGAGTTATGAGGGATTCAAAGTAATAGTAGTAGTAGTAGTAGTAGTTTCTGATATCATAGTAAAGTACAATAAAAATTACAATAAACAGAGTAAAATGAAAAGTAAGCCGGTAGGTGGATGGGCAGTATTCGCGGTGCCTCAGTGTGTGTGTTGGGTTCCCATAGGTGCCTGAGCAGTTTGGTTGCCCGCGGGTGGTGACCACCGGCCGCGGCTCCCAGCTGGTGGTGGGCACGACCCGTAACTGTGTGCTGGAGGGAACCTTCACCTTCGAGATGCGGCCAGTCATGCAGGTGAGGCATAGGTGGTGGCTGTAAGGGTAATGGTAAGCAGTGATAGTAATGGTAGTAGTAATTACAGTACCAGTGACCAGATGCTGAGTGCAAAGCAGTAAGGTGCAGCTGATGGGAGAAGATTAGAGGATACATTGTGTCTCACTTTTGATGGACCAGAGGCTTATCCTTATTACCTCAAGATGTTCTTCAGACTGATAAAGACTGATATGAAGTTACATCTAACTACCTAAATAGCTTTCATTGAAGTTATCGAAACTTCACAGATATAACTTATAGGACATTTTCTAGGCATTTTCAGCAGCACTTATAAGCCTTCATCATTGCTGTCATGCCGCCACATTGTCTGACAGTAAGGCAACAGACGCGTTACAGTGTTGCCTCCCACCCAGGGCCACACCGAGGAGCTGTGGGGCCTGACGCCACACCCGAGCCACCACCAGTTCCTGACGGCTGGCTATGATCGCACCTGCTTCCTCTGGGACACCATGGCCCACACTATCGTTCTGGAGCAAAGACATTGGGGTGTGTACCTTGTTGCTGTCTAATTATATATCTCTGTCTAGTGTCAAACATGTCAAGAACAGGTCATGGTAGAAAATGTTCACCTCCTTTGTCTTCTGATGCCCATAAGCTTCCTTTCCTCACATACACTTAAGATTCTGCTTCTCCACTTTATTTTATTCATCCAGACTTTAATTGTAACTTTAACCTTCTTCTATCTGTCTATCTTCTTCTAACCGAACTCACCCCACACCTCTATGGTACAGTACCCTCACCTACTTTGATAAGTTTGCACCCGCCTCCCCTGACCCCTCACCACCCTTGCAGGAGCCGGCCCAGTCCGCAGCATTCTCCAGCAACGGGGAGATCGTGATCATCGGCACCACCAGCGGGCGGTGGCTGGTGATGGACGCCGAGACCCGAGAGGTGTACTCCCAGCACCACGACGGCAACGAGCCCATCCAGGTGAGAGGGACAGTAGTGCTTCACCCCTTCACGCCCAGATCTTTCCTTTGTTATATGAAGTAGTCTGTTATTAGCCATAAAACCACGAAAAAGTAACTAAATAAATCAAATTAGCTAATGGACAAGGATATTAAACAGGTCATATCTATAAAATATTACTCGTATTCACTAAAAATTGTGTAATGGTAGCCAAATTACAATGAAAATTACGTTCTGGGCCTCAAGGGGTTAACACACAGATATGATCCACGGAGCCTCCTTGTAATAAATACCTAAGTTCTGGTGCATCAAAGGTATTAATACAGAAGTTTGTCTGTATTAATAAATGGGTTTAATGGGGATGTGTTCTTAGTGCTGACTACAGTGATTCATTATTTGGGAAGTATTTGGTGAAGGTGTTGAAGGATGAAAGTTGACGAAGAGGGAAGAAATAGCAGAGATGTGCAGGTACAAAATAAATAGAACTGAATTAATATACATGTAAGGATGAAAGTAGACAAAGAGTTGAAGAAGTGGAAGTAGAAAATATAAAGAACGGAATGAATATGTATGTCAGCCTCCACTCCATAACTCCCTTTCCCTTGCTCTCAACCAGGTGCTGAAGTTCTCGCCCAACAATCAGCACTTGGCTGTGGGCTCGCGCGACAACCACATCTACATGTACCAGGTGTCCGAGGACGGCCGCAAGTACTCCAGGATGGGCCGCTGCCAGGTGGGTGCGGGGCGGTGCGGGGCTGTGGGGGGTGGCGGGGATGTCACGCCACGCTGCCATCTGGGCGCTCTTGCTGCCTCTCTTTCTCTGAGGGAAAAACATGATTTAAAAGACAGCTGCATATGACTACATTCTTGCTGTTATTTTTGTTCTTTTGAAGCCAGAAACTTGTACAGCAAAGAGACGTGAAGGAAAAGCCTCACAGTATAGTTTGCTGTTGACAACAATGCTGCAACAACTTGCATCACCATTCAATTAGGTACAAAAATTGATGAATTTTGTAAGGAAACTTTTAAGCCAAATAATCTTTAATCGATCATGTCCTGATAAAGACTCCTGCCTTGATACAGAAGCATAGAGAACACAGGAAGATCATCTCTGGAATTGTTTGCTGCAACACTCAAAATATGAAAAAGTGATCCTCCTTCTGAAACTCTGCAACTTTATACTTGATCTGCCTTACACTCTATCAAAATGTATACCTTATGATGTGAATACGCTGAAGAAAGGCATTGATTTCTCTATTCAAGTTTAAGATGTTTGCCTTCTTTTCATGCTCACGTAGAACAAACATAGAAAGGCGCGGTACCAAACACTGCCTCCAATGGTAAGCAGGTTCTGGATTTGCTCGTGTGTGTTTAGAGACACTCAGACACCCAACACCTCACTGATTTGTGTTTCATTTCACCATTACGACACACATCACCATTATGCAACATAGTGAATATCGTAACAATGTTGAATGCTCTCTCTCTCTCTCTCTCTCTCTCTCTCTCTCTCTCTCTCTCTCTCTCTCTCTCTCTCTCTCTCTCTTTTCTCTCTCTCTCTCTCTACTCTCTCTCTCCTTTTCTCTCTCTCTCTCTCTCTCTTCTCTCTCTCTCTCTCTCTCTCTCTCTCTCTCTCTCTCTCTCTCTCTCTCTCTCTCTCTCTCTCTCTCTCTCTCTCTCTCTCTCTCTCTCTCTCTCTCTCTCTCTCTCCACACACACATTAGTCTAATAACATTATATATTCCTTTCTCTTGTCTTTTCTCCAAACATATTTTTTTTCTCCTTTCCCTCCCTCCTCTCTTTCTTCCCTCCCTTCTCCTTCCTTCCTTCCTTCCTTTCTTATTCCTTCCCTCTCTTCCTTCCTTCTCTCTCTCTCCCTGTAATATAGCTGGGTAGTAAAAATAGTAAATATGTAGCCTATGCGTAATTATGAAATGAAAGACTTAAGGGACGCTCTTCCTCTGCTCCTCAGGGTCACTCCAGCTTTGTGACGCACCTGGACTGGTCAGCGGACAGCCAGTTCCTGCAGTCTAACTCCGGGGACTACGAGCTGCTGTATTGTGAGTACCTGCACGGCGGTGGCCAGGCTTGTTGCGAGGCAGATCAATCATCGTACCGTGTATATTAATGAATTATTCCCGCTGAGCGTAATGAAAAGTTGATGAGCCTAGACTGCAAATTAATAAGTTTTGAATTTTGCCAAGAATTTGAGTAAGATTTATCATTGAACCTTATCCATATATTCTCTTCAGACTACAGAAATTACATCAGAAGAAAATACTTCTATGTAATGCTCCTGTGTAGATATATATGTATGTAGGTAGATATATATATGTAATGCTCCTGTGTAGATATATATATGTATGTAGGTAGATATATATATGTAATGCTCCTGTGTAGATATATATATGTATGTAGGTAGATATATATATGTAATCCTCCTGTGTAGATATATATGTATGTAGGTAGATATATATATGTAATGCTCCTGTGTAGATATATGTATGTATGTATGTAGGTAGATATATATATGTAATGCTCCTGTGTAGATATATTTATGTATGTAGGTAGATATATATATGTAATGCTCCTGTGTAGATATATATATGTATGTAGGTAGATATATATATGTATGTAGGTAGATATATATATGTAATGCTCCTGTGTAGATATATATATGTATGTAGGTAGATATATATATGTATGTAGGTAGATATATATATGTAATGCTCCTGTGTAGATATATTTATGTATGTAGGTAGATATATATATGTAATGCTCCTGTTTAGATATATATATGTATGTAGGTAGATATATATATGTAATGCTCTGGTAGATATATTTATGTAGTAGGTAGATATATATATGTAATGCTCCTGTGTAGATATATATATGTATGTAGGTAGATATATATATGTAATGCTCCTGTGTAGATATATATATGTATGTAGGTAGATATATATATGTATGTAGGTAGATATATATATGTAATGCTCCTGTGTAGAATATATATGTATGTAGGTAAAATATATTATGTATGTAGGTAGATATATATATGTTGTAGGTAGATATATATATGTAGTAGGTAGAGTATATATGTAATGCTCCTGTGTAGATATATATATGTATGTAGGTAGATATATATATGTAATGCTCCCGTGTAGATATATATATGTATGTAGGTAGATATATATATGTAATGCTCCTGTGTAGATATATATATGTATGTAGGTAGATATATATATGTATGTAGGTAGATATATATATGTAATGCTCCTGTGTAGATATATATATGTATGTAGGTAGATATATATATGTATGTAGGTAGATATATATATGTATGTAGGTAGATATATATATGTATGTAGGTAGATATATATATGTATGTAGGTAGATATATATATGTAATGCTCCTGTGTACCTTTTGAGCTGGGTTTTTCATAGTCAAAAGTCTTGTTCTCTCCTCGCCGTTCTTCATGTACGCCTTACTGTTCTCTCGGAATTGTTCTCCGTGTAGTTCTCTCCTTATCGTTCACCATACAGTGATAAATATCCAGCCCTGTTTTACTATTTCACATACTGGTTCTGTACTGTGCTACAAATGAACTGACTCACAACACACTTCTGACTGACTTCAAAATTGACTGACAACACACTTCCTTGCCCCTCAGGGAATGCCGGTCTGTGCCGCCAAATAGTGCAGACTTCCCAGATGCGGGACGTGGAGTGGGCCACCAACTCGTGCACGCTCACCTTCCACACGCTGGGCATCTGGCCGGAGGGCGCCGACGGGACGGACGTCAACACATGCACGCGGGCCAACAACTCGCCCCTTCTGATCACTGGGGACGATTTTGGCAAAGTGAAGGCGTTCAGCAGCCCTGCATGCTTCCAGAAGGTGAGCTGGGGGCAGGATGGGGAGGGTTAGACGGAAGGGAAATAGAAAGGTATATACGTACAGCATTTAGGTTTAAGCCCCCCAGTATATCCATAAGTATAGGTTTAAGCCCCCCAGTATATCCATAAGTATAGGTTTAAGCCACCCCAGTATATCCATAAGTATAGGTTTAAGCCCCCCAGTATATCCATAAGTATAGGTTTAAGCCCCCCAGTATATCCATAAGTATAGGTTTAAGCCCCCCAGTATATCCATAAAGTATAGGTTTAAGCCCCCCAGTATATCCATAAGTATAGGTTTAAGCCCCCCAGTATATCCATAAGTATAGGTTTAAGCCCCCAGTATATCCATAAGTATAGGTTTAAGCCCCCAGTATATCCATAAGTATAGGTTTAAGTCCCCCAGTATATCCATAAGTATAGGTTTAAGCCCCCCAGTATATCCATAAGTATAGGTTTAAGCCCCCCAGTATATCCATAAGTATAGGTTTAAGCCCCCCAGTATATCCATAAGTATAGGTTTAAGCCCCCCAGTATATCCATAAGTATAGGTTTAAGCCCCCCAGTATATCCATAAGTATAGGTTTAAGCCCCCCAGTATATCCATAAGTATAGGTTTAAGCCCCCCAGTATATCCATAAGTATAGGTTTAAGCCCCCCAGTATGTCCATAAGTATGGGTTTTTCAGTCCCCCAGTATATCCATAAGTATAGGTTTAAGCCCCCCAGTATATCCATAAGTATAGGTTTAAAGCCCCCCAGTATATCCATAAGTATAGGTTTAAGCCCCCCAGTATATCCATAAGTATAGGTTTAAGCCCCCCAGTATATCCATAAGTATAGGTTTCAGTCCCCCAGTATATCCATAAGTATAGGTTTAAGCCCCCCAGTATATCCATAAGTATAGGTTTAAGCCCCCCAGTATATCCATAAGTATAGGTTTAAGCCCCCCAGTATATCCATAAGTATAGGTTTAAGCCCCCCAGTATATCCATAAGTATAGGTTTAAGACCCCCAGTATATCCATAAGTATAGGTTTCAGTCCCCCAGTATATCCATAAGTATAGGTTTAAGCCCCCCAGTATATCCATAAGTATAGGTTTAAGCCCCCCAGTATATCCATAAGTATAGGTTTAAGCCCCCCAGTATATCCAAAAGTATAGGTTTAAGCCCCCCAGTATATCCATAGTATAGGTTTCAGTCCCCCAGTATATCCATAAGTATAGGTTTAAGCCCCCAGTATATCCATAAGTATAGGTTTAAGCCCCCAGTATATCCATAAGTATAGGTTTAAGCCCCCCAGTATATCCATAAGTATAGGTTTAAGCCCCCAGTATATCCATAAGTATAGGTTTAAGCCCCCCAGTATATCCATAAGTATAGGTTTAAGCCCCCCAGTACGTATATCCTTCAGAAAATTCCTGGATCTGGATCAACTAATAAAATTGAAACTTTTAAATTGGTCCAGATTTCACTCCTGGCAAAATTTTCATGCAAATCAGTCCATTACTTTTTGCATAATCCTACTAACATGATAAACAGCCAAGAAAACGAACCAATATCATAATCTCCTTGGCAGAAGTAACAATTAGATGAGTAATGTTCTGCTCTAGACTCCACCCGAGATTCCTGTTGTCCCTCTCTAATGATAATAATAATGATACAGTACATACTCATTGGTGCCTCATTCCTCTCCCTCAGGCCCGCTGTCTGGAGTACGGAGGACACAGCAGCCACGTCACCGCAGTAAACTTCCTCCACGACGACTCGCGCCTCATCTCCGCAGGCGGGCGGGACACGGCGGTGATGCAGTGGGCGGTGAATCCCACGGCAGCCGCCTCGTCGCAGCACTGAGGGAGTCCAGAGGGAGGGAAGACCTGCTTGGCACCCTGGAAAGAGGAGAGACAAGCCTGTGTAGCGCAATCTATATTTTCTCTGGGACAGTCGAACGCGGTTGTACATAGCTGATGTTAGCTGTAATAGTTCATAGTTTCTTATTCATTGCTATATTTTTGACAGATTGAATACATAGCTTTTTTGTATAATAGGAGAGAGGAATGAGGGCAGGAGAGGCTCTATGGATGTGTATGTGAGTGCACTGTTTTCATGAATGGTGTTGGGTGAT
Organism: Chionoecetes opilio; assembly: GCA_016584305.1. Taxonomy (NCBI): domain Eukaryota; kingdom Metazoa; phylum Arthropoda; class Malacostraca; order Decapoda; family Majidae; genus Chionoecetes; species Chionoecetes opilio. The sequence goes on from JACEEZ010025491.1 coordinate 67,379, forward strand.
GAGGGGAAGTGAGCCTGATGAAGAGCTTCTCATACACTGATTCTCCTGCCGTCCTGCCGTTAGTTTAGTCATTATTGAGGTTGTGAGGCCAGGCTGATAGGACTGGCTGCCTGCTGCTCCAAGCCATGAGTAGCAAGAAGCCTGTAAGAGATCTAAGCTGGAGTTCACTTGCTATCGTTTCGTACATCTCCGTCCTCCTCCTCCCTGCATTCTTCCGCCATCTAGGTCTTCCCTGCTTCAGAAGGAGGTGGTTGAGCGCTCTGAGGTCCTGGTGCTGGGTAGGGAGTCTAGCATGTCCCACTGTGTGTGTTATGAATCCACCTTCAAAGTAAATACAGTACATGTTAGTGGAGGGGTCAGGTGGAGTGTTAGTGGAGGGGTCAGGTGGAGTGGCCTCAGAGTCGCCGTTGTTCTGCCGAGGAGCGACTAGAATGTTGTACTTTATAAGGGGGAAAAAATATATATGTATGTATAAATAAAGCAGACAAGCAAACAAACATACAAAACAATGAATATATTAAGCACAAGCCCTAGTTTTTTTCTGGCAAGGAAGACGCAAGGTTTGACGAAGTGTTGACAAGTACTGTTACTGTCCAGATGTTTTTACGGATAAGATATATTTTTCTGTGTTTGTTTGTTGTTCTTTATATAGAGAAAGAAATCTGATTAGCCTGTAAATAGTGAGGTTTAACCCAGCAACCAAAGTTTTAATTAAATATATTATCTGTAACTGCCATCCGAGTTATTATTTGACCATGCTTTTTTATGCCTTATATATCGTAAATCCAACTCCAGAACTAAGATCTGCAAACATTAAATTGAGAGAAGCAGGAAGAAACACCAAATCAACTAGAATATACCTCTATACAGGGAAAACTTACAGGACATTAACCCCTTCACGCCCAGATCTTTCCTTTGCTATATAAAATTGTCTTGTTAGCCATGAAATTACGAAAACTAACTGAATATACTAAATTACCTAGTGGACAAGGATACTAAACAGGTCATAGCTATAAAATATTGCTTAGTCACTAAAAGTTGTCTAATGGTACCCAAATTACTATGGAAATTACGTTCTGGGTCTCAAGGGGTTAAAGGGAAGGCAGAAAAGAGAAGGTAAACTAAGGGAAGAAAGAGGGAAATAAGAGGCGAGTTAAGAGGGGGAAATAAGAGGGCAATTAAGGGGGCGAAAGAGATGAGGAAAACAGAAGGTAAGCTAAGCGAGAGATGGAGATAAGAAGGAAGGGATGGAGACAGGAGAGGCCCAGCAATAGTAGTAGAGGAGCGGTACTGAATACTAATAAAGATGTAGCAAGGAGGCGCCCATTGGTAACGAGGTGAAAGTCTGAGTGCGGGATGGGAAGGAAAGGATGGGGAGTGTAGCTGGTTCCTGCCCTCCCTCACCCTCCCTCTCCCCTTACCTTCCCCTCCCTCTCTCCTTTACTGCGATGCTTATACTGGGTGAAAGGGTGGACTGAAGGTACTGTACCTATGAGTGTGTGTGTGTGTGTTTGAGTGCGTGTGTGTGTGTTTTGAGTGTGTATGTGTGTTTGAGTGCGTGCGTGTGTGTTTTGAGTGTGTGTGTGTGTGTGTGTGTGTTTGAATGTGTGTTTGAGTGTGTGTGTGTGTGTTTGAGTGTGTATGTGTCATTCACCCATGGTCTTGTCCACGCGAGCTAGCTCGCGATTGCCAGTTTCACCCTCTCAGTGCGAGCTTGGAGCTCATTACTACCGATCTTTGGGCAATGCTGGGACCTCACACCCCCATGACGTATGTGTGTTTGAGTGTGTGTGTGTGTGTGTGTTTGAGTGTGTGTGTGTGTGTGTGTTTGAGTGTGTGTGTGTGTGTTTGAGTGTGTGTGTGTGTGTTTGAGTGTGTGTGGTGTGTTTGTTGAGTGTGTGTGTGTGTGTGTGTGTGTTTGAGTGTGTTGTGTGTGATGTGTGTTTGAGTGTGTTGTGGTTTGAGTGTGTGTGGTGTGTTGTGTGTGTGTGTGTGTTTGAGTGTGTGTGTGTGTGTGTGTTTGAGTGTGTTGTGTGTTTGAGTGTGTATGTGTTGTTTGATGTGTGTGTGTGTGTTTGAGTGTGTGTGTTTGAGTGTGTGGTGTTTGAGTGTGTTGTGTGTTTGAGTGGGGTGTGTGTTTGAGTGTGTGTGGTTGTGGTGTTTGAGTGTGTATGTGTGTTTGAGTGCGTGTGTGTTTAGTGGTATGTGTGTTTGAGTGTGTATGTGTGTTTGAGTGGTGTGTGTGTTTGAGTGTGTATGTGTGTTTGAGTGTGTATGTGTGTTTGAGTGCGTGTGTGTGTTTGAGGGGTATGTGTGTTTGAGTGTGTATGTTTTTGTTTGAGTGCGTGTGTGTTTTTTTGGTGTTTTGTATGGGTGTATGTGTGTTTGAGTGTGTATGTGTGTTTGAGTGTGTATGTGTGTTTGAGTGTGTATGTGTGTTTGAGTGTGTATGTGTGTTTGAGTGTGTATGTGTGTTTGAGTGTGTATGTGTGTTTGAGTGTGTATGTGTGTTTGAGTGTGTATGTGTGTTTGAGTGTGTATGTGTGTTTGAGGTGTGTTATGTGTGTGTTTGAGTGTGTATGTGTGTTTGAGTTGTGGTTTATGTGTATGGTTTGAGTGTGTATGTGTGTTTGAGTGTGTATGTGTGGTTGAGTGTGTATGTGTGTTTGAGCGTGTATGTGTGTTTGAGTGTGTATGTGTGTTTGAGTGCGTGTGTGTGTTTGAGTGTGTATGTGTGTTTGAGCGTGTATGTGTGTTTGAGTGTGTATGTGTGTTTGAGTGCGTGTGTGTGTTGAGTGTGTATGTGTGTTTGAGTGTGTATGTGTGTTTGAGTGGTTGTGTGTGTTGAGTGCGTTGTGTGTTTGAGTGGTGTGTGTGTGGTGTTTGAGTGTGTATGTGTGTTTGAGTGCGTGTGTGTGTGTGTTTGAGTGTGTGTGTGTGTTTCAGTGTGTATGTGTGTTTGAGTGCGTGTGTGTTTGAGTGTGTATGTGTGTTTGAGTGCGTGTGTGTGTGTGTTTGAGTGTGTGTGTGTGTTTCAGTGTGTATGTGTGTTTGAGTGCGTGTGTGTGTGTGTTTGAGTGTGTATGTGTGTTTGAGTGCGTGTGTGTGCGTGTTTGAGTGTGTATGTGTGTTTGAGTGCGTGTGTATGTGTGTTTGAGTGCGTGTGTATGTGTGTTTGAGTGTGTATGTGTGTTTGAGTGTGTATGTGTGTTTGAGTGTGTGTGTGTGTGTGTTTGAGTGTGTGTGTGTGTGTGTTTGAGTGTGTGTGTGTGCTTGAGTGTGTATGTGTGTTTGAGTGTGTATGTGTGTGTATGTGTGTGTGTGTGTGTTTGAGTGTGTATGTGTGTTTGAGTGTGTGTATGATCGAGTGTGTGTGTGCGTGTGTGAGTCAGAGGGAGAGAGACTTGGAAATCAGATGTGTGAATGATAAAATAGATTACAAACATGGAGCAAAATAAGAAATAGTAATAATGCCAATAAAAATAGTAATGATAGGAATAAGAATGATGTGCGTGCGTGCGTGCGTGCGTGCGTGCGTGCGTGCGTGCGTGCGTGCGTGCGTGCGTGCGTGCGTGCGTGCGTGCGTGCGTGCGTGTGTGTGTGTGTGTGTGTGTGTGTGTGTGTGTTAGAGTTGGAGTTGGAAATTAAATGTGTGAAATCCGATATGTGAATGACAAAATATTTACAAACACAAAGCAAAACAAAAAATAATAATGATGCTGATGAAAATAGTAATGATAAGAAACAAAACAACCGTGATAATTACAATAGCACTAATGACATAAGATTAGATTAGAGTTAGACAGTTAGATTAGAACTAAGAAATGCGTTTTAGGAGCTAGACAACTGCCGTGGATTGAAGAAAGTGCAAACCAGTCTTACCATTTTTTTTACTTGCATTCATTAACTGATCTATCATTAAATTTTCATGTACGTCACAGGCTAATACAATCTTTTAGTATCATCATCAACGTATCATTATTATTATTATCATCATTACTATTATTATCATCTATTTATGATTATGACTATTATGAATCTCTCTCTCTCTCTCTCTCTCTCTCTCTCTCTCTCTCTCTCTCTCTCTCTCTCTCTCTCTCTCTCTCTCTCTCTCTCTCTCTCTCTCTCTCTCTTTCTCTCTCTCTCTCTCTCTACCCGTTGTGAAATCTAGCAATGACGTCCCCTAGACTTACCGAGAACCTACTGAATGCAAGAACCCATGCCCAATCCCCCCCCCCCCCCCCCTCTCTCCTCTCTCTCTCTCTCTCTCTCTCTCTCTCTCTCTCTCTCTCTCTCTCTCTCTCTCTCTCTCTCTCTCTCTCTCTCTCTCTCTCTCTCTCTCTCTCTCTCTCTCTCTCTCTCTCTCTCTCTCTCTCCTCTCTCTCTCTCTCTTCTCTCTCTCTCTCTCTCTCTCTCTCTCTCTCTCTCTCTCTCTCTTCTCTCTCTCTCTGTGAACTATTTTCGTTTTTATCTCTGCCCTGTCTTCTTTTGCAGCCTTAAAAGTAATAAAATCACAACACCCGGGCCCCAAACACGGTCCTGGCGCACGTAAAGCAAGTGTATGTATGTGCTACCACTGTCTGCTGCTTTCCATCATTATACCATTGGTCCATTGCCTTCCCTTTTAACAGTCGCTCCCTACGTTCAATCCCTACGAAAAATATTAACATAAAACGTTTTACTAAAATGCATTACTTGAAGTTGGTACACACTCTTGCCCCAGCTATATAATGGTACTCTTTCAACCTGTGACCCAAGTAAAATCAGGTGACATTACTGTATTATCTAGGGCAGGGTTGCCATATCTGAACAGCCAAAATTCCGGACGCCTGCACCGACACCCATGACCCCGCCCAACACACACTTTGGCCCTTTGACAGGCACATATAGCTGCGCCACTGGTTATCTATAGCCGATCTGACGTTATATAAGGATAAGGTAGTAGAGAGAGAAAGGGAGGGAGTGGGAGATAGAGAGAGTGAGTGAGCAGTGGCGACTCTATAGGGGCTACGGCGGCGGCCACCCCTAAAAATTAATCTCATTGGCCACCCAGATCTGAGTCAGAGGTCTAATGAAAATTCAACTATTTCTTTTCACTGGTTATGCCATGGCCAGCCCACACTAGATCTGTGTCCAACCTTGGCCACCCCTGTCACCATGTCCTGGCGGCGCTACTGTGAGTGGGAGAGGGAGGGAGGGAGAGGGAGCTTACGTGTGATTTGAGGTTGTTTAGTCCTCCCTGCAAAGTCATGGTAGGTCTTGGCTGTATTCTTTCTAAAGCTGCAGAAATATGAAGTAACGCAACAAAATAAAGCGTTGTTTGCCCAAAAATCTTCCTCTTCCTCCTCCCAGGTGCCTGCACACACACCCTGCTTCCTCGCTCTCGACTGTCGCTCGTACTGGGTTACTCAAGGAACTCAACACTGTTTCGAAACACTAAACCTTTCCCATATTTCCTTCCCAACCCTACCCTGTTGACTTTTGACCAATAGTTCTTGACCTGTAACGTTATCCAAGTCTTTAATGTTAGTAAATGTGAGTTAGTGATAGTGTTGGTATAGTTTTCTAGTATTTTTTTAAAGCTTATATTGATAGGGTTCGTTAGTGCTTCGAACTTGTTAACAACGTCGCAAATGGTTATGGGTAGGATGTAATTATTTTTTTTTTTTTTTGCTACGTAGTTTGTGGGTTGTTAAAGGACTGGATTGTTTTGTAAGCAGTGACGTAGCTAGGTTTCTGATAATAGGGTGGCACTAGGCAAATGGAGGCATTCTGATGCCACGTAGAAGGGTATAAGGGCATATTCGTTACCACTTTTTTTGTGCCCTTGGCCAGTCCTTTGTGATGTAAAAAAAAAAAATCTAAGATCAGATCGGTGGTGGGTATTAGAGCATTATACAGAATGCGGCAGCCATGGCCAGTGGGGGGCACCGGATTCTCATGGGGGGGCACAGGATTCTCATGGGGGGTACGTGCCCCCCCATGCCCCCCTCGTAGCTACGCCACTGCTTCCCCCCCTTATCTCTCTCGTCAATAAAGTTTTAAAAATTTGTATTTTTATGAAAAATTGGTAATGGATGCTGAAATTACGGACATTTCGATCATTTTCAAAATTCCCCCGGACGCTGATTTTGACACCTAAATTCCGGACGTATGGCAACCCTAATCTAGGGTTGCCATACGTCCGGATTTTCCCGGACAAATCCGGAATTTAGGTGTCAAAATCGGCGTCCGGGGGGAATTTTGAAATTTCTTGAAATGTCCGGAATTTCAATATCCATTACCAATTTTGAAATAAACTACACGATTTTTAAGCTTTGTATTGACGAGAGAGAGTGAAAGGTGTTCGCCAGGTGGCACTTTTCGTGACGGGAGCATCAATGACGTGTCCTGAACCTAGATTGGGTCGCAACTCTTCCTACGTGTATAAGTCCTGTATTAAGGCGTTGCTCCCCGCCGTCGCCTCACGTCCCGTCAGTCTTCTTGAAACCGAGGAATCAGAAAATTAACGTCAATATAATGTCAGGGATTGGGGATAAACGCTTGGCTAATGCCTGGCTGTGGGAATGTCTCAAGGCCCGATGTAAACAACCCTTATTTCACTCTTTATCCCGACTCTATAGAGTACTGTGGCTTTCATGGACAATGATACACACGTACTTACTCTTGCTAGCCCTCTAACACCGATGGATACCGTGATGTAAGGTAGAAATGGAAGAAATTAGGCCTCCTAAGTTTCTAACAAAGCTGGCGGCTACACCTGACAGCCTGACACTCGCAAGGCGCGAATTTTTTTCTTTCCCAAACAGGTTATGTTACGTTCGGTTACAGTTAGGTTAGGTTAGGTTAGGTCTCCTAAACGTCAACATCAATAACTTTGAGTGGGAATCACATTGAAGTTTTCAAGAAAATCTTGTGGTTAGTGTCGGAGCCAAGCGTAGAGGGCCGCCCACCAGTGCAAATCTGTTTGAGAAAAAAAAATTCGCCGCCCGGGCCCCGTCCTAACTAGAGTACCTTGAATACTAGAGTAGCGACAACTCCATTTATGGGCTATCTAATTATAATCTATCTTATACAGGGACCCTAGTCCTAACGAGACCCTATCCAGTGAAGAAAGGTGAACAACGGAAGTATACCTACCTACTACTACCTAGGCCTCAAACGAAAAACCCCAAGGCAATTATTAAAGAACAAAAGGAGACAAAAAATCCTGCAAAAAGAAACGAGAGGAAAATAACGAAAGAGCAGCGAGCGGGGAGCAAACCACGAACAATTACAACAAAAACAGACAAAAATAAAAAAACAGATTTCACTTACCATGTCTAACTATCCTACTACCAAACTATAGACTATAACTAACTATACACTATATACTATACTAACTATCCTACCACCAAAAATAACAACAATAACAACATAAACAACCCCAACACTACGAAAAACAAGAATCAAACAAACTAATATAAACAAACAAACTATCTACCACTGCATCACAATCCAATCTGCAAGAGGAGAGGGAGGAGAGAGGGAAGGGAAGAGGGAAGGGGAGAGAGGGAGGGGTATAGGAGAGGAAGGTAGAGAGGGGAAGGAGAGGGGAAGGTAGAAGGAGAGGGGAAGGTAGA
>JACEEZ010025491.1:80000-82500 GCA_016584305.1 Chionoecetes opilio
ACACACCAGAAAAAAAAGTTTCGTCCACCAAAGTGAGTTCGGTGTTCATCTGGAATAATGCCGAAAAGGAATAACATACGCGAACTCAACCCTCACACCCGACACTCCTCACCCTTCCTGTAAGCCTCCGCGACCCACCACTGTATAGAGATTACAATATACATGTTAATTAACCATTATATTCATTAGTTACGAGTATCTTCTGGCCTTAGTACTAATAGCGATAATTGCCTGCTATGGGGTATGGCCAATGGAAGTAATTTATCTTATGTGACTCCAGGCCTAACGCGAGGGTTATAATTATAGGCTGCTCAAACTACAATATCCAAGACCTGAATTAAGTTAAGTTTTTCTTTTAACACAAGCTTCACCATAATTACTAGTAGTCGATAATTGCATTAGTTATAAGTATCATATTCTGGTTCTACTACAGTTTAAAGAAGACGTGAATGACTGTTATTGATTTGATTGAAATAGCGTCAATTTTAGTAAGAATTTTAAGTGAGTCATATTCTTCAATTTATAACAAGGCTCTTTAGTTCAGCTCTTTTATCTTTTATCTCAATTAATTCACTATTTTTGGAAAGATTATTTTTTTCAGTGCACTAAGTACTAAAAATTACATTAGTCCTGATTAGAGACAGCAGAGAAAGTTCCTGCGGGCTTTGGTTATACACTGATGCAGAGATGAGAGGGTAGCATATCTAGAGAGTAAGAGAGACTATACAGCGCGAGTAGAGATAGACGGACTCGAACCTGACGAATGACAGGACGAGACATGGAAAGAACAGACGACGAGAGAGAGAGACAGAGACAGAGACAGAGACAGGAGACAGAGAAGAGAGAGAGAGAGAGGAGAGAGAGAGAGAAGAGAGAGGTGAGAGGGAGGTGGTGGTGTATCAACGTAAAACAGAATCCCTCTACAGAAGGCTATCGCACGACTAATGACCAGATAAACAAGCCAAACTTTCTCTATCCCACGTGCACGCCCGCCTCAGCTCCCCTGCCCCCTATAAAGTGTTGCCTCGCCGCCTTTATAACTACACACTCCTTTATTACTAATTAACTCATCACACCTAAAGATATAATTCTCACCTTACCAACCTATTTTCTCCATATAAAGATGTAAGTTCATGAATACATAATACATAACAGGTTTATATTCCTATTACCCCGTACCGTTAAAGGATTATTATTGTACATACCCAAATGAAAACCAGAGACGGAGAAGTCGAGCGTGCGCACCTCACCGCGTCTGAGTAGCAACTGAGCTGTTTTCTTGAGGTCTACGTGGCAACACTGGCTCGAAGCAACTAGTGATGAAGACTCGGCTCTTTGAAGCAACACATTTAATTATAATTTATTACCCAAGCCAACGTATTAGGAGCCCTCAACTCTTTCAAAAGAACTCATTTCATCTTTAATTCATATGTAATCTAATGTTGTTAAGAGAATATGTAGGATTTGAGCTCAGTTGTTACGTTACAGTATGAGAATGAAGCACTGAAGCCAGACTGCAAGATTGATGAGGCGACTAAAGCATATCTATTTGTGTTGTTGTTAGCGAAGAACAAACACTTATGCGATATGAATCTATACACTCTCAGAAATAAGGGGTATATTAAGGGTAGAATTGTTACATCGCACCATCACTACCCTTTTTAAAACCTACGTCCAGGCTGGAGGGTAGATGCTGCTGATTATACCCTTCATCTACCCTTTATCTACCCTTTTTAGACGAGAGGCTTGAGAAAGGGTATATTTGGGGTTGGAAAAGGGTATATTTAGGGTTGCAAAAGGGTATATTTGTAAGGGTAGAAAAAGGGTAGCAGTATTTCATCACTACAAACACCCTTTTTCTACCCTTTTCCTACCCTTCTTTTCTAAGAGTATATGCCCTAAAAGCTGCAGGATGGTGGAGCGATTAACAGAGAGAGAAAGAAAGGAAAGAAAGAAAAAGAGGAGAGAAAAAGCTGGATGGAAGGTGACTGATGATCAATTCTATCTTTTTTTTTTCTCTCCCTCCCTGTCCGACACACACACCACACACTGGCTGACTGGATGTAAGCATGGATAACTGACTGGCTGACTGGATGTAAGCATGGATAACTGACTGGTTGACTGGATGTAAGCATGGATAACTGACTGGTTGACTGGATGTAAGCATGGATAACTGACTGGTTGACTGGATGTAAGCATGGATAACTGACTGGTTGACTGGATGTAAGCATGGATAACTGACTGGTTGACTGGATGTAAGCATGGATAACTGACTGGTTGACTGGATGTAAGCATGGATAACTGACTGGTTGACTGGATGTAAGCATGGATACCTGACTGGTTGACTGGATGTAAGCATGGATAACTGACTGGTTGACTGGATGTAAGCATGGATAACTGACTGGTTGACTGGATGTAAGCATGGATAACTGACTGGTTGACTGGATGTAAGCATGGATAACTGACTGATTGACTGGATGTAAGCATGGATAACTGACTG
>JACEEZ010025491.1:87500-90000 GCA_016584305.1 Chionoecetes opilio
TGGTGGTGGTGGTTTGTGTGGTGGTGGTGGTGGTGAGACGAAAGTGATAAAAAAAAAAAAATTAAAAAAAAAAAAAAAAAAAAAAAAAAAAAAAAAAAAAAAAGAGGACAAGAAAAAAAAAATAGTGTAAAAAGTCGAAATTTAGCAACAGAAACACCGCCATCGATCAAGCAGAGACAGAAGTAGCAGTAATAACACCAATAACACCACCAATAACACCACCAATAACACCACCCATAACACCACCAATAACACCACCAATAACACCACCAATAACACCACCAATAACAACACCAATAACACCTCCAATAACACCACCAATAACACCACCAATAACACCACCAATAACACCACCAATAACACCACCAATAACAACACCAATAACACCACCAATAACACCACCAATAACACCCATAACACACATAACACCACCAATAACACCACCCATAACACCACCAATAACACCACCAATAACAACACCAATAACACCTCCAATAACACCACCAATAACACCACCAATAACACCACCAATAACACCATCAATAACACCACCCATAACACCACCAATAACACCACCAATAACACCACCAATAACACCACCAATAACAACACCAATAACACCTCCAATAACACCACCAATAACACCACCAATAACACCACCAATAACACCACCAATAACACCACCAATAACAACACTACTAAGGGCACTGTGTTATGAGGTCACGAGGGCAGCGCGCATCCTTGTCTGAGGGGAATACGCTATGGGGGAAAGTGCTCGGGGAGAGTCTGGGTTTCTCTCTTCAGCGCTCATGACACGCGCTGAGTAGGTACTGCAGCGGCGCGACCTCCGTTTTGTCAGAGTAAAGGGGTTTTCTCAGAGTAAAGGGGTTTTCTCAGAGTAAAGGGGTTTTCTCAGAGTAAAGGGGTTTTCTCAGAGTAAAGGGGTTTTCTCAGAGTAAAGGGGTTTTCTCAGAGTAAAGGGGTTTTCTCAGAGTAAAGGGGTTTTCTCAGAGTAAAGGGGTTTTCTCAGAGTAAAGGGGTTTTCTCAGAGTAAAGGGGTTTTCTCAGAGTAAAGGGGTTTTGTCAGAGTAAAGTAAAAGTACAAATAGCTACATTCGTGGGCTGGGTACTTAGTGGACGTTTTAATACATTTTTTTCCTTACTACCCGTACGTACAAACTACTACTACTACTACATTACCTACTACTACTAAACTTGCTACTATACCTTTACGTACAAATATTTATAAAAGAGCCATAATCATAGAGTAACAAAGAAGGTGGTAGTAAGTAATAGCATTGATATTATTAGAGAGATTACCGTAAGTCGTAAACCCTTCACAGTTCTTTGTTACTTTGCGTTTTCTGTTCGCGCTCTTGTACATACCCCAAGATTAATAGACATACTATACTTTATACTACATACTACATACTTTATATACTACATACTTTAAATACTCTTTTACTTTATACTCTATACTACATACTTTATACTACATACTTTATATACTACATACTTTATATACTCTATACTTTATACTCTGTACTACTTTAAAAGTCTATGGTCTTGCAGTACCCGTTCTCAACTCGTTCAGTGGTTGGTTTCTCGTTTTTTTTTTTTTTTTTTTTTTTTTTTTTTGCTTCGTATACGTGGATTTAGGACATTTCGTAGTGATTTATGATTTTTTACCATTATTTGGGCTTGGTTACTATCAAGTTAGGAGGTTATAATGCGGGGTTAGGATTAGTTTTTAAATGCCCTTCACTCTTACGTTTCGAGAAAAGTTCCCTTCATGGTATAGTCGACTGCAAATCGCGGGAATGCCCTAAACAAAAAAATTACCCATATTTCTTCTTCTTCTTCTTGTGAACTCTAACGTTTAGTATCGCTTCATAGGTCATCTTCAACTTCGTCTCCTTAGTTAACAATCTTGTCAACTCTTCGCTTAGCTATTTCATCTGGGATACTAAAACATTTTCCTTTCTGATATAAGAACATAAGAAAATAAGTAAGCTACAAGAGGCCGCGAGATCTACACGTGGTAGTTGATGTTACTTAACACTACCTACATCCACCTTTCATCCCCATCCATGAATTTATCTAGCCTCCTTTTAAAGCTCCCTAATGACTCCGCACTAACTACCTGTCTACTGAGTCCATTCCAATCCTTTATATACTTTTTCTTCCTGACCCCTCCTCAGATGCGTGTCTGCGGGACGGTGTGCTTGGTGGCGCTGGTGGCGTCGCTGTGTGAGGGCATCGTGGTGTTCCCGGAGAGTGTGGCGGACCTCGGCCTGATCCCCGTGCCTCTCTTCTTCGGCGGCCTGCCCATCCACGTGGCCGTCTTGTTCATGGGCTTCTACGGGGTGAGAGAGAGAGAGAGAGGAGGAGAAGAGAGGAGAGAGAGAGAGAGAGAGAGAGAGAGAGGAGAGAGAGAGAGAGAGAGAGAGAGAGAGAGAGAGAGAGAGAGAGGAAAGAGAGAGAGAGAAGGAGAGGAGAG
>JACEEZ010025491.1:100000-120000 GCA_016584305.1 Chionoecetes opilio
TACCTTAGCGGTGGAGATGCCAGAAGATGAAGGCAGGTATTACAGGAGCAGACTTGATGAACCTTACAGGAACTATCTCGTGTAGGTCTCGCGGGCTCTTGTAGCTTCCTTATTTTCTTAGGTTCTTATGTTCTTATACTGTGCAGGTGAGTTCCAAGCGCCTCGTCACGGTGGTGCAGGTGTGAGGACCTCGGTGCTGGCAGGTGAGAAAGACAGGTGTGAAGGGCAGGTGTGAAGGTCAGGTGTTATAATAAAGTAAGTTATAAAGTTATGATAAAGCAAGTAAGTAAGTTATAGTAGAGATAGGAGTGACTGTGGTGTTGTTGTTTTTGTTGTTTTATTTCTGCTTTATTTACATCTACGTATTACATTTTTACATAGAAGCAAAACAAAAGTAAGATGTTATATGATGTAAGATGTTATATGATGCTATGTGTATAAGTTATAATAGTGTAAGTAAGTTATAGTAGCTAATGATAGGAGTGACTGTGGTGTTATGGTAAGATGTTATATGATGTAAGATGTTATATGATGTGATGTCTATAAGTTATAATAGAGTAAGTAAGTTATAGTGCTGATAGGAGTGACTGTGGTGTTATGGTAAGATGTGTTATATGTAAGATTATATGGATGTGATGTCTATAAGTTATATATAGAGTAGTAGTTATAGTGTCTGATGAGTGATGTGCGTGTTATGGTGTTGGTCTTCTATTAACGGTTGTGTCTTGACATGGGGTGTGTTTTTGAAGGTATGTTCATTTATGTCGTGGTCCAGTGACAGGTGTGAAAGTTAATATTGGTGAAACTGGAGTAGAGTGTTATTGATAGAGAAAAAAAGAGGGAGTTAAAAATATCCTGCATTCTTTTTTATTCCTTGATAGTTTTCTTAGTTTTTTCATTGTTTTTAGAAGAAATGGGATATCTTTGTGAAAATGAGATGGGAGAAGAAGCCTTTTGGTCCCCCCACAGCGTGTTGGGTACAGCTTCTCTTCCAACACCTTCAGGACCTCCACGTTACTAAGGCTAGCAGTGGCCACGCTGCTGTCTCTAACAAACACGTGCCTACAAGTGAATCCCGCGATGACGTACTCAAAGCCTTTCCAATTAGGCCTAATTCTAAACCTAAAGGCTTTGGACGTACTGGTTGTGGTGCAATGTAAAGTAAAAAAAAAGTAAAAAAATAAGCACTTTGTTTTTAATTAAATATAAAAAAATAAAAATAAAAATAAATTATTATAAAAAACAAAAAATAAAAGTCGACGAATATTATTTGGTCCAATGTAAAATAAAGAAAAAATGAATAAAGTGATAAATAGGCACAAAAAAATAAAGTAGAAAATATATATATAATATTATATATATATATATATATATATAATATATATATATATATATATATATATATATATATATATATATATATATATATATATATATATATATATATATATATATATATATATATATATATATATATATATATATATATATATATATATATTAAAAAAAAAAGTCAACGAATATATTTTGTGCAATGTAAAGGAGATTCACATTTATCTTGGGATTCTGGCACAAACCTCGCCCCTGTTAGATCCCAACCTTTGCACCCATTGTCACGTACACACTCCTGGCGTCCGCTTTATCAAGAGGAGAGTTTTTGCTAGAGCTAAGGACGCCTATAGACACTACGACGCTTAGATCAGCCAGTCAGAAGAGTAAAACCCAGTGGCGTGGATCGATCGTCTACGAGGTACCGAAGAATATGTCACGTCAGATTTCTGCCTTTTTGTTTACTTGAAGCGCCTGTTAGTTTGTGTTTCCTGCCGACTGACCCATCACAGGTCCCTCCAACACCACCACCTCTCTTCATTCATCCCTCCTTTCCTTGCCTATTATATGTTCATTTAGTTACCCTATTTCCTTCCTTCCCCTCCTCATCCTGAAGAGACGATGCGAAAACTAAACATGTCTTTTAAGGAATCGTAGAGGCCGTGGGGATTTTTTAGATTTTTGAGGAATTTGATAGCACGAGAAACAGAGCACCTTTTTGAACTCTCTCCTCAGGTTTAAGTAACAAGAAACAATAGTTTTAAATTAAATGAACACGGTGTCAACACAGATCTTTGAAGAAAAAAAATATCAGTCAGAATAGTCAATCGATGACTAACCAGCTACTATCGAGGCCAACACAAGAAACATTATTTCCTTGTCTCCTTACTTCAAAGCAGAAATTTAAGAAGATTATGCAAATTTTAATCTTAGTCTTTTAATCTTAATTAATTAAGAGATTTCTTTAAAGAAAGAAATATAAGCAAAAGAAAATGAACACTTAAAAGAAGATGAAGAAAATGAAGAAGTAAAAGAACAACACAACGACAACACAAACAACAAAAACTAATCAAATAATACCAAGAAAGGGAAAATTAGGTGAAAAAAAAATTGATGGAAAGAGAAGCACAAAATCATCATCATCATCATCATCATAAACAACAGCTCTAAGTCTTTGAGACTAAGTCTTCATTATAGACCGACGTGTCTCTTGGTATCTGTTATTCCTATGTAATCTTCCTCTTCATCAAAACATCCTCCTTCTGTTACTACTACTACTACTTATACTGCTACCCCTCCCACTACTCCTACTTCCTACTACTCCTACTATTACTACTACTACTCCTACTACTATAACTTGAATACTATCACTACCACCACTCCAATCATCATCATCCTCAACACAAACATCAACAACAACAACAACAACAACAATAACGAATTCGACGACGACATTACAAATAGACAAATATAAAGAGGCAGAAAAAGAGAGAAGAAGGAGGAGGAGGAGGAGGAGGAGGAGGAGGAGGAGGAGGCTCTGTTTTCTGGTCAGGTGTGCGAGGCCAGGTATATATACTGGTGATGGTGCGCGCCGATCACAGCCCTTCGCTACACTGACGGTGAGCCACACGACACCTTTTCCTCTGCCTCTCCTGACTCATTTTCCTGCTTGACTATTCCTGTCGCTTATTTCGTTTTCTCCTTTACATCTATGTGCTTCTTTTCGTCTTTTTTTCTTCTCCTTTTTATTCTTTCATTTAGTTCATCCTTTTTCAATTCCTTCTTTTTCTTTTTCTTCTTCTTCTTCTTCTCCTCCTCCTCCTCCTCCTCCTCCTCCTCCTCCTCCTCCTCCTCCTTCTTCTTCTTCTTCTTCTACTTCGTTTCCTTCTTCTTCTTCTTCTTCTTCTTCTTCTTCTTCTTACTTCTTCTTCTTCTTCTTCTTCTTCTTCTTCTTCTTCTTCTTCTTCTTCTTCTTCTTCTACTTCGTTTCCTTCTTCTTCTTCTTCTTCTTCTTCTTCTTCTTCTTCTTCTTCTTCTTCTTCTTCTTCTTCTTCTTCTTCTTCTTTCTCCTCCTCCTCTTACTCTCAAAACTCAAAATTCAACTCACGCTCACCACCCATCACACTCTCCATTCATATATACAAACACTCAACGATAGCAATGGAAATCACATTAACGGAGGAGAAACTATTGCGGACGAGACAATAATATTTTGCCTTCACAGAATCAATCTTCTTGGCGACCAGAGAGAGTTTGGCAGAAATAGGAGGAGGAGGAAGGGGTTCAAAGGAGGACACACACACACACACACACAGACAACAACACACACACACAGACAACAACACACACACACCACACACACACACACACACACACAGTTAACCTCTATCTCATCTCTCTCATCTATATTACGTACAGCACCACCATGCGTCTCAAGCTACTAGCGGTAACGGCGGCGGTACTGGTGGCGACAACCTCAGCCCTATTCGAGGTACAGACAGAGGACGTGGTGCCCTACCTGACGCAGATCCCGGGGGTGGCCGAGCTCTTGGGGATCCCGGAGCTATTGGGGCTGCCCGGGCTACTCGAGGTCGTCCCCGCCACCCTCATCAGCCCTGAGACCAGTTGGGGCAAATTTCGCGCTGGACTGGCAGGGACGGGCGTGGCTATCATTGAGGTGAGTGTCTGAAGGAGGGGATGAAGGTGCAGGATAGTTATAGGATAGTGTTAGTGATAGGATAGTTATAGGATATTTATAGGATATTGTTAGTGATAGTGTTAGTGATAGGATAGTTATAGGATAGTGTTAGTGATAGGATAGTTATAGGATAGTGTTAGTGATAGGATAGTTATAGGATAGTGTTAGTGATAGGGTAGTTATAGGATAGTGTTAGTGATAGGGTAGTTATAGGATAGTGATTGTGATAGGATAGTTATAGAATAGTGTTAAAGATAGTGTTAGTGATAGAATAGTTATAGGATAGTGATTGTGATAGGGTAGTTATAGGATAGTTATAGGATAGTGATTGTGATAGGATAGGTATAGGATAGTGTTAGTGATAGGATAGTTATAGGATAGTTATAGGATAGTGTTAGTGATAGGATAGTTATAGGATAGTGTTAGTGATAGGGTAGTTATAGGATAGTGATTGTGATAGGATAGTTATAGTATAGTGTTAGTGATAGGATAGTTATAGGATAGTGTTAGTGATAGGGTAGTTATAGGATAGTGATTGTGATAGGATAGTTATAGGATAGTGTTAGTGATAGGGTAGTTATAGGATAGTGATTGTGATAGGATAGTTATAGGATAGTGTTAGTGATAGTGTTAGTGATAGGATAGTTATAGGATATTGATTGTGATAGGATAGTTATAGGATAGTGTTAGTGATAGTGTTAGTGATAGGATAGTTATAGGATATTGTTAGTGATAGTGTTAGTGATAGGATAGTGATAGGATAGTTAAAGGATAGTGTTAGTGATAGGATAGTTATAGGATAGTGATTGTGATAGGATAGTTATAGGATAGTGTTAGTGATAGGATAGTTATAGGATAGTTATAGGATAGTGATTGTGATAGGATAGTTATAGGATAGTGTTAGTGATAGGATAGTTATAGGATAGTGTTAGTGATAGGATAGTTATAGGATAGTGTTAGTGATAGGGTAGTTATAGGATAGTGATTGTGATAGGATAGTTATAGTATAGTGTTAGTGATAGGATAGTTATAGGATAGTGTTAGTGATAGGGTAGTTATAGGATAGTGATTGTGATAGGATAGTTATAGGATAGTGTTAGTGATATGATAGTTATAGGATAGTGTTAGTGATAGGATAGTTATAGGATAGTGTTAGTGATAGGATAGTTATAGGATAGTGTTAGTGATAGGATAGTTATAGGATAGTGTTAGTGATTGTGTTAGTGATAGGATAGTTATAGGATATTGATTGTGATAGGATAGTGATAGGATAGTGTTAGTGATAGTGTTAGTGATACGATAGTTATAGGATAGTGTTAGTGATAGTGTTAGTGATAGGATAGTGATAGGATAGTTATAGGATAGTGTTAGTGATAGGATAGTTATAGGATAGTGTTAGTGATAGGATAGTTATATGATAGTGTTAGTGATAGGATAGTTATAGGATAGTGTTAGTGATAGGATAGTGATAGGATAGTTATAGGAAAGTGTTAGTGATAGGATAGTTATAGCATAGTGTTAGTGATAGTGTTAGTGATAGGATAGTGATAGGATAGTTATAGGATAGTGTTAGTGATAGGGTAGTTATAGGATAGTGTTAGTGATAGGATAGTTATAGGATAGTGTTAGTGATAGGATAGTTATAGGATATTGTTAGTGATAGTGTTAGTATAGGATAGTGTAGTGTATAGGATAGTGATAGGATAGTTATAGGATAGTGTTAGTGATAGGATAGTTATAGGATAGTGTTAGTGATAGGATAGTTATAGGATAGTGTTAGTGATAGGATAGTTATAGGATAGTGTTAGTGATAGGATAGTTATAGGATAGTGTTAGTGATAGGGTGATAGGGTAGTTATAGGATAGTGTTAGTGATAGGATAGTTATAGGATAGTGTTAGTGATAGGATAGTTATAGGATAGTTATAGGATAGTGTTAGTGATAGGATAGTTATAGGATAGTGTTAGTGATAGGATAGTTATAGGATAGTGATTGTGATAGGATAGTTATAGGATAGTGTTAAAGATAGGAGAGTGATAGGACAGTTATAGGATAGTGTTAAAGATAGGATAGCTATAGGATAGTTATAGGATAGTGTTAGTGCTAGGATAGTGTTAAAGATAGGAGTGATAGGACAGTTATAGGATAGTGTTAAAGATAGGATAGCTATAGGATAGTTATAGGATAGTGTTAGTGCTAGGATAGTGATAGGATAGTTATAGGATAGTGATTGTGATAGAATAGTTATAGGATAGTGATTGTGATAGGATAGTTATAGGATAGTGTTAGTGATAGGATAGTTATAGGATAGTGTTAAATATAGGATAGTTATAGGATAGTGTTAGTGATAGGATAGTGATAGGATAGTGTTAGTGATAGGATAGTTATAGGATGGTGATTGTGATAGGATAGTTAAAGGATAGTGTTAAAGATAGGATAGTGATAGGATAGTTATAGGATAGTGTTTTAAGTACGTATATGTGTATATGTGTTTACTTAGGTAGGGTAGGATAGTGTGGAGGGTTAGGTGGAAGGATAGGAGCTATAAGGATATGGAGGTTAGGAGTATAGGTTATAGGAAGAGTACGATACTAGAGCAGGATAGGTAGGACTAGATGATAAGGTTTGAGAACGATAACAATATAACTGGGGGATATGGGAAATGAGTCAACTCTCACGTTCCTCTCCCTTCCTCCTCCTCCTCCTCCTCCTCCTCCTCCTCCTCCTCCTCTCCTCCTCCTTCCTTCCTCCTCCTCCTCCTCCTCCTCCTCCTCCTCCCCTCTGCTTCCCTTCATCTACCCTCCTCCTCACCTCTGCTTTCCTCCATCTACCCTCCTCCTCCTCCTCCTCCTCCCTGCCTCCCTTCATCTACCCCTCCTCCTCATCCCATCTACCACACTTCATCTACCCTCCTCTTCCTCACAGATCGCAGTTTTCATCGGCTACATCTTTAACTACCTGGACAAGATAGAGACAGTGAACCTCAATATACGGAAGGAGGAGGCAGAGGCGGCGGCAGAGGCGGCGAAAAAGGCGGCAGAGGCGGCAGAGGCGGAGGCTGAAGAAGGCGCAGAGGGGGGGGAGCGCTACAACATCGTCCCCAGTCACAGCCCTCAGCTAAGTCCTTCCGTCGCCCTTCCCCCTAACATCCGCCGCGTCGCCCAGCAGCCTCCTTACCGCTACCAGTCCAACGCCCCTTACCCACACCCCAAACCCGTCCACGCCCTCAGTACTCAAGCACCCACTCTAAGCTACGCCCCTACAGAAAGAGCTATCAGAAGCGTTCAGTAGTACCGTCCAGGGCCTCTACCGCTGACGAAGGGGTTCTTGGACGCGTGGTAAGGGCAGGGAAACAAATCATGTGGATACTGAAACATTTCTTCCTGATGGAGGTACCGAAGGAAGACGTGGCGAAGGATATCAAGCAGGTAGTGGATGAGTTGACAGAGGACTTGATGCGGCAGGTGGACGCAGATGGGTGCCTCCAGAAGCTCGTGTGCCACCTTCAGGAGAAACCCAAGGACACTCTCACTCCTGAAGAAGAGATGTTGCTACTGTTCTTCCCTGTTGTTCAGTCACACGCGGCCTGCACAGACACCCACTTCCCCCGCTGCCTCCTCTCCGCCCCTGAGCTCGATAGGCTGCTGACGGAGAGACCAATGGCGACCTCCAACCTTATACCCTGAAGACACCACAACCCGTGCACCGTCACCCCCACCGTCACCCCAATATTCCCCTCACGCCTCATGCCCCCCTTCCCCCCACCCAACCTCCTCAAACCCCACCCACTCATCACACACTTGTATACATGACCTGGTGTGTGTGTGTGTGTGTGTGTGTGTGTGTGTGTGTGTGTGTTTTGTGTGTGTGTGTACGTGTGTGTGTGTGTGGTGTGCGCGTGTGTGTTTGTGTGTGTATTTATAATAATAAAAGAAATAGTAATATTGATAACAATGATCATGATTGAAAAAACCCGACAAAACACGAACCAATTTATCCTAAACAAGAAAATGATACAATAGACACCCTTGGACGAGTATGAGTGATTTGGGTGAGGGGGGGGGTGGTGATGGTGAGGGGCGGGGTGAGGGGCGGCGGTGAGTGATGGATGAGGGGCGGGGTGAGTGATGGTGAGGGGGGGGGTGGATGGGGGGTGGGTGAGGGGCGGGTGAGTGATGGGGGAGGGGGGGTGAGTGATGGGTGAGGGGCGGGTGAGTGATGTGAGGGGGCGGGGTGAGTGATGGATGAGGGGCGGGGAAGGTGAGGGGCGGGGTGAGTGATGGATGAGGGGCGGGGTGATGATGGGTGAGGGGCGGGTGAGTGATGGGTGAGGGGCGGGGTGAGTGATGGGTGAGGGGCGGGGTGAGTGATGGATGAGGGGCGGGGTGTGATGGGTGACATGGAGGGGGAGGGGCGGGGTGAGTGATGGGTGAGGGGCGGGGTGAGTGATGGATGAGGGCGGGGGTTTAGTGATTGGATGAGGGGGGGGGTGAGTGATGGTGAGGGGCGGGGTGGGGTGATGGATGAGGGGGGGGGTGAGTGAAAATTGGGGAGAAAGGGGGGTGAGGGCGGGGTGAGTGATGGGTGAGGGGGGGGTGAGTGATGGATGAGGGGCGGGGTGAGTGATGGATGAGGGGCGGGGGGGAGTGATGGATGAGGGGGGGGTGAGTGATGGGTGAGGGGGCGGGTGAGTGATGGGATGGGGGGGCGGGGTGAGTGATGGGTGAGGGGCGGGGTGAGTGATGGATGAGGGGGGGGGTGAGTGATGGATGAAGGGGCGGGGTGAGTGATGGGTGAGGGGCGGGGTGAGTGATGGTGAGGGCGGGGTTGGGTGGCGGGTAGGAATGAGGGGGCTGGGGTGAAATGATGTGAGGGGCGGGGGTGAGTGATGGATTGAGGGGCGGGGTGAGTGATGGATGAGGGCGGGGTGAGTGATGGGTGAGGGGGGGTGAGTGATGGGTGAGGGGCGGGGGGAGTGATGGTGAGGGGCGGGGTGAGTGATCGGGGTGTGAGGAGGGGGGGGTGAGGTGATGGGGGAGGGCGGGGGTGAGGATGAGGGGGGTGAGTGATTGAGGGGCGGGGTGAGTGATGGGTGAGGGGGCGGGGATGTAGGGGCGGGGTGAGTGATGGATGGGGGGCGGGGGGTGAGGGTGGGGCGGGGGAGTGAAAGGATGAGGGGCGGGTTTATGATGGATGAGGGGCGGGGTGAGTGATGGGATGAGGGGCGGGGTGAGTGATGGTGAGGGGCGGGGGAGTGATGGTGTTTGAGGGGGGGGGGGTGAGGGGCGGGGTGAGTGAATGGATGAGGGGCGGGGGAGTGATGGATGAGGGGCGGGGTGAGTGATGGGTGAGGGGCGGGGTGAGTGATGGTGAGGGGGGGGGTGAGTGATGGATGAGGGGCGGGTGAGTGATGGATGAGGGGCGGGGTGATGATGGGTGAGGGGGGGGGAATTTATGGATGAGGGGCGGGGTGAGTGATGGGGAGGGGGGGTGAGTGATGGTGAGGGGCGGGGTGAAGTGGATGGGGTGAGGGGCGGGGTGAGTGATGGATGAGGGGCGGGGGAGTGATGGGTGAGGGGCGGGGGGAGTGATGGGTGAGGGGCGGGGTGAGTGATGGGTGAGGGGCGGGGTGAGTGATGGGTGAGGGGCGGGGTGAGTGTGGGTGAGGGGGGGGGGTGAGTGATGGATGAGGGGGGGGGGTGAGTGATGGGTGGAGGGCGGGGGGAGTGATGGGTGAGGGGCGGGGTGAGTGATGGATGAGGGGCGGGGTGATTGATGGGTGAGGGGCGGGGGGTGGGGAGGGGCGGGGTGAGTGATGGATGAGGGGCGGGGTGAGTGATGGGTGAGGGGCGGGTGAGTGATGGATGAGGGGGGGGTGAGTGATGGATGAGGGCCCCGGGGTGAGTGATGGATGAGGGGGGGGGGTGAGTGATGGATGAGGGGCGGGGTGAGTGATGGATGAGGGGGGGGTGAGTGATGGTGAGGGGCGGGTGAGTGATGGGTGAGGGGCGGGGTGAGTGATGGATGAGGGCGGGGTGAGTGATGGGGAGGGGGGGGGTGAGTGATGGATGAGGGGCGGGTGAGTGATGGATGAGGGGCGGGGTGAGTGATGATGAGGGGCGGGGTGAGTGATGGTGAGGGCGGGTGAGTGATGGTGAGGGGCGGGGTGAGTGATGGATGAGGGGCGGGGTGATGATGGATGAGGGGCGGGTGAGTGATGGTGAGGGGCGGGGTGAGTGATGGATGAGGGGCGGGGTGAGTGATGGTGAGGGGCGGGGTGAGTGATGGATGAGGGGCGGGGTGAGTGATGGGTGAGGGGCGGGGTGAGTGATGGTGAGGGCGGGGTGAGTGATGGTGAGGGGCGGGTGAGGATGGATGAGGGGCGGGGTGAGTGATGGGTGAGGGGCGGGGTGAGTGATGGATGAGGGGCGGGGTGAGTGATGGGTGAGGGGCGGGTGTGAGGTGATGGGATGAGGGGCGGGGTGAGTGATGGATGAGGGGCGGTGGGATGGGTGAGGCGGGTGAGTGATGGATGAGGGGCGGGGTGAGTGATGGGTGAGGGGCGGGGTGAGTGATGGATGAGGGGCGGGGTGAGTGATGGGTGAGGGGCGGGGTGAGTGATGGATGAGGGGCGGGGTGAGTGATGGATGAGGGGCGGGGTGAGTGATGGGTGAGGGGCGGGGTGAGGGGTGGGGTGAGGTGACGTAAGGGGGGAGGAAGGGGGGCATGGAGGTAAGGCAAGGCAAGGGAAATAGAGAGGGGAGAATATCCTTATGGGGAAGAGGGGAGAGAGGGGAGAGGTGGCTGCTGACGAAGGCGGTGACGGAGTGAGAGGAGCGTATACAGAGAGGGTCTTAGGTGTGTGTGTGTGTGTGTGTGTGTGTGTGTGTGTGTGTGTGTGTGTGTGTGTGTGTGTGTGTGTGTGTGTGTGTGTGTGTGTGTGTGTGTGTGTGTGTGTGTGTGTGTGTGTGTGTGCATTTATCCTCTTGTTCAACGGGTATAAAAAGCTGAACAAAATATCTACGTTATAATATGCAAAATCTATTTATCTATTTTTTACTACATTCTATTCCGTTGTGTGATTATGATTATGTAATGAGATGAATAAATGAATAAGTCAGTGTATAAGATTTCTATTCATTATGTTGAGACCATAAAGCTTGACTGATCACCCCACAAATACTATAGCGATTATTATGAGTTGAATTTGTGATGATTAGTGATGATAATGATGACGTTAATGATAGTTGTAATGATGGGGATGATAATAATGATGATAATTACTAAAGTGTTGCACCGATCACGAGTTCGAATCCCCGTCACTGTCTGTCATGGTCAATCTTTTAGTAAACATCAATCTTATGTTTCAAAATAAACCAAGTGTCACATCCTGAATAAATAAGTCCTAGACAACTGTTTTTATGTTATTATTACCATTGTTATAATTTCCTTATCAACAGTAGTAGTAGTAGTAGTAGTGTAGTAGTAGTAGTAGTAGTAGTAGTAGTAGTAGTAGTAGTAGTAGTAGTAGTAGTGCCATGCCATGCCACCGAGCGCCTAACTTCTGATCTTTCTATAATTTCTGATTGGGGCAAAGCAAACCTTGTTTTGTTCAATGCCTCAAAAACCCAATTTCTTCACCTATCTACTCGACAAAACCTACCAGATAACTATCCCCTCTTCTTCAATGACACTCAACTGTCTCCTTCTACAATGAACATTCTAGGACTATCCTTTACTAAAAATCTGAACTGGAAACCTCACCTCTCATCTCTTGCTAAAACAGCTTCTAAGAAGTTAGGTGTCCTGTGGCGTCTGCGTCCTTTTTTTTCTCCCTCCCAATTGCTTGCTCTCTACAGGGGCCTTATCCGCCCATGTATGGAGTATGTCTCACATGTTTGGGGAGGATCCACTCAGACAGCTCTCCTAAACAGGGTTGAGTCAAAAGCTTTTCGTCTCATCAACTCCTCTCCTCTGACTGACTGTCTTCAATCTTTAAATCACCGCCGCAATGTTGCTTCTCTTGCTCTCTTCTACCGTTATTTTCATGCTCACTGCTCTTCTGAACTTGCTAACTGCATGCCTCCCCCCCTCCCGCGGCCTCGCTGCACAAGACTTTCTACTCATTCTCATCCCTATTCTCTCCATCTTTCTAATGCAAGAGTTAATCAGTATCTTTACTATTTCATCCCTTTCACTGGTAAACTCTGGAACTCTCTTCCTGTTTCTATTTTTCCACTTTCCTATGACTTAAATCTTTTCAAAAGAGGAGTAACAAGACACCTCCCGAACTAAATTGGCTCACCCCTCTTTTTTATTTTATTCTCTTAATGTCTTCTTTATAGGGACTGGCAACTAAGCGGGCTTTGTGTTACCCATTTTTGTTGTGCCCTTGGCCAGATCTTTGTGATGTAAAAAAAAAAAAAAAAAAAAAAAAAAAAAAAAAAAAAAAAATAGTAGTAGTAGTAGTAGTAGTATGTAAGTAGTAGTAGTAGTAGTATCATATTAGTATATAGTAGTAGTAGTAGTAGTAGTAGTAGCAGTAAGTAGTAGTAATAGTAGTAGTAGTAAGTAGTATAGTAGTATTGTAGTATATAGAGTAGTGTATAGCAGTAGTAGGTAAGTAAGTATAGTGTAGTAGTAGAGCTAGTAGTAGTAGCAGTAGTATTCATTGGTATACAAAAAAATACATCATTATCGTTCTTTTTTTAACTTAATTACACACACACACACACACACACACACACACACACACACACACACACACACACTCAGCTGATCTATGCTTCACTAATGTCAAAAATAATGTGCCGCTAAGGTCACCGATATGACTCTTAACACACTGATGAGGAAGAACTGTGATAGATAAGAAGGTGACTTAATAAACTATACTTGTGATAGATTATGTACGATACATTTTATAAGAAGGTTTGTGTGTGTGTGTGGTGTGTGTGTGTGTGTGTGTGTGTGTGTGTGTGTGTGTGTGTGTGTGTGTGTGTGTGTGTGTGTGTGTGTGTGTGTGTGTGTGTGTGTGTGTGGTGTTTGTTTTCTTGGCTAAAATGAATGTGTGTGAGGAGATAAATGTTCCTAAGGGAAGGAAAGTAGGCGGAGGAGGAAGAAGACGAAGAAGGAGATAGGAGATAGAGGAAGGAGATAGAGGAAGGAGATAGAGGAAGGAGATAGGAGATAGAGGAAGGAGATAGAGGAAGGAGATAGAGGAAGGAGAAGAGGAAGGAGATAGAGGAAGGAGATAGGAGATAGAGGAAGGAGATAGAGGAAGGAGATAGGAGATAGAGGAAGGAGATAGAGGAAGGAGATAGAAGAAGGAGAAGTAAGAAGAACAAGAAGAACAAGAAGAACAAGAAGACAAAAAAGGAAAAATAAAGGAAATAGATTTATGGGAAGAAAAAGAAAAAAAAAGTAGAAGTAGAAGACAAAATAGAGGAAGTAGAAGAGGAAGAGGAAGAAGACTTAAAAGAAGATGAAGAAAATGAAGAACTAAAAGAACAACAACAGCAAACAAAAACAACAAAAACATTACAATAATACCATGAAGGGGAAAATTAGGTCAAAACAAAAATAGATCATCATCAATCATCATCATCATCATCATCATCATCATCATCATCATCATCATCATCATCATCATCATCATCATCATCAACAATAACATCTTCAACACCCCTTAGTCTCGGCTGACCCTACTAACTACTCTAGCAAGTTTCAAACCCTGGTACCAATGAACAAGTATGCGACAACGCTAGTCATTCAGCCACCACGACTCAAAAATGTGAAAAATAAGGGAAACATGAGATAAAGAGAGAGAGAGAGAGAGAGAGAGAGAAGAGAGAGAGATGAGAGAGAGAAGAGGAGAGAGGAGAGAGAGAGAGAGGAGAGAGAGAGAGAGAGAACCTTCCCTATCCCCCCCCAGACACCCACCACCCCCACTCCACCTCACCCTCCCTCTCCTCCTCCCAGACCTCTTTGGCACTGCAGAGAGAGAGAGAGAGAGAGAGAGAGAGAGAGAGAGAGAGAGAGAGGAGCTGACAGAGAGAGACTACCCTCCCTTCCCCCCAACACTACACACCTCCCACCCACTCTCCCTCTCCTCCTCCCAGACCTCTTTGGCACTGCAGAGAGAGAGAGAAGAGAGTATTTGAGAGAGGTGAAGTAGGAGATGAGAGAGAGAGAGGAGGATTAAGAGAGAGAGAAGAGAGAGAGAGAGAGATACCTTCCCCTTCCCACCCAAACGTAACACCTCCCACCACACTCCCTCTCCTCCTCCAAGACCTCTTTGGCACTGCAAGAGAGTAGAGAGAGAGAGAGAGAGAGAGAGAGAGAGAGAGAGAGAGAGAGAGAGAGAGAGAGAGATACCCTTCCCCTTCCCCCCCACACGTACACACCTCCCACCCACTCTCCCTCTCCTCCTCCCAGACCTCTTTGGCACTGCAGAGAGAGAGAAGAGAGAGAGAGAGAGAGAGAGAGAGAGAGAGAGAGAGGGGGCCTGTTTCTCACCCTATATAAGCCTGCCTCAGTCTCGCTCCGCCCTCCTAGCCAGCCTCCCCTGCAGCCTCCCTCCTTCAGGTAGTACAGCGCCCTCAAGACTCACCTGCCTCACCACCTGCCTCACCACCTGCCTCACCACCTGCTTCACCCTACCTCACCCTGCCTCATTACCTACTGCCACGCCCGCCCTCCCTCACACTGATCAAAGGTAATGTTATTTTTTGTCAGGTTGTGCATGAATTAGTGATGATAAGTGATGATAATGATGCTATTGGTGGTGATTAAATGATAGTGATAATAGTGATAATTTAATATTGATAATAACAATAATAATAATAACAATACTAATGGTAATAGTAATAATAATAATAATAATAATAAATAAATAATGCTGATAGATTTGAAATGATAATAATAATAATAATAATAATAATAAAAATAATAGTAATAATAATAATAATAATATCAATATGTAGTAAATTAATAACTTTTTTAACATTATTGCTGTCATAATTTTTGTCACTATTATCATTACTATCATTATCATCATCACTCCCATTATTAATTATCCTTCAATGGACTAATTAGAGATGCTGATGATGATGGTGGTGATGATGGTGGTGATGATAGTGGTGGTGATGGAAGTGTTGGTAGTGCCGGCAATGGTGACAGCAGAGGAGGAGGAGGAGGAGGAGGAGGATTACAAAGGATTACAAAGGAGGAGGAGGAGGAGGAGAGGAGGAGGAGGGGAGAGGAGGAGGAAGGAGGAGGAGGAGGAGGGAGGAGGGGGGAGGAGGAGGAGGAAGGGGAGGGAGGAGGGGGAGGAGGAGGAGGACAAGCTTTCCCACGCCTGTCGTTACCTGGTTACTAAATAAGAGAAAACCGTCCTATTGTCCTACTGACTTAAAACTTTAATCCCCCAACTTGGTCCTCCCCCCCCCCACCACCACCACCACCACCACACCACCACACCTCACCACCACCCCACCAACCAACCCCCCCACCACCACCACCACCACACCACCATCACCCCACCACCACCACCATCACCACCACCCTCATTACCACCACCACCACCACCACCACCACCACACAACAACAACAACAACAACAACAACAACAACAACAACAACAACAACAACAACAATACTCGAAAGAAGGACAATAATAATCCCTTTACCACGGCGCTCATCTCCGTATCCTTAACATGGTACAGAATCCTAGCGCTGGAATAACACGATAGGATAGCTAATACTCGAACCCTGGGTCACACATTCGTAGGTCGACGCGTTAACCACTGCACCAGGGATATACAACACTTTGCATCCTTTTATTTATCTTTTTTCTTTTTTCTTTATTACCTTGGAGCATAATTTATATATCGTCTGTAAATTTTACTTTTATTTTTTACGTTGGAGCATATATCGCCTGAAATTTTTTTTTTTTTTTTTTTTTTTTTTTTCGTTGGAGCATAATTATATTGTCCGTTTTTTTTTTTTTTTCGTTGGAGCATAATTATATTGTCCGTCAGTTTTTTTTGTGTGTGTTTTTGTTGGAGCATAATTATTTTGTCAGTTTTTTTGTGTTTTTTTTCGTTGGAGCATAATTATTTTGTCAGTTTTTTTTTTTTTTTTTTTTCGTTGGAGCATAATTATATTGTCCGTCAGTTGTTTGTTTTTTTGTTTTTTTCGTTGGAGCATAATTATTTTGTCCGTCAGTTTTTTTTGTGTGTTTTTTGTTGGAGCATAATTATTTTGTCAGTTTTTTTGTGTTTTTTTTCGTTGGAGCATAATTATATTGTCAGTTTTTTTTTTCGTTGGAGCATAATTATATATATTTTTTTTTTTTTTCGTTGGAGCATCTAATCGTCTGTAAGTTTTTTTTTTTTACGTTGGAGCATATTATGGCCTGAAAGTTTTTTTTTTGTTGGAGCATATATCGCCTGTAACTTCTTTTTTTTATGTTGGAGCATATATCACCTGAAAGTATTTTTTTTTTACGTGGGAGCATAATATCACCTGAAAGTTGTTTTTTTTACGTGGGAGCATAATGTTGCCTGTAAGTTGTTGTTTTTTACTTTGGAGCATAATATCGCCTGTAAGGTTTTTTTTTTTACGTTGGAGCATAATGTCGCCTTGAAATTTTTTTTTTTTTACGTTGGAGCATAATATCGCCTGTAAGTTGTTTTTGTTTTTTCCACTAACCTGATGTCTCGTGGGGCGCCTTCAGATGCCCCTGCTGGCGGTGTGGGGGGCGGTGGTGTCCCTGGTGGCCGCCATGGCTGAGGGCATCGCGCTGCTGCCCCGCCCCGGCCTGCCATTCGTGGGGGAAGTGTCGCCCATCGGAGCCCTGCCCGTGGCCGCCCTCATCGCCCTGGAGGTAAGGTCCTGCAGGTGGAGAAGAAAGTAGAGATTAAGTGACTGTCCTATATAATTGTCATAGTAGTGGTTATTATTATTGTAGGTAAGAGAATATCACCATCTGCAATAAGGTAAGGCCCTGCAGGAGATGGAGATGGAGGTTAGGTGGGAATTAAGTCCTGTCATAATCATAATGGCCATGTTAGCAGCAGTGATTATTACATAATTAATAATTACGTATTACGTATACCTTAATACAACACCATTTACACCTTCATAACCTTGACAACCACCCTTCGGAAAGTAAGTTCACACCCTATTCCTGACCGTCTGAAGGAGAAGGAGGGAGGTGGAGAAGGAGGAGGTGGAGATTAAGTGCTATCCTAATGGTTATAGTAGTGGTTATTATTACTGTAGGTAAAGACAACAACACCATTTACACCTTAATAACCTTAGCAACCACCCTTCGTAAAGCCAGTACACAAGAGGAGGTAGTGGAAATTAGTACTGTCATAATGGTCATGTTATTAGCAGTGGTTATTGTTGTTGTAATTAAGATAAAAAACATTATTTACCCCTCAATAACCTTAGCAACCACCTGTCGGGAAAGCCAGTTCACAAGAGGAGGTGGTGGAAATTAGTACTGTCATAATGGTCATGTTATTAGCAGTGGTTATTGTTGTTGTAATTAAGATAAAAACACCATTTATACCTTAATAACCTTCACAACCACCCTTCGTAAAGCCAGTTCACACCTCATTCCTGCACCGTCACGCCTTCCTCAGATCGCCGTGTTGGTCGGGGTGCTGCAGAACGGCGGGTCGGCGGTGACCTTGGACCAGTGGAATCGCCTCGTCGACAAGGACAACTACGACTACGTGTACGACTACGACTACGGCCAACCCTACAGGAAGCTGTTCTACTTTGCCTCCAGCGCTCCAGACGACAGCGCCAGCTACTACGAGTCCGAGGAGGAGGGCGAAGAGGGAGGGGGGCACAGGAAGGTATCTCAGTACGCGGTGCCCCCTTTCAGTCACTACCAACCCGCCTCCTACGATGCCCCTCACACCCAAGGGGCCTATCCTCCCCCTACACACGGCCAGGGCCCCTACGCATCCCCACAGAGGCACCCCAACCGCCGCTACAGTAGGTCTCTGAAGGGACAAACCAGCGAGACAAAGTTGTTGAAACTAGCGAAGGAGGTGGAAGGTTTGCAGGTGGAGAAGGACGAGAAGGTGATGCAGGAGAGAGTGCAGGACATCACAGGACGGGTGTTGAGGCTGGATGAGGACGGCTGCCTCCTGAAGCTGCTGTGCCACCTTCAGGAGAAACCCCAGGACGCCCGTGACCCCCAGGATAACGTGATGTTGAGCCTCTTCCCCCTGAATGCCCCCGGAAGGACCCCAGCATGCGGAGAGGTCTCGAGGTGCCCCGTGGAGGAGACGCAGCTGGAGGAGGCCTTTACTTACACGTGGCAGCTGCACAACACTGTCTAGAGGATGCCATGTTAACTTATGTGTGTGTGAATGGCGACAGATTTGTATGTCTTTGTATTATTGTTGTATACATGCCAGTATCTATATTGTATGCCTTATCGCCTTATCTCTCTCTCTCTCTCTCTCTCTCTCTCTCTCTCTCTCTCTCTCTCTCTCTCTCTCTCTCTCTCTCTCTCTCTCTCTCTCTCTCTCTCTCTCTCTCTCTCTCTCTCTCTCTCTGTGGTGCCATGTAGAACCAAGTTATGCTAATATATAAAAAACAAAACACTTCAATATTTTCTTTTTTATACATCCCAAAGTATAATGGCAATCAGAACAGAATGGAAAAGTGGAAGTATGGAAAATAAGTGAAAAAGAGAGAGAGAGAGAGAGAGAGAGAGAGAGAGAGAGAGAGAGAGAGAGAGAGAGAGAGAGAGAGAGAGAGAGAGAGAGAGAGTATATGGAAGTTAGAAAATAGAGAAACTAGAATGGGGAGTGACATGCCCCCCCTCCTACCCCCCCTACGCTACACCCCCTGACGGAAGACCCATCATATAAAGAGGAACAAGATTAGCTACACCGTCACTTTACACCTCACCACCTTCCCTAAAGCCCCACCACCCCTCTTCGTCACCACACACACACACACATCCTGCCCCCTCCATTCACCCCACCCTATCTATACCCACACCCCATTCAGTCCTGCCAACACCCCAGGAGCCCTTTGTATACCTGCCACAACCCCGTCCCATACCCTATTCAGTACCCATACCCATCCTATACCCACACCCCATTCAGTCCTGCCACCACCCCATCCCATACCCTATTCAGTACCCATTCCATTCCTATACCCACACCCCATTCTCTCCTGCCACCACCTCATTCAGTATCTATACCCAAGCTATACCCACACCCCGTTTTGTCCTGCCAGCATGGGGGTGAGTACAGGCCTCTCGCTCTTCCTCCTGCTGGCGCTGCTGGTGCTGAGAGAAGCGAACGCCTTTTTACTGGATCCAGACACTGTTGCCACTCTTCCCCCACCCAAGGACTTCTTCGCGGGGCCCTTCTTCAACGGGTGGGCGCGTCTGGTGGTGGCAGGGATCGGGTTCTCATTCCTGCACGTGAGTCCTTCGAGTCCTACGCCTCCTACGCCTTAGAATTATCTTTATTGTTATTGTGTTTACCGTCATTGCTATTATTGTGAATATTGTATAATTGATTGTAATGTCAAAAAAGGGGGGAAATGTGCCAGACATATGAATATTGTATAGATGTGTAAAGATTTAAGACTGTTTTTCGTGTGTGTGTGTGTGTGTGTGTGTGTGTGTGTGTGTGTGTGTGTGTTGCAGGCGGCGGGCGTCATCCTGGCAGTAAAGAGGAAGTACAACAAGATCGACAATCTAGAGGACTACTACCAGCAGCTTGAGGAGTTCTTCAGCGAGGACTTCTCCGGCGAGCTGCCCGACGCCTTTCCCGACTACCTTCAATACAAACCCGGCCACGACTTCCCCTTCCCCGCTGAGCTGCCGGGGCCTGGGGGGTGGTTCGGCCAGAAGTACGTACGACCCGGTTTGACTGGGGACAACTACGACTACTTCGACGACTTCTTCAGACGCGCCGGTGGTTCTTCTG
>JACEEZ010025491.1:122500-130000 GCA_016584305.1 Chionoecetes opilio
ACTTAATTCAGGAGGTCATGAAGAGCCTAGACGAGGACAGCTGCCTCCTGAAGCTGCTGTGCCACCTTCAGGAGAAACCTCAGGACACTCGCGCCCCTGAGGAGGATCTATTGGTGCGTCTCTACCTCCTCAACGCCCCCGCAGGAGGTTTAACGTGCCGCCAGGGGTTCTTTAAGTGCCCCGTGGAGAAGACGCAGCTGTTGGAGGTGTTCTTGTATACTTGGCAGGTTCAGAATATTGTCTAGTGGATTCTATAGGGTGTGTGTGTGTGTGTGTGTGTGTGTGTGTGTGTGTGTGTGTGTGTGTGTGTGTGTGTGTGTGTGTGTGTGTGTGTGTGTGTGTGTGTGTGTGTAGTGTGTGTGTTATAAGGTAAATCAATTATGCTTCTACTTATCCTAAACTTGAATTATATAAGAAGTAAGTTTCCTCCATGTCCCTACAGATAAGATATCAATAAAATAAGTTAAACAAGTGAATATGTTATCAATCCTTGTCCAGGTTGTCATCATCATCAGCACCACCGCCACCACCACCACCACCACCACCACCACCACCACCACCACCGCCACCACCACCACCACCGCCACCACCACCACCACCACCGCCACCGCCAACACCACCACCGCCACCACCACTGCCAGCACCACCACTACTACTGGCAGCATTAGTGTCAAAAGAGCAACAATGATAAAATAATAATAGTAATCTTACTATAATGCACCGAGTGTCTGTCTGTCCGTCTGTACAGCTAAGGCATTTCTGTCCCAACTTCAACCAAACTCAGGAAAGAGCGAGTGCCGATCCCTCCGTGTCGGTGTCGCATAAAATAGGTAACGCCTCGAAATACGTAGCGCCTTACCTCACCCCCCCCCCCACCCCCGCCGTTCCTTACTTATTTACCACAAAATACTCCTTTATAAGTGATTAACCAGGACGTGTGTGGTACTGTGGTTGCTGGAGGTACTGGAGGAGACAGGAGAGAAGAGGGAGAATCACTACACTAATGCCTTCCTCTCTTCTCTCCTGTCTCCTCCAGCAACCACAGTACCACACACGTCCTGGTGAATCACTTATAAAGGAGTATTTTGTGGTAAATAAGTAAGGAACGGCGGGGGGGTGAGGTGAGGCGCTACTTATTTCGAGGCGTTACCTATTTTATGCGACACCGGAAAGCCAAACAAGGTAGTGTGTGAAGACATTCTTTGAGACAAAATTTGTGTGAAATTGAAAAGAGCTTCAAGATGTCAACACTGAATGAAATAATGCAGGAAAATCAGATTAAATGAATGAAAACTTTGTAGTAATTGAACATTGAAAATTAAGCTGAATTAATAAAACATAAAAAATTAAACTGAGATCCAACAAGTAAAAACACGTTTATCATTGTTAAGAATTTTTTATCCTTAATTGTTCATTCTGGTATCGGAGACCACGGTAGGAGAACACGGTAGGAGAACACGGTAGGAGACCACGGTAGGAGAACACGGTAGGAGAACACGGTAGGAGAACACGGTAGGAGACCACGGTAGGAGAACCACGGTAGGAGAACACGGTAGGAGAACACGGCAGGAGAACACGGTAGGAGAACACGGCAGGAGAACACGGTAGGAGAACACGGTAGGAGAACACGGCAGGAGAACACGGTAGGAGAACACGGTAGGAGAACACGGCAGGAGAACACGGCAGGAGAACACGGCAGGAGAACACGGTAGGAGAACACGGTAGGAGAACACGGTAGGAGAACACGGCAGGAGAACACGGTAGGAGAACACGGTAGGAGAACACGGCAGGAGAACACGGCAGGAGAACACGGCAGGAGAACACGGTAGGAGAACACGGTAGGAGAACACGGTAGGAGAACACGGTAGGAGAACACGGTCAGGAGAACACGGCAGGAGAACACGGTAGGAGAACACGGTAAGGAGAACAACGGCAGGAGAACACGGCAGGAGAACACGACAGG
The DNA here is from genome assembly GCA_016584305.1 of Chionoecetes opilio. Lineage (NCBI taxonomy): Eukaryota > Metazoa > Arthropoda > Malacostraca > Decapoda > Majidae > Chionoecetes > Chionoecetes opilio. Next base: position 124,464 of record JACEEZ010025491.1, read on the forward strand.
AAACACGGCAGAGAACACGGCAGGAGAACACGGCAGGAGAACACGGTAGAGAACACGGCAGGGAGAACACGGCAGGAGAACACGGTAGGAGAACACGGCAGGAGAAACGGCAGGAGAACACGGCAGGAGAACACGGTAGGAGAAACACGGCAGGAAACACGGCAGAAGAATACGGTAGGAGAACACGGCAGGAGAACAAGGCAGGAGAACACGGCAGGAGAACACGGTAGGAGAACACGGTAGGAGAACACGGCAGGAGAACACGGTAGGAGAACACGGTAGGAGAACACGGTAAAGGAGAACAACGGTAGGAGAACACGGTAGAGACCAACGGTAGGAGAACACGGTTTAGGAAGAACACGGCAGGAGAACACGGTAGGAGAACACGGCAGGAGAACACGGTAGGAGAACACGGTAGGAGAACACGGTAGGAGAACACGGCAGGAGAACACGGTAGGAGAACACGGTAGGAGAACACGGCAGGAGAACACGGCAGGAGAACACGGTAGGAGAACACGGTAGGAGAACACGGTAGGAGAACACGGCCAGGAGAACACGGTAGGAGAACATGGTAGGAAAAACACGGCAGGAGAACACGGCAGGAGAACACGGCAGGGGAAACACGGTAGGAGAACACGGTAGGAGAACACGGTAGGAGAAGACGGCAGGAGAACACGGTAGGAGAACACGGTAGGAGAACACGGCAGAGAGAAACACGCAGGAGAACACGGTAGGAGAACACGGTAGGAGAACACGGCAAGAGAAACACGGCAGGAGAACACGACAGGAGAACACGGCAGGAGAACACGGCAGGAGAACACGGCAGGAGAACACGGTAGGAGAACACCGGCAGGAAAAACACGGCGGGAGAACACGGCAGGAGAACACGGATAGGAGAAACACGCAGGAGAACACGGCAGGAGAACACGGCAGGAGAACACGGTAGGAGAAACACGGCAGGAGAACACGGCAGGAGAATACGGTAGGAGAACACGGCAGGAGAACACGGCAGGAGAACACGGCAGGAGAACACGGTAGGAAAGAACACGGCCGGAGAAACACGGCCGGAGAACACGGCAGGAGAACACGGTAGGGAGAACACGGCAGGAGAACACGGTAGGAGAACACGGTAGGAGAACACGGTAGGAGAACACGGTAGGGAGAAACAAGGTGAGGAGAACACGTCAGGGAGAAACACGGCAGGAGAACACGGTAGGAGAACACGGGCAGGAGAAACACGGCAGGAGAGACACGGTAGGAGAACACGGCAGGAGAACACGGTAGGGAAGAAACACGGTAGGAGAACACGGTAGGAGAAACACGGCAGGAGAACACGGCAGAGAAGGGAACACGGTAGGAGAACACGGTAGGAGAACACGGTAGGAGAACACGGTAGGAGAAACACGGCAGGAGAACACGGTAGGAGAAACACGGTAGGAGAACACGGTAGGAGAACACGGTAGGAGAAAAACGGTAGGATAACACGGTAGGAGAACACGGCAGGAGAAAACACGGCAGGAGAACACGGTAGGAGAACACGGCAGGAGAACACGGGCAGGAGAACAACGGTAGGAGAACACGGTAGGAGAACACGGTAGGAGACCACGGCAGGAGAACACGGCAGGAGAACACAAACGGCAGGAAAAACACGGCAGGAGAACACGCAGAGAGCACGGTAGGAGAACACGGTAGGAGAACACGGTAGGAGAACACGGTAGGAGAACACGGTAGGAGAAACACGGCAGAGAACACCGGCAGAGAACACGGTAGGAGAAACACGGTAGGAGAAACACGGTAGAACACGGTAGGAGAACACGGTAGAGAACACGGTAGAAGAACACGGTAGGAAGAACACATTAGAAACACGGTAGGAGAACACGGTAGGAGACCACGGTAGGAGACCACGGTAGGAGAACACGGTAGGAGAACACGGTAGAACACGGTAGGAGAACACGGTAGGAGAACACGGTAGGAGAACACGGTAGGAGAACACGGTAGGAGAACACGGTAGGAGAACACGGTAGGAGAACACCACTTATATATTGCTACCCACGAAAAACTGCATATCTTTTTATCTATAACTGTCTAAACCAGTACATGTGTATTTTAATCTTATATATGTATATCTTTACTGATCAGTTTTCTACTATATTACACACACACACACACACACAAACCCCCCCAACACACACAACCCCCCCACACACACAGCCCCCCCCACACACACAACCCCCCCACACCACACAAACCCCCCACAGACACAGACCCCCCACAACACAACCCCCCTACCCAGCAGGCACCAAATTAACAATAACATTCTCGCATAACACCACGAACACCCAGGCTAACTATGACCTACTATAGAGACAAGTAACTCGATATCTCTCATCCCGCACTCTAGACATTCCCTAACAGTGGGCGACTTACTACCCCCAAGAAGACGTGATTCAGGCTACCTTCAGGAGAAACTCATACCCGCACCTGCAGTAGATAACCAATGATGGGCCAATACCAATGTGTCACTGTGGAAAGTAGGATAGCGGGTGACCTAGAATAACAGTAATGCGGAAGTGCCCTACTGGAGGTGTCCCTTCTTCGTCACCTCCTCACGTCTGCGCATCCTCCTTATACATAGCGGTTCCTCCTAGATCAGCGGTCGGCAATCTGCGGCACACACACACACACACACACACACACACACACACACACACACACACACACACACACAACCCCACACACACAACCCCCCACACACACACACAACCCCCCCACACACAACCCCCCCCACACACAACCCCCCCCCACACACACAACCCCCCACACTCTTGTTTTCTCTTGATCTCTTGTTTTCAAGAGGCCTGTGCGGCTCCTGCCACCTACTTTAAAATGTCCAAATTATCGTTAAAAAAAGGAGATAAAATACTGGCATAGAAAGCCGCAGTACAATAGTATATGTGACCGAGGTCCTGGGTCTCTAGGAAAATATTGGGATGAATTATTGTACTTATTAACTTATGCTTGTTCGTAATTTCCATTCATAATGTACACTGCGGCTCCATCGGCACTGCTTTTCTGCCAAGTTTGAAGAAACTGGCTCATCTCGAATTCTGGGTTGCCGACCTCTGTCCTAGATCTATAGTCTTTTAATAGTTAATTAATAGACAGGCAGTTAATCTTGAATTCCTCCTCATCTCTCTCCTTCCGCTTTAAGGTGTCACTATAAAAAACTAATTGGGTCGGTCTGTCTATGTCTTATATTTGAGTGTGTGTTGATTTTAAACCTATACGGGCACGCATGTTTTTTGTTATCTCTCTCTCTCTCTCTCTCTCTCTCTCTCTCTCTCTCTCTCTCTCTCTCTCTCTCTCTCTCTCTCTCTCTCTCTCTCTCTCTCTCTCTCTCTCTCTCTCTCTCTCTCTCTCATTCTCTCTTCTCTCTCTCTCTCTCTCTCTCTCTCTCTCTCTCTCTCTCTCTCTCTCTCTCTCTCTCTCTCTCTCTCTCTCTCTCTCTCTCTCTCTCTCTCTCTCTCTCTCTCTCTCTCTCTCTGGTATTCCTTCCATGCTCGTCCCGCTCTCTCTTTCTTTCTTTCTCTTTTCTCCTTTTCTCCCTCGTCACATATTCCTCCCTCACCCCGGCTTTCCTTGGCCGCCCCCTAGGTATCCTGATCACCTCCAGAAGAAAGTCTAATGAAGCACGGACGCATCATACAGGTAGGGAGAGACAGACACGTGGAATAGCTAATTGACCTGAGAGAGAGTTAGAGAGTTAGAAGGAGAGAGAGAGAGAGAGATAGTAGTGGTAATAGTAGTAGTAGTAGTAGTAGTAGTAGTAGTAAGCAAATTGGGTCAGCGTTCTGAATCCATCAACACTACCTTCTTGACATTCACAACAATCACCACCACCACCACCACCACCACCACCACTACTACCCCCACCACCACCACCACCACCACTACTACCCCCACCACCACCACCACCACCACTACTACCCCCACCACCACCACCACCACCACTACTACCCCCACCACCACTACTACACCCACCACCACCACCACCATCACTACTACCCCCACCACCACCACCACCACACACTTCACAGCCCGTCAGTACCTTGCTCTCCTCCACCACATCCACCACAGCCACGCAGCCTCACCAAGACATACATACATACATATTATACATACATACATACATACATATTATACATACATACATACATATAGACATACATATACAATTAACACAACAAAGGCATAGACAACTTCACGCACAAACACACACACACACACACACACACACACACACACACATAACTCTTAAGGATAACTTCATCGTATTTAACACGTAAGTAAACGAACTATAAGACTTTCATACGTAAAAAGTGTTTGTAAGTGTGTGTGTGTGTGTGTGTGTGGGTGTGTGTATTCATCTATTCATTTAGTTGTATTTTACAGGGCCTGAGCTACACTCGTATGGCCCCGTCTCCATATCAACATTCTTATCATTCATCCTTAATCAAATATTCGAAGTGGATTTATGGGTCTCACTCGGGATCGAACTCGGGTCTTCGAGAACACCACTCGGTGACGCTAACCACTCTGCTACCGCCTCCCCTGTGTGTGTGTGTGTGTGTGTGTGTGTGTGTGCTATGCTATTATATTAATTTATATGTAGTAGTAGTAGTAGTATAGTAGTAGTAGTAGTAGTAGTAGTAGTAGTAGTAGTAGTAGAAGAAGTAGAAGTAGAAGTAGTAGTAGAAGTAGTAGTAGTAGAAGAAGTAGTAGTAGTAGTAGTAGGAGGGGGAGGAGGAGGAGGAGGAGGAGGAGGAGGAGGAGGAGGAGGAGGAGGAAAGTAGTAGTAGTAGTAGTAGTAGAGGTAGTAGTATAGTAGTAGTAGTAGTAGTATAGTGCACGTGGTAGTATTAGTAACAGTAATTTCAACTCCAGAATGCGAGTGACAAAGGTAGCGGCGGCGGCGGCGGCGGTGATGGTGGTGCTACTGACGGTGCAGGAGGCGGAGGGCTTCGTGGGCCTGGGAAGCGAGGTCGTCGGGGGCTTCCTCTCCTACATGTGGTGGATCTACTTGGTGAGTGTTAGCGTGTGTGTGTGTATGTGTGTGTGTGTGTGTGTGTGTGTGTGTGTGTGTGTGTGTGTGTGTGTGTGTGTGTGTGTCACTACCTAACGCCCTTCTTTCTCTAAGGGCGCCCTAGCGGTGGCGGTGTATAAGAAGAAGCTCGTGAGGTACAAGGAGAGGCGGAAGTGGCTGTTGGAGGCGGAGGATCAGCGACAGGCAGAGTTAAAGGGGGAGGCAAGACTCGACACTAACACGGTCCTCGAGGGTGAAGACGCGGCGGAGGGATACGATTACGACATACACTCCAACTCCGGCGACCCATTCCTCCCTCACTACCTACCTGACGGAGACAACGACGAAAGGGACAGCAGAAGGCTACGATATACACTCCAACTACGGCACCCCATTCCTCCCTCACTACCTCCCAAGATCCCTGAATGACCTACCTGACGGAGACGACGACGAA
>JACEEZ010025491.1:135000-152500 GCA_016584305.1 Chionoecetes opilio
ACTATACTGTTATCTACGGTACTTTATTTATTGCTTCGTTCTTCTACAGGTAAAAGGGGAGATGCGAGGACGGAAAAGGACGGTATGTATGTATTTATGCCTATGTATTTATATTTATTAGGCCAATTTATATATATCAGGACTATGTATCTATATTTATACTTTATACATGTTACTTTATTTACTACTTCGTCCTTCTATACAGGCAAAAAGAGAGATGAGAGAACGGAAAAAGGTTGATGTGTGTCTATAGCTACACTTTATTCCAGATTTTTCCTATTACTACTTTATCATTTTATTTTTTTTACTTCATTTTATTTATTACTTCGTCCTTGTACAGGCAAAAAGGGAGATGAGAGGACGGAAAAGGATGGTGCATAGTTATATTTATACTTTATTCCAGTTACTTTAATTGTTACTTCATCCTTATACAGCCAACAGGAGAGATGCGAGGACGGAAAAGGAGGGTATGTATCTATATTTAGGAGCTTGTGCTGTCTTTCTTGGGGCAGCTGGACCCCAGCGGCTGCCTGCTGAAGCTGCTGTGCCACCTGGAGACCAAGGAGGAGGACGCGCTCGCCCGCCACGAGACCATCCTGTCTGGCATGTTCCGTGACACCACGGACGAGGTCACCCCCACCGGCGCCGCCTTCGCCTATGCTGTGGGCATCGGCAGCAAGACCCGGGACGCCAGTGCCTGCGACAAGATCTTCAGCAAGTGTCCTCACAAGTACTCGCAGCTGACCGCCGTCCTCGAGGACGGCCTCGTGGGCCTGTTCCAGCGGCCAGTCTCTGCCCAACTAGGTGCCCTGAGGTCCCCCTGCCTGCCTGCCCGACACCCTGCACGGCGCTCCTTCGTCAGGTTGTCCAGTACACTTGATGGTTGTGACTGTGTATTGCGTCGTGTTCCTGTCCTATTAATTATTTGATTCCCCCCCCCCCCCCCCCACACACACACACACACATACACACACACACACACACACACACACATGCTTAGTGTTCCTCTTTGTATAATAATAAAAAACTGTCCCCAAGTCCTGTGTTTACAAAGACCTCTTACAAAAGTGTGCGAGAAAGTATTCCTCGGCCTGTGCCTCACCTCACCTGCCGGCGGGGGGCGACGGGCCCTGGAGGTGGCGGGAACACTCGAAACCCGACAGTATTAAATTATATAATGGCGAAATTGTGAACTAAATAGGAGGAGGAGGAGGAAAAGGAGGAGGAGGACAAGGAGGACGAGGACGAAGAGGACGAGGAAGAGGAGGAGAAAAAGAAGGAGGAGGAGGAGAAAAAGAAGGAGGAGGGGGAGAAAAAGAAGGAGGAGGAGGAGGAGGAGGAGGAGGAGGAGGAGGAGGAGGAGGAGGAGGAAGAAGAAGACTGAAACATTTGGACATTCCCAAACAGTATATTCACTGAACGGTCTGTCACCAAGACGAGGGTTTGGAGCCACACAAGTGATGGCCGCAGCCTGTTACTCATACTTCATACTCGTACACCTGACTTCCAACACCCTGCCCGCCTGCATGTTCCCGTTTTCTGGAAGAGTATGTGGCGTTTACTCGTGAACACGTCAGGTTAGGTTACGCTAGGTTACGGATAAGGTAAGTTAGGCTTTCCTGACACATGGTATCGTAACTTTGCGTGGGAATCAGAATGAGGGTATTTTCGAGACAATCCCATGGTTAGTTTCGGAGCTACAGCCAAGCGTCTTCACTGGGAAACAACATACTCGCATAGAGAACGGGAATATGCCGCCTGCTGCGCACCCTTCACACCCCGTCACCCTGCAGGTGTTCCTATACACACGTAGTGGGGAACTCCGTAGTGTAGGGGTTAGCACGCTCGGCTCACAACCGAGAAAGTCCCGGGTTCGATACCCGGAGCGAAGACAGACTGGCGGTCTTCTTAAACCCGAGCCCCTGTCCACCCAGCAGTGAATGGGTACCGGGTGTTAGCCGGGAGTTTGTGACCCGCCTCCCGGGGTGGTGGCTTCGGCCAACACTAAGCACAAAGGATGAATGATAAAATAAATGTTGATATGGAGACGGGGCCATATATACGAGCGTTGCTCAGGCCCTGTAAAATACAACAACTATAGGTGAATACGCTGCCCGCCGGCGCACCCTTCACACCCCGTCGCCCTGCAGGGTTCCCGCACCTCCACGTCCTCGCCTCGTCCTCGTCCTCGCGTCCACCGCCGCTTCGTCCTCTCTGTTCCGTGTTTCATAAATCTTCGTTGTTTTTATTGCTTGTTCTTGTTACGTTTCTTTCTTTCTCTCTTTCCAGCTGTTTTTGAAGTTTAATTTTGCACTTTTTCATTTTTCTTCATCTTATTTTTCTTTATCCTACATCTCCATCTTGAATAACTTGCCGATCTAAATTGACCCTCAGGCAACGCAGGCTTGAACACCCAAACACCTTGCTTTAGGGTCCCTGGTGTCAATCCAGCCCCGCTCCGTCGTCGCGTCCTCACCCGTAAATCACATCCTTGAGGACATATTCTCCTGTTTTCGACTCAACGCTCCCCCGCCAAGCTGTGTCCAGAGCAAGGATAATATACATAGATAATAATCTCTATATACTATCCTTGGTCAGGAGGCTTCAGGCGCTGAGGCAAGATTTGAGTCACTGCAAGATTTTATTGTCTTGGATAATCTTTTCCGTCCTTATTTCCAAACTTCATCTTGGTGAGGAGGCACGCCGGAGATTTCTGAAAGAAACATTTTAACATTCAGACAAAAGCTGGACTCCCGCTACAGCTGAGGGTCTGTACAGTGGCTGCAGCTGCATGTTTCTTATAGGAGGTGGATACTCTTTGGGATGAACATGAAGAACTGACATCCAATAGGCCACAAAGGCTCCTCCTCGCACCTATGGATTACTGCGGGGAGAACCAAACACATGCCTGGCTGGACATGGTCATAGCGACCTGTCCATTTGTAAGAGTTAAGACAAATGTTCCTGTTTTCTTTTCTTCTTCTTCTCCTCCTACTACTCCTCTTCCTCGTCGTCCTCCTCCTCCTCCTCCTATTTAGTTCACAATTTCGCCATTATATAATTTAATACTGTCGGGTTTCGAGTGTTCCTGGCGCCTCCAGGGCCCGTCGCCCCCCGCCGGCAGGTGAGGTGAGGCACAGGCAGAGGAATACTTTCTTGCACACTTTTGTAAGAGGTCTTTGTAAACACAGGACTTGGGGTTATTTTTTTATTATTATACAAAGAGGAACACTAAGCATGTGTGTGTGTGTGTGTGTGTGTGTGTGTGTGTGTGTGTGTGTGTGTGTGTGTGTGTGTGAATCATATAGTTATCAAGACAGGAACATGATGTAATACACAATACTGCAAGCTTGAACAGACAGAGAAGCTCATTAGTATATAAGCAGACAGGTGGAAATATAGATAGGTAGTATAGTAGGTAGTTACTAGGTAAGTAGGCATGGACAGGTATGTCTAAAGGAGGGCGGGCAGGTGGGCAGGTGGGCAGGCCGGGCAGACGCAGGCTGCTGGACCATCAACCATCACTCAACCCCAAGTGTGTCAACCTTTCTGTCACAACCATCAAGTGTACTGGACAACCTGACGAAGGAGCGCCGTGCAGGGTGTCGGGCAGGCAGGCAGGGGGACCTCAGGGCACCTAGTTGGGCAGAGACTGCCCGCTGGAACAGGCCCACGACTCCTCGAGGACGGCGGTCAGCTGCGAGTACTTGTGAGGACACTTGCTGAAGATCTTGTCGCAGGCACTGGCGTCCCGGGTCTTGCTGCCGATGTCCACAGCATAGGCGAAGGCGGCGCCGGCGGGGGTGACCTCCTCCGTGGTGTCACGGAACATGCCAGACAGGATGGTCTCGTGGCGGGTGAGCACGTCCTCCTCCTTGGTCTCCAGGTGGCACAGCAGCTTCAGCAGGCAGCCGCTGGGGTCCAGCTGCCCCAGGGAGGACAGCACAAGCTCCTGTTCCACCCCGAGGTCTTCCCTCACCGAGCGTTTGCCGATGCCGCCGAAGGGGCCGAGGAGGAAGCCGAGCGCCTGATGGGCACAAAATAGACCGCGTGATGGAGACACTAAAGTTGCATGAAATACTACGTCTTTTGCTCAAAGAATAATAACAGAAGGACACACACACACATACACACGCAGGCTTACCTTAAGAGCGAGCAAGGGTTTCAGAGCTAAAAGTCCGCCGCCTCCCAGCAGGAAGGGCGTGGCGGAGCCCATGGCACAGCACACAGCCAGCACGGCGAGGATCAGCACGGCAGCACGCATCTGTACACAGGGCCCCGGACCAGACATCCATCACACACTGTATACTATTATAGCGACTCACTGATCAGTATCATGGACTCACTGATAAACTGACGGACCAAGCAAATGACTGATCAACTAACTAACCGAATAACTGATTGACTGACGGACTAACTGTGTCTAACCAAATGATTGACTGACTGATTGCCTGACTGCCTGATTGACTCACTGCCGCCACTCACCTTGTCTTTCTACAGTGTCCGTTGAAGGAGTTGTGTGAAGGCAGAGACGCGGCGCCAGGTTATATACAGCCTCTGAAGGGGGGGGTGAGGTGGGGTGTTAGGGGCGTGGTGGCTGCCCTTCGCGCGCCCTCCATGCACTCGCCCAAGGATAATACACCTCTATGCATTATCCTTTCACCCGCCACGCCGCCAAACGCACCGATTAGTGGACAACGGAAAGAAAACAAAGAGAAAAAAAGGAAGATTGGAAGCGTAGGAGTAAAAAGAAAATCAAAAGTGAAAGAAAACACGAAACTGAACAATAATAAAATGGAAATAGAAGAAAAAAATGCCTTTCTACATCCGGCCTTTGTTTTCTTCCTGTTGCAAAATTATTGTCTAACTCGTTGTCCTAACCTAACCTAACCTAACCTAACCTAAGGCTTTGTTTTCTTCCTGCTGTATAATCATTGTCTAACTCGCTGTCCTAACCTAAACTAAACTAACCTATATTTCTAGACGTAGGGCGCGAGGATTGGCGGATTGTTTGCAGGGCCGCAAATCTATGGGTGGAGGGCGCGTAAAGAGCAGCCACCACGCCCCTAACATCCCCCCTCCCCCCCTTCAGAGGCTGTATATAACCTGGCGCCGTGTCTCTGCCTTCACACAGCTCCTTCAACGAACATTGTAGAATGACAAGGTGAGTGGCGTCAGTCAGTCAATCTGTCAGTTAGTTAGTCCATCAGTCAATCATTTGGTTAGACACAGTTAGTCCGTCAGTCAATCAGTTATTCGGTTAGTTAGTTGATCAGTCATTTGCTTGGTCCGTCAGTTTATCAGTGAGTCCATGATACTGATCAGTGAGTCCTATAATAGTATACAGTGTGTGATGGATGTCTGGTCCGGGGCCCTGTGTACAGATGCGTGCTGCCGTGCTGATCCTCGCCGTGCTGGCTGTGTGCTGTGCCATGACGGCCGCCACGCCCTTCTTGTTTGGAGGTCGTGGAGGCGGCGGCATTTTTGGAGGTGGTAAGGGCGGCGGCGGCGGCGGCCTTTTTGCTCTGAAGGTAAGCCTGTGTGTGTGTGTGTGTGTGTGTGTGTGTGTGTGTGTGTGTGTGTGTGTGTGTGTGTGTGTGTGTGTGTGTGCCCTTCTGTTATTATGCTTTTACGGAAAAGACATAATTTCGCCAAGTTTCAGTCTCTCTGAATCACACGGTGCTTCTGCCCACAGCGCCTCTTGCTCCGATTCTTCAATATTGGCCACATCGGCAAACGCTCGGTGAGGGGAGACCTCGGGGCGGAGCAGGAGCTTGTGCTGTCCTCCTTGGGGCAGCTTGACCCCAGCGGCTGCCTGCTGAAGCTGCTGTGCCACCTGGAGACCAAGGAGGAGGACGTGCTCACCCGCCACGAGACCATCCTGTCTGGCATGTTCCGTGACACCACGGACGAGGTCACCCCCGCCGGCGCCGCCTTCGCCTATGCTGTGGGCATCGGCAGCAAGACCCGGGACGCCAGTGCCTGCGACAAGATCTTCAGCAAGTGTCCTCACAAGTACTCGCAGCTGACCGCCGTCCTCGAGGAGTCGTGGGCCTGTTCCAGCGGCCAGTCTCTGCCCAACTAGGTGCCCTAAGGTCCCCCTGCCTGCCTGCCCGACACCCTGCACGGCGCTCCTTCGTCAGGTTGTCCAGTACACTTGATGGTTGTGACTGTGTATTGCGTCGTGTTCCTGTCCTATTAATTATTTGATTCCCCCCCTCCCCCCCCACACACACACACACACACACACACACACACACACACACACACACATGCTTAGTGTTCCTCTTTGTATAATAATAAAAAAATAACCCCAAGTCCTGTGTTTACAAAGACCTCTTACAAAAGTGTGCAAGAAAGTATTCCTCGGCCTGTGCCTCACCTCACCTGCCGGCGGGGGGCGACGGGCCCTGGAGGCGGAGGGAACACTCGAAACCCGACAGTATTAAATTATATAATGGCGAAATTGTGAACTAAATAGGAGGAGGAGGAGGAAAAGGAGGAGGAGGACAAGGAGGACGAGGACGAAGAGGACGAGGAAGAGGAGGAGAAAAAGAAGGAGGAGGAGGAGAAAAAAAAGGAGGAGGGGGAGAAAAAGAAGGAGGAGGAGGAGGAGGAGGAGGAGGAAGAAGACTGAAACATTTGTCTTAACTTTTACAAATGGACATTCCCAAACAGTATATTCACTGAACGGTCTGTCACCAAGACGAGGGTTTGGAGCCACACAAGTGATGGCCGCAGCCTGTTACTCATACTTCATACTCGTACACCTGACTTCCAACACCCTGCCCGCCTGCATGTTCCCGTTTTCTGGAAGAGTATGTGGCGTTTACTCTTGAACACGTCAGGTTAGGTTACGCTAGGTTACGGATAAGGTAAGTTAGGCTTTCCTGACTCATGGTATCGTAACTTTGCGTGGGAATCAGAATGAGGGTATTTTCGAGACAATCCCATGGTTAGTTTCGGAGCTACAGCCAAGCGTCTTCACTGGGAAACAACATACTCGCATAGAGAACGGGAATATGCCGCCTGCTGCGCCCCTTCACACCCCGTCACCCTGCAGGTGTTCCTATACACACGTAGTGGGGAACTCCGTAGTGTAGGGGTTAGCACGCTCGGCTCACAACCGAGAAAGTCCCGGGTTCGATACCCGGAGCGAAGACAGACGGGCGGTCTTCTTAAACCCGAGCCCCTGTCCACCCAGCAGTGAATGGGTACCGGGTGTTAGCCGGGAGTTTGTGACCCGCCTCCCGGGGTGGTGGCTTCGGCCAACACTAAGCACAAAGGATGAATGATAAAATAAATGTTGATATGGAGACGGGGCCATATATACGAGCGTTGCTCAGGCCCTGTAAAATACAACAACTATAGGTGAATACGCTGCCCACCGGCGCACCCTTCACACCCCGTCGCCCTGCAGGGTTCCCGCACCTCCACGTCCTCGCCTCGTCCTCGTCCTCGCGTCCACCGCCGCTTCGTCCTCTCTGTTCCGTGTTTCATAAATCTTCGCTGTTTTTATTGCTTGTTCTTGTTACGTTTCTTTCTTTCTCTCTTTCCAGCTGTTTTTGAAGTTTAATTTTGCACTTTTTCATTTTTCTTCATCTTATTTTTCTTTATCCTACATCTCCATCTTGAATAACTTGCCGATCTAAATTGACCCTCAGGCAACGCAGGCTTGAACACCCAAACACCTTGCTTTAGGGTCCCTGGTGTCAATCCAGCCCCGCTCCGTCGTCGCGTCCTCACCCGTAAATCACATCCTTGAGGACATATTCTCCTGTTTTCGACTCAACGCTCCCCCGCCAAGCTGTGTCCAGAGCAAGGATAATATACATAGATAATAATCTCTATATACTATCCTTGGTCAGGAGGCTTCAGGCGCTGAGGCAAGATTTGAGTCACTGCAAGATTTTATTGTCTTGGATAATCTTTTCCGTCCTTATTTCCAAACTTCATCTTGGTGAGGAGGCACGCCGGAGATTTCTGAAAGAAACATTTTAACATTCAGACAACAGCTGGACTCCCGTTACAGCTGAGGGTCTGTACAGTGGCTGCAGCTGCATGTTTCTTATAGGAGGTGGATACTCTTTGGGATGAACATGAAGAACTGACATCCAATAGGCCACAAAGGCTCCTCCTCGCACCTATGGATTACTGCGGGGAGAACCAAACACATGCCTGGCTGGACATGGTCATAGCGACCTGTCCATTTGTAAGAGTTAAGACAAATGTTCCTGTTTTCTTTTCTTCTTCTTCTCCTCCTACTACTCCTCTTCCTCGTCGTCGTCCTCCTCCTCCTCCTCCTCCTCCTCCTCCCTCCTCCTATTTAGTTCACAATTTCGCCATTATATCATTTAATACTGTCGGGTTTCGAGTGTTCCTGGCGCCTCCAGGGCCCGTCGCCCCCCGCCGGCAGGTGAGGTGAGGCACAGGCAGAGGAATACTTTCTTGCACACTTTTGTAAGAGGTCTTTGTAAACACAGGACTTGGGGTTATTTTTTTATATTATACAAAGAGGAACACTAAGCATGTGTGTGTGTGTGTGTGTGTGTGTGTGTGTGTGTGTGTGTGTGTGTGTGTGTGTGTGTGTGTGTGTGTGTGTGTGTGTGTGTGTGAATCATATAGTTATCAAGACAGGAACATGATGTAATACACAATACTGCAAGCTTGAACAGACAGAGAAGCTCATTAGTATATAAGCAGACAGGTGGAAATATAGATAGGTAGTATAGTAGGTAGTTACTAGGTAAGTAGGCATGGACAGGTATGTCTAAAGGAGGGCGGGCAGGTGGGCAGGTGGGCAGGCCGGGCAGACGCAGGCTGCTGGACCATCAACCATCACTCAACCCCAAGTGTGTCAACCTTTCTGTCACAACCATCAAGTGTACTGGACAACCTGACGAAGGAGCGCCGTGCAGGGTGTCGGGCAGGCAGGCAGGGGGACCTCAGGGCACCTAGTTGGGCAGAGACTGGCCGCTGGAACAGGCCCACGACTCCTCGAGGACGGCGGTCAGCTGCGAGTACTTGTGAGGACACTTGCTGAAGATCTTGTCGCAGGCACTGGCGTCCCGGGTATTGCTGCCGATGCCCACAGCATAGGCGAAGGCGGCGCCGGCGGGGGTGACCTCCTCCGTGGTGTCACGGAACATGCCAGACAGGATGGTCTCGTGGCGGGTGAGCACGTCCTCCTCCTTGGTCTCCAGGTGGCACAGCAGCTTCAGCAGGCAGCCGCTGGGGTCAAGCTGCCCCAAGGAGGACAGCACAAGCTCCTGTTCCGCCCCGAGGTCTTCCCTCACCGAGCGTTTGCCCTTGCCGATGATAGCGGGGCTGAGGATGAGGCCGAGCGCCTGATGGGCACAAAATAGACCGCGTGATGGAGACACTAAAGTTGCATGAAATACTACGTCTTTTGCTCAAAGAATAATAACAGAAGGACACACACACACATACACACGCAGGCTTACCTTAAGAGCGAGCAAGGGTTTCAGAGCTAAAAGTCCGCCGCCTCCCAGCAGGAAGGGCGTGGCGGAGCCCATGGCACAACACACAACCAGCACGGCGAGGATCAGCACGGCAGCACGCATCTGTACACAGGGCCCCGGACCAGACATCCATCACACACTGTATACTATTATAGCGACTCACTGATCAGTATCATGGACTCACTGATAAACTGACGGACCAAGCAAATGACTGATCAACTAACTAACCGAATAACTGATTGACTGACGGACTAACTGTGTCTAACCAAATGATTGACTGACTGATTGCCTGACTGCCTGATTGACTCACTGCCGCCACTCACCTTGTCTTTCTACAGTGTCCGTTGAAGGAGTTGTGTGAAGGCAGAGACGCGGCGCCAGGTTATATACAGCTTCTGAAGTGGGGGGTGAGGTGGGGTGTTAGGGGCGTGGTGGCTGCCCTTCGCGCGCCCTCCATGCACTCGCCCAAGGATAATACACCTCTATGCATTATCCTTTCACCCGCCACGCCGCCAAACGCACCGATTAGTGGACAACGGAAAGAAAACAAAGAGAAAAAAAGGAAGATTGGAAGCGTAGGAGTAAAAAGAAAATCAAAAGTGAAAGAAAACACGAAACTGAACAATAATAAAATGGAAATAGAAGAAAAAAATGCCTTTCTACATCCGGCCTTTGTTTTCTTCCTGTTGCAAAATTATTGTCTAACTCGTTGTCCTAACCTAACCTAACCTAACCTAACCTAACCTAACCTAAGGCTTTGTTTTCTTCCTGCTGTATAATCATTGTCTAACTCGCTGTCCTAACCTAAACTAAACTAACCTATATTTCTAGACGTAGGGCGCGAGGATTGGCGGATTGTTTGCAGAGCCGCAAATCTATGGGTGGAGGGCGCGTAAAGAGCAGCCACCACGCCCCTAACATCCCCCCTCCCCCCCTTCAGAGGCTGTATATAACCTGACGCCGTGTCTCTGCCTTCACACAGCTCCTTCAACGAACATTGTAGAATGACAAGGTGAGTGGCGTCAGTCAGTCAATCTGTCACTTAGTTAGTCCATCAGTCAATCATTTGGTTAGACACAGTTAGTACGTCAGTCAATCAGTTATTCGGTTAGTTAGTTGATCAGTCATTTGCTTGGTCCGTCAGTTTATCAGTGAGTCCATGATACTGATCAGTGAGTCGCTATAATAGTATACAGTGTGTGATGGATGTCTGGTCCGGGGCCCTGTGTACAGATGCGTGCTGCCGTGCTGATCCTCGCCGTGCTGGTTGTGTGTTGTGCCATGGGCTCCGCCACGCCCTTCCTGCTGGGAGGCGGCGGACTTTTAGCTCTGAAACCCTTGCTCGCTCTTAAGGTAAGCCTGCGTGTGTATGTGTGTGTGTGTCCTTCTGTTATTATTCTTTGAGCAAAAGACGTAGTATTTCATGCAACTTTAGTGTCTCCATCACGCGGTCTATTTTGTGCCCATCAGGCGCTCGGCCTCATCCTCAGCCCCGCTATCATCGGCAAGGGCAAACGCTCGGTGAGGGAAGACCTCGGGGCGGAACAGGAGCTTGTGCTGTCCTCCTTGGGGCAGCTTGACCCCAGCGGCTGCCTGCTGAAGCTGCTGTGCCACCTGGAGACCAAGGAGGAGGACGTGCTCACCCGCCACGAGACCATCCTGTCTGGCATGTTCCATGACACCACGGACGAGGTCACCCCCGCCGGCGCCGCCTTCGCCTATGCTGTGGGCATCGGCAGCAAGACCCGGGACGCCAGTGCCTGCGACAAGATCTTCAGCAAGTGTCCTCACAAGTACTCGCAGTTGACCGCCGTCCTCGAGGAGTCGTGGGCCTGTTCCAGCGGGCAGTCTCTGCCCAACTACGTGCCCTGAGGTCCCCCTGCCTGCCTGCCCGACACCCTGCACGGCGCTCCTTCGTCAGGTTGTCCAGTACACTTGATGGTTGTGACTGTGTATTGCGTCGTGTTCCTGTCCTATTAATTATTTGAATCACACACACACACACACACACACACACACACACACACCACACACACACACACACACACACACACATGCTTAGTGTTCCTCTTTGTATAATAATAAAAAAATAACCCCAAGTCCTGTGTTTACAAAGACCTCTTACAAAAGTGTGCAAGAAAGTATTCCTCGGCCTGTGCCTCACCTCACCTGCCGGCGGGGGGCGACGGGCCCTGGAGGCGGAGGGAACACTCGAAACCCGACAGTATTAAATTATATAATGGCGAAATTGTGAACTAAATAGGAGGAGGAGGAGGAAAAGGAGGAGGAGGACAAGGAGGACGAGGACGAAGAGGACGAGGAAGAGGAGGAGAAAAAGAAGGAGGAGGAGGAGAAAAAAAAGGAGGAGGGGGAGAAAAAGAAGGAGGAGGAGGAGGAGGAGGAGGAAGAAGACTGAAACATTTGTCTTAACTTTTACAAATGGACATTCCCAAACAGTATATTCACTGAACGGTCTGTCACCAAGACGAGGGTTTGGAGCCACACAAGTGATGGCCGCACCCTGTTACTCATACTTCATACTCGTACACCTGACTTCCAACACCCTGCCCGCCTGCATGTTCCCGTTTTCTGGAAGAGTATGTGGCGTTTACTCTTGAACACGTCAGGTTTTAGGTTACGCTAGGTTACGGATAAGGTAAGTTAGGCTTTCCGACTCATGGTATCGTAACTTTGCGTGGGAATCAGAATGAGGGTATTTTCGAGACAACCCCAGGGTTTTAGTTTCGGAGCTACAGCCAAGCGTCCTTCACTGGGAAACACATACTCGCATAGAGAACGGGAATATCCCGCCTCCCTGCGCACCTTCACACCCCGTCACCTGCAGGTGTTCCTATCCCACACGTAGTGGGGAACTCCGTAGTGTAGGGGTTAGCACGCTCGGCTCACAACCGAGAAAGCCCCGGGTTCGATCCCGGAGCGAAGACAGACGGGCGGTCTTCTTAAACCCGAGCCCCTGTCCCCAGCAGTGATGGTACCGGGTGTTAGCCGGGAGTTTGTGACCCGCCTCCCGGGGTGGTGGCTTCGCCAACACTAAGCAAAAAGGATGAATGATAAAATAAATGTTGATATGGAGACGGGGCCATATTTTACGAAGCGTTTGTCAGGCCCTGTAAAATACAAAAAACTATAGGTTGAATACGCTGCCCGCCGGCGAAACCCTTCACACCCCGTCGCCCTGCGGGTTCCCCCACCTCCACGTCCTCGCCTCGTCCTCGTCCTCGCGTCCACCGCCGCTTCGCCTCTCTGTTCCGTGTTTTCATAAATCTTCGTTGTTTTTATTGCTTGTTCTTGTTACGTTTCTTTCTTTCTCTCTTTCCAGCTGTTTTTGAAGTTTAATTTTGCACTTTTCTTTTTCTTATCTTATTTTTTTTTTATCCTACATCTCCATCTTGAATAACTTGCCGATCTAAATTGACCCTCAGGCAACGCAGGCTTGAACACCCAAACACATTGCTTTAGGGTCCCTGGTGTCAATCCAGCCCCGCTCCGTCGTCGCCGTCCTCACCCGTAAATCACATCCCTTGAGGACATATTCTCCTGTTTTTCGACTCAACGCCCCCCCGCCAAGCTGTGTCCAGAGCAAGGAAATATACATAGATAATAATCTCTATATACTATCCTTGGTCAGGAGGCTTCAGGCGTGAGGCAAGATTTTGAGTCACTGCAAATGAATTTTTTTGTCTGGATAATCTTTTCCGTCCTTATTTCCAAAACTTCATCTTGGTGAGGAGGCACGCCGGAGATTTCTGAAAGAAACATTTTAACATTCCCAACAAAAGCTGGACTCCCGCTACAGCTGAGGGTCTGTACAGTGGCTGCAGCTGCATGTTTCTTATAGGAGGTGGAACTCTTTGGGATGAACATGAAGAACTGACATCCAATAGGCCACAAAGGCCTCCTCCTCGCACCTATGGATTACTGCGGGGGAGAACCAACACATGCCTGGCTGGACATGGTCATAGCGACCTGTCCATTTGTAAGAGTTAAGACAATGTTCCGTTTTCTTTTCTTCTTCTTCTCCTCCTACTACTCCTCTTCCTCGTCGTCCTCCTCCTCCTCCTCCTATTTAGTTCACAATTCGCCATTATAATTTAATACTGTCGGGTTTGGGAAGGGGTTCCTGGCGCCTCCAGGGCCGTCGCCCCCCGCCGGCAGGTGAGGTGAGCACAGGCAGAGGAATACTTTTTTGCACACTTTGTAAGAGGTCTTTGTAAACACAGGATTTGGGGGTTATTTTTTAGTATTATACAAAGGGGAAAACACAAAGCATGTGTGTGTGTGTGTGTGTGTGTCTGTGTGTGTTGTGTGGTGTGTGTGTGTGGTGTGTGAATCATATAGTTTATCAAGACAGGAACATGTTTTGTAATACACAATACTGCAAGCTTGAACAGACAGAGAAGCTCTTAGTATATAAGCAGACAGGTAAAAAATATAGATAGTAGTAAGTAGGTAGTTCTAGGTAAGTAGGCAGGGACAGGTATGTCTAAAGGAGGGCGGGCAGGTGGGCAGGTGGCAGGCCGGGCAGACGCAGGCTGCTGGACCATCAACCATCACTCAACCCCAAGGTGTGTCAACCTTTCTGTCACAACCATCAAGTGTACTGGACAACCTGACGAAGGAGCGCCGTGCAGGGTGTCGGGCAGGCAGGCAGGGGGACCTCAGGGCACCTATTTGGGGCAGAGACTGGGCCGCTGGAACAGGCCCACGACTCCTCGAGGACGGCGGTCAGCTGCGAGTATTTTGTGAGGCCCACTTGCTGAAGATCTTGTCGCAGGCATGGCGTCCCGGGGTATTGCTGCCGATGCCCACAGCATAGCGAAGGCGGCGCCGGCGGGGGTGACCTCCTCCGGGGTTGTCACGGAACATGCCAGACAGGATGGTCTCGTGGCGGGTGAGCACGTCCTCCTCCTTGGTCTCCAGGTGGCCACGCAGCTTCAGCAGGCAGCCGCTTGGGGTCCAAGCTGCCCCGGGAGGACAGCACAAGCTCCTTTTTCCCCCCCGAGGACTTCCCTCACCGAGCTTTTTGCCCTTGCCGATGATAGCGGGGCTGAGGATGAGGCCGAGCGCCTGATGGGCACAAAATAGACCCCGTGATGGAGACACTAAAATGCATGAAATACTACGTCTTTTGCTCAAAGAATAATAACAGAAGGACACACACACACATACACACGCAGGCTTACCTTAAGAGCGAGCAAGGGTTTCAGAGCTAAAAGTCCGCCGCCTCCAGCAGGAAGGCGTGGCGGAGCCCATGGCACAACACACAACCAGCACGGCGAGGATCAGCACGGCAGCACGCATCTGTACACAGGGCCCCGGACCAGACATCCATCACACACTGTATACTATTATAGCGACTCACTGATCAGTATCATGGAATCACTGATAAACTGACGGACCAAGCAAATGACTGACAACTAACTAACCGAAATAACTGATTTACTGACGGACTAACTGTGTCTAACCAAATTTATTGACTGACTGATTGCCTGACTTTCCTGATTGACTCACTGCCGCCACTCACCTTGTCTTTCTACAGGTCCGTTGAAGGAGTTGTGTGAAAGGGAGAGACGCGGCGCCAGGGTTTTATACAGCCTCTGAAGGGGGGGGTGAGGTGGGGTGTTAGGGGCGTGGGTGGCTGCCCTTCGCGCGCCCTCCATGCACTCGCCCAAGGATAATACAAACCCCTATGCATTATCCTTTCACCCGCCACGCCGCCAAACGCACCGATTAGTGGACAACGGAAAGAAAACAAAGAGAAAAAAAGGAAGATTGGAAGCGTAGGAGTAAAAAGAAAATCAAAAGTGAAAGAAAACACGAAACTGAACAATAATAAAAAGTAAATAGAAGAAAAAAATGCCTTTCCACACCAACTGATTTCTGTTTATTCATTTTCTTTTTCCTTCCAAATGTTCCACGAAGATTAAAAACAAAATCAGAAGTTAAAGAAAACACGAAACTGAACAAAAATAAAATGAAAATAGAAAAACAAATGCCTTTCTACATCCAAACTGCATTTTTTTTTTCATTCACATTTTTTCCTTCCAAACGTTCAACCCATTTTCTTCGCATTATTTACTCCAAGTCTTAACACTTAATAGTAACACAAATCTGTAACTCAAATTGTCGGCTTGTTTTTTTTCCCTTTCTAAAACAATGGAATAATAGTTGTCTTTTCCAACACACTAGGCAGCCATTTTCTTGCTTTATTTAGTCTGAAAATATGCATAGTGTTTTGTTTACTTCCTCAATACATGGCATCCGTTATAAACACCAACAAAACAAAACATAACTAGATAACTAGGGGGGGGGGCACTCAGTAGAGTGCATACCTCCGCCCGAATATAAAAAAGGAAAAAATAAAAAATAAGTAAAATATATATATATATATTATATATATATATATATATATATATATTATATATATATATATATATATATATTACATATATATATTATATATTAACATTATATATATATATATATATATATATATCATATATATATATATATATATATAATATATATATATATATATATATATATAATATATATATGTATATATATATATATATATATATATGCACTCAGTATGAGCGCCCTACCTCCGGCCGAATATTTCAAACAATTGGTTTGCCATGGCAACACTTGTCAATAGATTTCATCCAAAATTAAATCAGTCCTTCCTTATACAAAATAGACTTGGTATACCGATTTTGGTCCAAATCTATTCGTAACTTTTCGAGAAATCCTGTACACTAACAAACAGACAGACAGACAGACAGACAGACAGACAGATCGGGGTGAAAACATAACCCCTCCAACTTCGTTGGCGGAGGTAACAAAACATAAACAACTAAAGTAGATCCACTTTTTATTATTTCATCTATAGCCTTTAGCATCGGTTTTCAACGACTAATATACAAGTATCATTTACTATGCGATTTCTATTTACAATCCCTGCTTCAGATGAAATATGTAACTCAATTTCGAAATATTAAAAAAATCTCTCTCTCTCTCTCTCTCTCTCTCTCTCTCTCTCTCTCTCTCTCTCTCTCTCTCTCTCTCTCTCTCTCTCTCCTCTCTCTCTCTCTCTCTCTCTCTCTCTCTCTCTCTCTCTCTCTCTCTCTCTCTCTCTCTCTCTCTCTCTCTCTCTCTCTCTCACACAGACACACTCTCTCTTCTGAAAGTCACTTTTGAATAACCTTGAGAATGGAAGTTACAAGGTAGGATGACTGGATGTTTTTTCCCCTTAGCATCAACGTCTCGGCAGTAGTAGTAGTAGTAGTAGTAGTAGTAGTAGTAGTAGTAGTAGTAGTAGTAGTAGTAGTAGTAGTAGTAGTAATAGTAGTAAAAGTAGTAGTAGAAAAAGTAGTAGTAGTGGTATTAATAGTAGAAGTAGTAGTAGTAGTAGTAGTAGTAGTGGTAAAAGTAGTAGTAGTAGTAGTAGTAGTGTATTAGTAGTGGTAGTAGTAGTAGTAATAGTAGTAAAAGTAGTAGTAGAAAAAGTAGTAGTAGTGGTATTAATAGTAGAAGTAGTAGTAGTAGTAGTAGTAGTAGTGGTAAAAGTAGTAGTAGTAGTGGTAGTAGTAGTAATAATATCATCGTCATCATCATCATTGTGTTGACTTTCACTATCATCGTCATAGTCATCATCGTCACCATCATCGTTACTATCGTTGTCATCATCATCATCACCAGCGTCATCATCACCATCATCACTGTCATCGTCATCACCGTCGGGGTCATCGATAATAAATAAATAAATTAATACATACTTTTAATGTTAACCCCTTCACGCCCAGATCTTTACTTTGCTATATATTATCGTCTGTTAGCCATTTCGAAAGGTAGTTTAATATACCAAATTAGTTAGTGGACAAGGATACGTACTAAACAGTTCATATATATAAAATATTGCTTATATTCACTAAAAATCGTCTAATGGTAGCCAAATTACAATGGATATTACGTTCTGGCCCTCAAGGAGTTAACAT
>JACEEZ010025491.1:162500-170000 GCA_016584305.1 Chionoecetes opilio
GACAGATGCAAGTAGGTACTCACCACAGATCAAGTGCCGCTAGTTCTCTCCCTCGCCTCCTCCCTACGGTAGTCCTGGCCTCACACCGTCACTACTGTAAACATTCTCTTATAATATACAGACACAGGTATTTATAAACAATCCCCGTGCTGAGGGATCAAAACAGTTCACCCACCACACGCACGCACAGACAGTCACGTCAACACTGCGACTGCGTGACTGCAGTCACTGCACGTTCAAAATGATGATTGATCACGGATATTAATATTAAACATTATCACATGCTTAGTACGTGCTGTATAATATGTTATCATTAATCACAAGTGTATTAGAATAAATAATTACATAAAATACCATGAATTTAAATGACAATATCATATTGGTAAGCATTTATAAAAAAAATACGTATGTAGAGATCTGACAAGGATCTGTACGGTAGGTGACGTGAATGTAGGGGTAGCTAGCTTATTCACTTCAATTAATATCAGTGTCAAAAATATACGGAATTATACAATGAATGTTTTTTCTGACCTTAATGAACGCACATCAAACATTGAACTACCATCATTAGACTTAAGGTGACCCGAGTCCCGCTTTTAGGAGGGACAGTCACGTTTTTAAATGCGAGTAAAATGTCCCACTTTTTTACGTTTGTTTGTCCCGCCTTTCGGTTGAAGTCCCACCCAGGTATGTGTGCCAGCCAGCGTTGGTGCAAATTTTTCCTCATCTCAAGGCCAGAGATGTCAGTCACCAACGCAGGTCAGAACTGGTTCAGTTTATACTCTGCCTTCGTGGAACAAATGCTTCTGAACGTACATGCTCCCACATGAATAAGATATGGACATCTGAAAACACCCAACTAAAAGTCCCAAATCTAAAAACATTACTGACAACAAACAAACTTTAAGCATGCCTGCATGGAGTTCTACGGCATGCTGAACTCTACTCCAGAATTATTAAAGAATTCATCCAGTGAAAAGTATGAAGGAAACGTAAGCAGGAAATTGTTGTAGATTGATGTCTTGTATTCTCTTTCTTTTAAGGAATATATATATATATATATATATATATATATATATATATATATATATATATATATATATATATATATATATATATATATAATGTCCCGCTTTTAGCTTCAAAAACCCAGGTCACATTATTATTAGTCCCCCAAAGAGCCAAGAACTACAATAACTTTCAATACAAACTTGTTATTGACTGCAAATATGATGGCACCCAAAATTGAAGAAAAACCAGTTAACCAACAAATACATATACATGCATGCATAAAAAAATAGGAAATTATGACATTAAGAAGAAATACAAATACGTATAGCCTACCATCTCTGTTTCCTTGATTGCATGTTATATACTCCTATAAATAATACATCCCTAATCCTCACTTATTATCCATTTCATCATCTCTTACAACACAGAGGGAACAGGATGAGTTTACCAGTGAAAAGGATGAAAGAGTGAAGATACTGGATAACTCTTGCATTAGGGAGATGGACAGAAGAACAGAGATACGTTTACCAGTGAAAAGGATGAAAGAGTGAAGATACTGGATAACTCTTGCATTAGGGAGATGGACAGAAGAACAGAGATACGTTTACCAGTGAAAAGGATGAAAGAGTGAAGATACTGGATAACTCTTGCATTAGGGAGATGGACAGAAGAACAAGAGATAAGTTTACCAGTGAAAAGGATGAAAGAGTGAAGATACTGGATAACTCTTGCATTAGGGAGATGGAGGGAAGAACAGAGATACATTTCACTAATCCCCAAGTTCTCTACATACTTGCTAGAAGGAACAACAATAAACACTATTAAGAGTTGGCAATCTGGCGTCACATCACATTTATTCTATTTTTATTCATTTTACAATACGTATCTTATAAAAAGTAATAATGAAGATGCCGGCATAGTCTCCTGCCAGCCCTGTCATTGTCATATTCACCCTGGGGTTAAAACAATGATGGTACAATTGTGAAGAACCTTACCGTTATGCCTGTATATTATATTGCTGCTTTCTTTTCTTTTTCCTGTCTGCCTTCGGGGGAGAATAAAATTATTATTATCATATTGTTGGGAGAGGCAGGTGTGCACTTACTCCTCATTGAATATAAGTGTTGTATTTTCCTTGTCCTGATTATCCTGACTTCATTCTCGCCTTACATTACCCGAAAAAAAATTCACACATACTTTCCTTGAACATCTACCTGACATTTTGAGCTTGGATTCTAATACTGCACTAATTTTTTCTCTCTTTACATTGCCCGAAAAAACTCACACTCATACTAGTCTTGAACATATACCTAACATTTTGAACTTGGATTCTTATACTGCAATTTATTTTCTCTTTCCCTTTTCTACAAGTATGTAACGCCCTTCTTCATCCCCTTCAGGAATACGTCTCCTTTAACCCCTTGAGACCCAGAACGTTATTTCCATTGTAATTTGGGCACCATTAGACAGTTTTTAGTGACTATAAGCAATAATTTATAGATATGACCTGTTTAGTATCCTTGTCCAGTAGCTAATTTGGTATATTAAGTTACTTTTTGTAATTTTATGGCTAACAGACAATTTTTCATAGCCAAGGAAAGATCTGGGCGTGAAGGGGTTAAAGACTGAATGGTGGATATAAAAGAAAAAATTGCTGTAAAAATAGATTCAGGAGGGAAGATGCGTTTCACAGTCATTAAAAGGAGAAAAAAGAATAGTGATGCATCGATTTATTTGAGTAAAAAAGAACCGCTTGCTTTAGAGGTCCTTATTCTTTCACATCTTTAAAAATAACTTTAGTAACATTAGAAAATTCTGAATATGAACCTAAAATTTCTTTCTACGGCCTCTTGTAGCTTCCTTATTTTCTGATGTTCTTATGTTCTTAATCTCGTGTTCATCTCCTGTGCTGGGAACAGGAAAAATTATCCCCTATAATTGTTTGAACATGATTGCACGGACAGCAGAATAAGAGGAAAAATAAGGAGCATGAAAGGGAGAGTGAGGGAGTTTTTAAAGGAGATTAGACAGTTTCATGGATGGGGTGAAAAGTGGATGTAGATAAGTGTAAGTGACAGGCACTTACCAGTGTAGGTCTCCAGTCTCTTGGGCTCCCATTTCTTATGTTCTTATGAGAGGGAGAAAGAGTCAGAGGCAGAGGTGTTAAGTGACAGGAACTACCACGTGTAGGTCTCACAGTCTCTTGTAGCTTCCTCATTTTCTTATGTTCTTATGGTCTAGAAGTAGGGAGAAGAGTCGTGAAGCAGGTGTTACGTGACAGGACTACACGTTGTAGGTCTACAGTTCTTTGTATTCCTTATTTGGTGATGTTCTATGTTCTTAGAGAGGGAGAAAGGATCAGAAGCAGGAGGTTAAAGTGACCGGAACTACCAGTGTATGGTCACAGTCCTTGTAGCTTCCTCATTTTCTTATGTTCTTATGAGAGGGAGAAAGAGTCAGAAGCAGAGGTGTTAAGTGACAGGAACTCCCGTTGTGGTCTCGTCCTTGTAGCTTCCTTATTTTCTTATGTTCTATGAGGGGAGAAGAAGAGGCGAGTGGTATACAAGGCATAATGGCAGGCAAGTACAAGGGCCCACCACAAACAAGGAAGCAGCATGTGGCAGGGCAAGACATTACTAGGGCAGCAGTTAGTCGACTTTTTCATTTAGCCGATACGCCTTGAAGTTTTCATGATCGTAAAACCCAGCCTTGACTTGCCGTCCGCCGAAGAACCGTCCATTGACCCGATATGCACCGAGAGGTGCGAGCTTAAGTGAGAAAACTATTTTGTCTCCAGATGCAACATTTACAGAGAATCATTAGTTTGGTCTGATTAAGTCGGTGAGTGGGTGAGTGGGGAGTTTAGTGACTTCGACCTTGTGACTATGCAAGTGTGACTCACCTGTGACTTAATGAATGTGTGACTTAACTCCTCACTACCCGTTTAACTTGAAAAAACCACATATTACCCCAACCCTAACAACACCCCAGAGCTGTCTATACTCACCCTTGATCCCTAAAAACCCTTATATATAACCCCCAAACCCCTAACATCACCCCAGATCTGGCTATACTCACCCTTGATGGCCGACTCCACCCGCTGGAATTCAACAAAGATACGCACGGCCTCCTCCGGCACTGCCTTGGGGATCTCAAAGATGACCACCTGCACCACCGCCCCGTACTTCCCATTGCACTCCTCGCGCACCTCAGGCTCAAGCTCGTCGTCCACCTCCCCGGGACCCACCATGTTCTGTGCCATAAGAACATAAGAACATAAGAACATAAGAACATAAGGAAGCTACAAGACGCCGTGAGACAGAATATCAAGTGAGAACCATACAGGAATTACCACGTGTAGGTCTCGCAGCCTCTTGTAGCTTCCTTTTCTTATTTATGTTCTTGTGAGTGGATGTCTGTTGTGTGTGTGTGTGTGTGCTACAAGTATCCACACTCACCCTATAGTCTATTATTTTAAACGAGGCGAAAATTCCATTCTATCTTAAGGTCTCATGCTTAAAATTATGCCTATGTTTACCTGATAATATGGTTAGCTATGATAAAGTACAGCTGACATTTAGAGGAAGCGTACTATTCCCTTCTCCTGGCATCAAATATCAGTCAATAAGCAGCAAGGGGTCAGGATTTTTCACCTCGTTAAAAAAACCAGAGTATAGATAGGCTGCAGGAACACAGGAATCAATATTAAGACCAGACTCAGTACAGGTTATCACAATACATGTCAACCTGTTCCCCTGCTAAACCGGTTCACATACATGGCACAAAACTACGTACATGTGCTAATAAAAATAAGTCGGCTGGAAAGTTAAGGCGAGTTACACTGAATAGTTTAGGAAAAGTCACATACACGGCACAAACTACGTTACTAATAAAAATGAGTCAGCTGGAAAGTTATGTGGCCAAGGCGAGTTACACTTATTGTCACATGCACCCTGGGGTTAAAACAATGATGGTCCAATTGTGAAGAACCTTACCCTGTCATATTGTTGGGAGAGCCAGGTGTGCACTAACTCCTCAATGAATATAAGTGTTTTATTTTCCTTGCCCTGATTATCCTGGCTTCATTCTCTGATTTCAATAGTTTAGGAAAAGTCAACACAAAGAACCACCACAACAACAACCACCCACCCAGAGCAGAGCCACTTTGGATGGGTTACGCAGAATGTGGGCCATCTTAGCCTACTACTACTACTACTATTACAATAAACCCTTCATGTTCGCGGGGGTTAGGGAACAGAGACACCCGCGATTACCGTAACCGCGATTACGCGATTACCGGTGTTTTTTTTTTTTTTTTTTTTTTTTTTTTTTTTTTTTTTTTTTTTTTTTTTTTATTATATAAAAACAGAGGGGTAGGCCAATTTAGTTCGGGAGGTGTCTTGTTACTCTTCTTTTGAAAAGATTTAAGTCATAGGAAAGTGGAAAAATAGAAACAGGAAGAGAGTTCCAGAGTTTACCAGTGAAAGGGATGAAAGAGTAAAGATACTGATTAACTCTTGCATTAGGAAGATGGACAGAATAGGGATGAGAATGAGTAGAAAGTCTTGTGCAGCGAGGCTGCGGGAGTGGGGGAGGCATGCAGTTAGCAAGTTCAGAAGAGCAGTGAGCATGAAAGTAACGGTAGAAGAGAGCAAGAGAAGCAACATTGCGACGGTGATTTAAAGATTGAAGACAGTCAGTCAGAGGAGAAGAGTTGATGAGACGAAAAGCTTTTGACTCATCCCTGTTTAGGAGAGCTGTATGAGTGGATCCTCCCCAAACATGTGAGACATACTCCATACATGGGCGGATAAGGCCCCTATAGAGAGCAAGCAATTGGGAGGGAGTAAAAAAAAAAAAAAAAAAAAAAAAAAAATAATAATAATAATAATAATAATAATAATAATAATAATAATAATAATAATAATAATAATAATAATAATAATAATAATAATAATAATAATAATAATAATAAAAAAAAATTATAAAAAAAAAAAAAAAAAAAAAAAAAAAAAAAAAAAAAAAAAAAAGGGAGGGGTTGAAAACCCGCGAGTAATCAAATCCGCGAGCCTTAAGCCCGCGAACATGAAGGGTTTAGTGTACTACTACCACCACCTAGGCCCTACTACTACCACTACTACTTCTACCACTACCACTAACCACCACAACGTAACAGCAACAGCATCAATCACCCACCCTGAGCAGAGCCACTTTGGATGGGTTACGCAGAATGAAGGCCATCTTAGCCTCGGGTTTCTCTGACTGTGGGGAGGGGCGTGGCGGCGGGGCGATGGGGGGCGGCATCATGGGCACCCCGGGCGGCAGCGGCTCGTCTGATTCATGCACAATCCTGCCGCCACGCTTGCTTGTCTTCTCCACCTCCAGGGCCCTCACGATGCCCTGCTCACTCTTGCCAAGCCCCTGACCTTCCTGTGGGGGAGGCGTGAAGTGTTAACCCCTTGAGGCACAGAACGTAAATTTCCATTGTAATAAGAACATGAGAAAATAAGGAAGCTACAAGAGGCCTCCTTATTTTCTGCTATGCCCTGCTCACTCTTGCCAAGACCCTGACCTTCCTGTGGGGGAGGCATGAAGTGTTAAGAACGATGGAGGAGACGAGAAAAGGAGAAAACATGAGTGACAGATTGAGAGAAGATTTAGTGTGTTATTCATCAATGGTCTTGTCCATGCGAGTCAGGCTTGTGATCGCCAGTTTTACCCTCCCGGTGCGAGCTTGGAGCTAATTATTACCGATCTTAGGGTAATGCTGGGACCTTACACACCACACACCCCCCCATCCCCTTGCTCAAGGGGGACAGTAACCGCCCGAATATCTCAGTGGAAAAATCCCCAGGAATGAGCGGGGCCGGGGATTGAACGCCAGACCACAGAATGGTGCCGGACGCCCTAACCAACTGAGCCATTCAGGCGGTGTGTGAGAGGGAAGTAGAATGTAGCTTTGGATGGTTAGTAAAGATGAAGGTTCAGTCTTATTGCTTGTTTGAGAATAATAATAAGACACCCACAACCAGTCACACGCTCACACATACATACCTTAAACCCATACTTGGCCATGATCTTAGCAGCGATGCCCCCCATGCCACTGAAGTTTGCCTTGCCCCCCAGTACCCCCCCTGGCCCCTCCTCTGCCCCAAGGGACGGCGGCGGGGCGATGGCTGCTCCCGCTCCTGAGACAAAAAAACGCAGCAAATTAACACATACACAGAGCAAAAGTTTAGACAGAAAGACAAGACAAACAAAACGCAGCAAATTAACACATACACAGAGCAAAAGTTTAGACAGAAAGACAAGACAAACGAAACAAAAGAAAAGTAGACAAAAGTTAACAGAATTAGTGTAAATTAGTATCAGAATTAGTGTGTTAGTATCAGAATTAGTGTGTTAGTATCAGAATTAGTGTGTTAGTATCAGAATTAGTGTGTTAGTATCAGAATTAGTGTGTTAGTATCAGAATTAGTGTGTTAGTAT
>JACEEZ010025491.1:175000-192638 GCA_016584305.1 Chionoecetes opilio
AATTATGTCAGCATAAAAAAATCCTCTTCTATTTGTCAGCATAAATAAACCCTTCTTCTGTTTGTCAGCATAAATAAACCCTTCTTCTGTTTGTCAGCATAAATAAATTATGTCAGCATAAAAAAATCCCTCTTCTATTTGTCAGCATAAAAAAATCCCTCTTCTATTTGTCAGCATAAATAAATCCTTCTTCTGTTTGTCAGCATAAATAAATTATGTCAGCATAAAAAAATCCCTCTTCTATTTGTCAGCATAAAAAAATCCCTCTTCTATTTGTCAGCATAAATAAATCCTTCTTCTATTTGTCAGCATAAATAAACCCTTCTTCTGTTTGTCAGCATAAATAAATTATGTCAGCATAAAAAAATCCCTCTTCTATTTGTCTGCATAAAAAAATCCTTCTTCTATTTGTCAGCATAAAAAAATCCCTCTTCTATTTGTCAGCATAAATAAATCCTTCTTCTATTTGTCAGCATAAATAAACCCTTCTTCTGTTTGTCAGCATAAATAAATTATGTCAGCATAAAAAAATCCCTCTTCTATTTGTCTGCATAAAAAAATCCTTCTTCTATTTGTCAGCATAAAAAAATCCCTCTTCTATTTGTCAGCATAAATAAACCCTTCTTCTATTTGTCAGCATAAATATACCCTTCTTCTATTTGTCAGCATAAATAAATCCCTCTTCTATTTGTCAGCATAAATAAATCCCTCTTCTATTTGTATTACACATGCATACACAGATACATTACTATACCCCCTACTGGCACTACGATCAGTATAAAGATTATCCCATCAATTCTCATTCTTACTCCAACATCACTGAACGCTTTCATTCACCTCAGTAATCATTCCAGGTCTATCAACAGCATTACATAGACAGCATTGTATATATTACCCACATGTATATATTTTATTCTATTTGCTTTAGTACTTAAGTTCACTCCCTAATGTGTGTATATTATGTTGTTGTTTTCTTTCTTTTCCTGTATGCCTTCGGGTGAAAATAAAATTACTATCATTATTACCATTGTTCGTTTAGCATGTCTTTTCCTTCACCCTATAAGTAGCTCTCTCTCTACTGCCATGGAGGTGAGGCTTAGAATGGAGCTATCGGGTCTGGGGTATCCGTGTCCCAATCAATCATCCTCACTCAGTAATCAACTATAGTCGCCACAAAAATCTAGTTATCAAAATTTAGTTGGCAAAAATCTGGCCTCTTAACTCCCCTTTTCCGAACGCACGGGATTGGCTGAGGTGTTGGGTGAGAATGCCTTACTCCAAGTACCACCCTAAAATAGACCCGACACCCAGCATCTCAGCCATTCCCGTGCGTTCGGAAGGGGGGGGTGAAGGGGCCCAGTTTTTGCCACCTTAACATGCGGCGAGTACACACTGCTTCGTCCTGTCACTGCCAATCACTTCCCTGTGTTCCTTCCTCAACCATTGTATGTCCACTCTTAAAAGTCCCCTGCCAATTATCCGTCTGATCCGGTTTGGTACGTAAGGATCTTTATGCCTCCTTCCCTCTCCTGTGCACTGCTGTCTTTAACTCTGCATTGGACAATCAGATATCTTTCACAGCCATCGTTCTTTATATATCATTTTCTTTTTTGGGGGGTGGGCATCACACTGTCCACTGGGTTACTTCATCCCCACGGTGCTTCACATTGCTCAAAAAGTGACTGTGCAGTGAGTGATCATATAATGTACATAGTGTTGTGTGGGGCTCAACGGCAACACATGGTCACAACACAGGTCAGAGCAGCCCCGGGATACAAGCTGTGCAAGGTGCTGGCTCACTCAAGAATATAAACAAAGATATAAAACGCACACACGTATTACATGAATGACAAAAAAACTACAGAAAGGATTGGTTTTACTCACCAAATCTGATCTTGTTCCGTCATAGTCATCATCCTGAGTCCTTCCCCGGGGCTGGGGGACGGCAGGCGGTATTACTACAGAAGCCACAATGCACTACACCACATTTAGAGTTCAAGAGACATACCATTTCCAACCATTTTCCTAGTAATATTCTTGCCGCTAATCACTATCAGGACACAGGAGGCAGGGGGGTAATACAAGGCCCGGCACCACCCTCAGGCCCCTCACAGCCCACACCCAAGACCAGGGTGAGGGTCAGGCCATTTTGAGCCAATTGAGAGTTTCTTCGGGTCATATGATTGAGCACTGAGCTGTATACTGCATAATGTTGAGCACTGAGCTGTATACTGCATAATGTTGAGCATATACATTGAGCTGTAGTTTCTTATAATTTCTGATAACCTTTTCTGACAATCTGCCACCGCACATCACTGCACAGAGTGTCTTGACGCAGCACCGGCATGACCCACACGCAGCCCCTTGTCTCTCACATCCACTTTTAATTATGAGTCCAAAGATGATTTACTTTCATCGATCAAGATTTCTTCAGTTTGCATGAGTTATGCGATGTAATTTCAGGATAATCACATTTATAAAAGGGATAGAGTACATGAGCCCTGCAATGCATTATGTCCCAGTGTATTATTGCCCCATGGTAGCTGTCTTCTCTATAGCTCTGTTATTGCATCCCTGTTTTGGAAAATTTTGAGACTCAGACTTTCTTTATGAAATTGCTGTACATATCTGACTGTATGGAGAATACTTTCACTCCACTGTTATTCAGAAGATGAGGGAATGCTGGTAAAGCATTCCCTGTATTGAAAAATGTAATCATGATCAGCAGAGTCATACAGGGACATACGAGGGAGGATACTGGCAGGGCTTGGGTTCAGGTAAAGCTTGAGTAATAATCACATGAGGGAGTAATAGGGAAGCTGAGAGTGCCCTTAACCCTCCCTCCGATCTCTTCCACACACGTTTGTGATGAAGGATTTCCCTTAAGCAGTGTTTTCAATCCTATGAGTGATATTTAAGCTACATCAAAATTTCCTGACACACAGCCTATCTGCGCCATCACCAGCCTGGAGCATCGGGGTGGTGGCCTTGAAGCTCACTGACACACCCTGCACCAAGAGCTGACTCGGATACAGCTGATATACGATATAGAGACCCGATATCGCTCCAACTCTTGAGCTTCTGACCCTAACCCCATCAGGCACACCACCACACCACCACACCACACCACCACACCACACCACCACACTGAGCATAACATTACATTTTGCTACGGTTCTTTCGATGGGTTTCAACTGCTTTCTGTATTGTAGTTCCACAGACGGTGCTTTCATTAATTTTGTCAACCATGCGGTAAAGTGTCATGAAGTGCCTAGACGTACACAGCCAATGCGACCGATAACCACAGTAAGCTGTTGAGGCAATTTGCTGTACCTGTGCTGTACCAAACCACCATTGATAAAAGACTTACCAGTTACAATCCACAGTCACAATGGAGGTCCATATCATGCAAATGCAGCACACCACATGGTGAACTCATGGCCAGCACAGCACACCCATGAGTCAAGGCTCAGCGCATGGGTGTGTGCTGTGCCTCTAAACCCCATATATGGCACACACTCAAAAATATATCCCAAGCATAATTTCCAAGCAAAGCCGATATATTCACCTCTAACGACTGGAAAGACGACAGACATTTCAGAGGTCATGATATAAGAATCTAATAAAAAGTTGCCATATTTGGTCATTCTACCATAAAAACAAATGCCATCTCACATTTTGTCCCTGGATGAAGAGTGCCTGGGCGGCAGGGTCGTCGTCCTCCCGCCGGGACTTGAGGTCAATGACGGGCGGCAGCTTGGCGGTGGGCACTCGCCTCGTCGAGTCCCTCTTGGGCTGCAAGGCAAGACACATCAAGGGTGATCATGATCATCATCAATTCATCATTATAGTGAGTATAGTAATAGTACCATTAGTAATAGTGAGTATTGAGTTAGTACCATTACCATTTACCATTACCATTACTATTTAGTTAGTAGTATACCATTTTAGTAGTACCATTAGTGAGTATCAATAGTAGTAGTACCATTAATTGTAGTAGTAGTAGTAGTAGTAGTAGTAGTAGTAACAATACCCAATAGTAGTAATATCGGTAGTTGAGAGCATAATAAAGACCACTAGAGGCCCGAGAAAAGACTCACGGCGGTGATGGTTGCCTTCTTGAATGCCAGCTGGTGGTGCATCAGCTTGATGCCGGACGCCCAGCCCGAGGCGCCCGACGCCTTGTCTGTGTCTATGTCGTCGTACAGCGACATGACGCTCACCCTCACACACCCTGCCAAGATACAACACCAATTAAAATACAATGGTACTTAAAATATTGCACTGCCATTTTTTGAGACAGCATTATGCCACCAAATCTTGCCTCTTACACATCTCACTGAGAAACTTAGAATATAATACAATTGTCAATAAATCTTGAATTGAAAGTTGAATAACAGCAAACTTAGTGGCAGACAATAGTCAAGGAAAATTACTGAATATTTATGCTTAGACCCAAGGCTTGAGCAGTGTTGCACAGTGATGGGCTGACACAGCACAGGCCCTCACGCCATGACACCCTAACCCTAGAGTGGGACGGAAGCTCAAATAAAGGAAGCCACGGTAAAATTCTAGAGTACTTTCCTACCCTTAAATAATACAATTCTTATCATGTTTTGATGCAAATAAATGGTAATTAATCACTTACTAGTCCTAACCCAGTGTTCAATTAATTTACATTTTAGAGGTTATAGTGAGGTTAGATTAGTAATATTAACCAATTCTTTTTGAGGGGTCCAAGGGGGGGGGGGGATCGTTCTGAGGTAGGGGGATTTGGGGGCATCTCTCCCCCACTTTATAATTACTACGTTTTAGAGGTATCTGAAGGGATCTGTGAAGGTCTGGAAAAAAAACATCCCACTAATAAGGGCGGAAAAGGATTCTAGAATTTTACCGAGGCCATGGCTACGGATACAGGGCCGTACCTATTACCATACCGAAACACCGTATTCTGTATGGTTGTAAATATCTACCGTAGATAACACCATAGTCGCCAGTCACTTGCCACTGCACTAATGTCGCCAGGCACAATAACGAATTTTAGCATCACTACAGACTTTTATGTGCCACTGAAGACATGTAGTGTGATGTACATAATATAAACTACTGTGCATGCCTCTTCAGTGACACATAAAAGTCTGTAGTGATGCTAAAATTCGTAATATATTGTGCCTGGCGACATTAGTGCAGTGGCGAGTGACTGGCGACTTTTAGTGTTATCTACGGTACAGATACGGCGTGGTGGATACAGAGATTACCAGACACCGCACCGAACACACGACCAACACACTAGTTTGTAGGGAATAACTCATTTATATTACGCTACACGTGTCTATTCTTCATCGTCTATCTATGTTAATTACCTGGTTATCAATAGGTCGGCATGCAAGTAGGCGTGTGTGTTGTAATTCCAGTAATTCACTAATATAGTCGTAGCCGCTAAAATCTGCCTTGGGTCTTGTGTTGATGTGAGTGGTCAGTAGTATATAAAACCCACCATCATAGCCACCATATATACAGTAATATACCCTATGATTACTACAATATACATGGCTAGTCTGCTTATGTATGTGCCAGAATGCATTATAATCTCCCGTTATATCTTATCAGAGCCACATGGAAATTTGTTCAGGGTCAAATTTAGTGGTTTTAGAAGTGTTATAGATAGCAATGCGTTGTGTTTCCTATGTAATGTATGGTTGTTAATGACTACACTAACACTACAACGTGATACAGGTTA
Source organism: Chionoecetes opilio (assembly GCA_016584305.1). NCBI lineage: Eukaryota > Metazoa > Arthropoda > Malacostraca > Decapoda > Majidae > Chionoecetes > Chionoecetes opilio. The sequence continues at coordinate 180,741 of JACEEZ010025491.1, forward strand.
TTTCATGGGACAAGGGAATGGACATCAACATTTGCATGCCTCGTCCCTCCTCGCAGGCACGCCAACAACAACGCCAACAACAACAGCTGCCTGAGGAGGATTTCGGAGGACCTGTCAAGGGTGTGAATTAGTATAAGGGCCGAAAACTAATGGAAATGTTTTAGCATCCCAAGTGAAATAGACAAGGGATGAGCTGACAAGACTGTTAACTAAGGAGACGAAGTTGAAGAGGACCTATGAAGCGATACTAAGCGTCAAAGGTCACAAGAAGTGAAGCGATACAAATTAAAAGCGACAGATCAAACGAAGAAGGTAAAATAGGAATCAGTTATATCCTTCAGGGCCTCACCAGGGGCTCATAGGACTCATGGACCTGTCGCAGCCCTAAGGAACACCACACATTACCCCTGCGCTGTCCCCTAAAAGCCCTAACAAGAAGAGGAAGATAGACGTAAGAGTATTTCCGGTATAAGTGCAGTTTAAAGTTTTAATCCAATACACGATCGGTGGTTTTAAGTATCCTGAACCTTTCGTTTTCATCGTAAGGAGTATTTCTTACCCCCTACAGCAGCTGCGGAAATGAAAAATAATACAAAAAGGGGGGGGGGGGGCAAAAAAAACCAGCGAGGTTAGGTTACGTATCAATGTCTGGGTTAGGTTAGTTAACTAGTAGGGGGGTCTACATAGGTAACGGCCGCATATATAAACAATGTAATTAGTATGTCCGACAGGGCGCGGCGGGATACCTAACCTAACCTAACCAACTAACCTAACCTAACCTAATTACATTGTTTATATATGCGGCCGTTCCCTGTCTGCAGCCGTTCCCTACGTACACCGTAGGGGGGTCTGGATGTTAGGAAAGTATTGGTCAATAGGGAGCATTGGTTGAAACTGCTTATTTACCATATTTCCTTCAGTTCAGTTGTGGGTCGGGAGGCTGGCTTTTTTTTATCGGCACTCCCTGATGTGTCTCTTCTTGCTGTCGGGGCTTTAGTTAGGTAGTTGTCTTCTCTTATTCTGTCTTAATTTTTTTCCCTTTCCTTGCCTCCCCTAGTGTGGGTCGTGATGGCTGCCGTGCCCCTCGTCACCGTGGAGACGCCAGGCACCGTTGACCCGCGTAGGAAGACCTTGGGGGCGGCGGTGGCGGGTATGCTTCAGGAGGCGGGCTTCACGGCGTTCGAGAAGGCGGCCCTCGGTACCCTGACGGAGATGCTGCAGAGCTGTGAGTAGTGTGGGAGTAAGAACAAAGAAAATAAGGAAGCTACAAGAGGCCTGATTAGTATTGAGTATTGGCATAGATCATGGCCTGGACACGTTCAGAATTTTGATAGCAATTTACTAAGCTTTACTGTATCCAATTGTAATCTTGAGGAAATTATTATTATTGTCTATTCTACCTTTTTCCAGTGTTGTCTGAGATCGGCCGCAGCACCCGGGCCTACGCTGAGCTGGCGTACCGCACAGAGCCGGTGAGCGGGGATGTGGTGATGGCGCTGGTGGACATGGGCATCAGTATGGACGGACTGCAGGTGCGTGGGTATGAGTGTGTGTATAGCCTGCAGGTGCGTGGGTATGAGTGTGTGTATAGCCTGCAGGTGCGTGGGTATGAGTGTGTGTATAGCCTGCAGGTGCGTGGGTATGAGTGTGTGTAGCCTGCAGCCAGAGCTGGGCGTATTTAAATACATTTGTATTTAAATAAATTTGTGTATTTAGAACTGTATTTATAAATACATTGGTTGTCATGTATTTAAATACAGTATTTAAATACTTCAATGAGTATTTAAATACATTGTATTTAAATACTCAAAATATAAAAATGTAAATACTTTTTATCGGTTAATTTGGCCATAAACCCGCCCAACTGGTGGGGAGGCCTTCTGGCGAGGCCTCCCTAAAAAGGGAAATATACAATAGGAAAGTATCCTTTATCATTTATCAAGCATTTTATATTGTTAATCATGAATTACTGAATAAATGTTAACATTTGTGTGTATATTCAAAATGTATTTACAAATGTATTAAATACAATTGATGTATTTAGTATTTAGTATTTATATACATGCGTAAAATGTATTTAGTATTTGGTATTTAAATACATTTCTCCCATGTATTTAGTATTTAGTATTTAAATACATTCAATGTATTTAGTGCCCAGCTCTGCCTGCAGCTGCGTGGGTACAAGTGAGATGAGAAGAGGGCTTGGAGTTGGCAATAAAGAGTTGAAGGAACTTAATGAATAGAGATAATAGCAAGGAAGCTTCACTGCTACCATGCCCTGGTGCAAAAACTTTCTGAACTATATGAACACTTTCTGCTACCCCCCCAGTGGCAGCATGCTCAGACGGTGCGTATAGGTTAATTTGGGGCACACGACACTCAGGTTCACACTGCACAGCCTCGCGTGAGTCCACTGACCACCCACTGTCCACTGGTGCTAGGAAGTATCTAGGATATTGAACATTTATTGCTGCTCCCGCCAGTGATGAGCAGCTCTAGCGGACGTAAAAGTGCGGCGGGGTAGTACTATTGACGGTGTGCCGGACAGTGAACTACTAGAGTTAGGATAAACGTTCCGCTCGGTATGGTCTCGGCTATGAATTTTTCTTCTTTTTTTTTTTATGTACTTGCGAATCCGGACTTATGCGGTTCCGGAACAGTGATCACCCCTAGTGTCCGGGTAAATCGAGGTTTGTGGTATATATATAAGTAGTAGAATGGAAATGCAGAATACACTGATATTGTAAACAGTTCTTTTAGTGAGAATAACAACTGTGTATTAACTATAAGAAGATAAATGAGAGCACTGACGCCAATTGATAGTGATGAAAGCATGACTACATATGATGGTAATGATAGTAAGCACCCATAACAACATTACCAACTGATGACAAGAATGGCATTGACCCACAGTGGATTCCAGCCCGAGACTTTCCCCTCCAAGGCGGGTCTCGGGGCTATGAAGAGAATATCCATCTGTGATTTAAAAAGGAAATAGGGAAAAACTGGTTCACAAATAGGGTGGTAAATGATTGGAATGAACTCAGTCGTCAGGTGGTTAGTGCAGTCAATAGGGAGCTTTAAAAGGAGGCTAGATAAATTTATGGATGGGGATGAAAGGTGGATGTAGGCAGTGTTAAGTAACAGGAAGTACCTCGTGTAGGTCTCACGGCCTCTTGTAGCTTCCTTATATTCTTATGTTCATATGTTGTAGCTTCCTTATTTTCTTATGTTCTTATATTGTAGCTTCCTTATTTTTTTATGTTCTTATATTGTAGCTTCCTTATTTTCTTATGTTCTTATGTTGTAGCTTCCTTATGTTCTTATGTTGTAGCTTCCTTATGTTCTTATGTTCTTATGACCCGTTTCTACCCCCACCCAGGCTTTCCGCTCCCGCCCCAACCGAGTGGTGATCACGGCGCCCGCTCAGACGGTGGACATGAAGCAACACAATGTCCTGCAGGTCGGGGATAAGAAGTCCCACCCGGCACACATCCCTGAACACCTGCCTTCCTTCCCGGACACCCACACTTACTGGTACGTCCAACCCTCTGTAATAGTACGTACATGTACATTCCAACACAAACATCATCTTTCATGGCACATCCCACATCTACCCCTGCTACTAACACATTGATACATTTCTCCTGCCTTCCTTCCCGGACACCCACACTTACTGGTACGTCCAATCCTCTGTAATGGCGGAAAAGTGTGAGGCTACAACAACCTTACCTAGAGGAGGAAGAGGATATAGTGGGGGAGTATTTGTTTGGAGAGGGGAATGTGGAAGAAGCAAAAAGAACAATCAACAGTTTTTGTATGACCAGAGAAAATAAGAGGAAAGAAAAGAGAAAGAAACTAAAAATATAGAATAAGAGAAGACAATTAATTAAAGACCCAGACAGCAAGGAGAAACACGTCAGGGAGTGCTGTTGAAAAAGGCCTGACTCCCGACCCACAACGGAACTGGCATACTATACATATACATTCCAACACAAATGTAAAAGGAAAAAAAAGGCTAGCATAAACAAAATATAAAAAAAGGCTTCAGCGTCAAAAAAAAAAAAAAAAAAGGCTTCAGCGTCAAAAAAAAAAAAAAAAAAAAGGCTTCAGCGTCAAAAATATTTAAAAAAATATAAAAAAAAGGCTTCAGCGTCAAAAATATAAAAAAAAGGCTTCAGCGTCAAAAATATAAAAAAAAAAAAAAAAAAAGGCTTCAGCGTCAAAAATAAAAAAATATAAAAAAAAGGCATCAGCGTCAAAAATATAAAAAATATAAAAAAAGGCTTCAGCGTCAAAAAATTAAAAAATAATTAAAAAAAGGCTTCAGCGTCAAAAATAAAATAAAAAAAGGCTTCAGCGTCAAAAATATATAAAAATATAAAAAAAGGCTTCAGCGTCAAAAATATAAAAAAAACTCATCCTTCACGGCACATCCCACATCCACTGCGGCTAACACATATTGATACATCTCTCCATAGCAGTGCCTCTTTTCCTGACACTTCCACTTACTTTCTTCTTCACCTTACACTTACTGGTACGCCCAACCCTCTGTAATAGCACATCTATATTCCATCACAGCTGTCATCCTACACTACACATCCCACATCCACTCAGCCGCTAACACATTGATACATCTCACCTCCCCTACTTCCCTTACATCCACACTTACTGGTACATTCAACCCTCTGAATGCCACATCTACATTCCGACACATCTGTCACCTTCACCGCACGTCCCAGATTCACTCAGTCGCTAACACATATTGATACGTCTGTCTTTTCCTAACATCTCAACTCACCTGTCCTCCTACCACAACAGTTTACTACATCTATTTACACCTACTGATACACCTCTCCTCTATTATAGCATGAGATATCCTTGTCTCAATACACTTGTTTCCTCCACACCGTATCCTACAACAGTGACATTTTAAAGGCATTTTAATAACTATTAGAGTGAACATAGAAGTAGATATTGAGAGCGAGAGCGAGAGCGAGAGAGAGAGAGAGAGAGAGAGAGATAAGCAAAAATAGTAGAAAGTAGTAGAGTAATAGTAGTAGAAAGGTAGTAACAAGCTATATAGAAGATCATGCCAGAGAAAAAGATGAAAAGGTCAGTCAAAGTAGAAGCAGATGGATAGATAGCAATAAGAAAAGGTAGACAATAACAAACAAGATAACCCAGAAAAAGATAAAAAGTAGACTCAAAGTAGAAGCAGATGGATAGATAGCAATAAGAATTAGACAGACAGAGATAGATAGATAGAGAAAAAGATAGACAATGACCAACAGAATAACCCAGAGTGACGCATTGTTGCAGCTTCTCGCACACGTACAAGCAGCCGGTCACCGAGTACGAGGCGATACGCGAGAAGGCCGCCGCACAGAAGAGAGACATCGAGAGGGCGCTGACCAAGTACTCCGCCAAGACCAGCGACACACAGAACCTTTTCTTCACGGACGACAAGGAATTTCTACGTCAGTTGTTGTTGTTGTTGTTTGTGGTGGTGGTCTTTTTTCCCTTATTTCTTCTTGTGCTCTTTGTATTTTATCCTTTATAGTTTCTTATTCTTCCATTGCCACATTTTTTCCTTCTACTTGTTCATATTCTTCTTTTTTTCTTCCTCTTTTCTTCCTCTTCCTCTTTCTTCCTCATCTTTTTCCCCTTCTTCCTCCTTGTGCTCTTTGTATTTTCTCTTCTTTATTATTTATTATTATTCCATCATCTTATACATATGCTCTAAGTCTCTTTGATACTCCCTTACCCTTTATCATACCCCCTTACCCTCCCTTTATCACCTGCCTCCCGACCCTCACAGTGGTATCCGTGGCGCCCCATCCCAAGTCCTATCTGGATGCCTTAATGCCCCGGGACCAGGTGTTTGAGGAGGAGGAGGAACGCAAAACAAAGAAGAAGAGGAGGATAGTCAACGAGGAAGGCGAGCCAATCCAGGTGAGACGGGATAGATGCAGGAAGTAGGAAAGTAGATGTAGATGCAGAAAGTAGGAAAGTAGATGTAGAAAGTAGGAAAGTAGATGCATTAAGTAGGAAAGTAGATGCAGAAAGTAGGAAATGTAGATGCAGAAAGTAGGAAAGTAGATGCAGAACGTAGGAAAGTAGATGCAGAAAGTAGGAAAGTAGATGCAGGAAGTAGGAAAGTCAGCTGGTTGTGTGTACATTTACCATTATTACTACTGTTGCTGCAATGATGGGTTATGAGTGTTCAGTTTGTAAGTAGTAACAGGGAATAGTAAGTAATAGTAACGGAATAATAGTAATAGACAAGGAAGGATTAGAGGCTGATTGTGTGTACCATTACCATTATTACTACTGTTTCTACAATGGTGGATTAGAGTGTTCAGTTTGTAAATAGTATCAGTCTTTTATTTGTTCTGCTATCTGCTATCATCACTGACATAGTAGTAGCAGTAGTGTGCATTGTTATTGTTCCTGCTGTATTTTGTATCCCCCTAACATTAGAACATAAGAAAATAAGGAAGCTACAAGAGGCCGATAAGGAAGCTGCAAGAGGTTGACCACATTTCTACTTCCACAGGAGAAAGACAAACTGAATGAGTCATAAGAAGAGGAGCTGTTAGAGTAGTAGGGTTTATTGTTGTTCTTTAGCTTTTGTATCACCCTAACCGCATACTTACTTCCACAGGAGAAGGACAAACTGAACGAGTCACAAGAAGGGGAGCTGGACAACCCTTACCTCCGCCCTGTCAAGATGCCACGCAAGGTCAAGACCAAGAAGTGAAGGGCACGAGGAACTATAGTCTATATTTTATACCGAGGCGAAAATTTTTGTCTCATGCTTAAAGTTATGCCTATGTATACCTGATAATATGGTTAACTATGATCAAATACAGCTGAAATTAAGAAGAACTGTAGTATTCCCTTCTGGCATCAAATATCAGTCAGTAAGCAGCAAGGGGTCAGGATTTTTCACCTCGTTAATAAAAACAGTATAGTGAAAAGAAGCATCCCTAGGAACACTAAGGCAAGGCAGGCAAGGTGTAGCAGGTCTTCCCCAAGGGTAGTAGACAGAGGTCCTGGGTCTTCCCCGTGTTACTTAACCCCTTGAGACCCAGAACGTAATTTCTATTGTAATTTGGGTATACCATAAGACGATTTTTGTGAATATAAGCAAGATTTTATAGATAATGACTGTTTAATATCCTTGTCCACTAGCGAATTTGGTATATTAATAACTTTTCGTAATTTCATGACTCAACAACATACGATTTTTTTTATAGTAAAGGAAAGATCTGGTTGTGAAGGGGTTAATAGTGGGTGAGGTAAAGATCCGTCCCAAGACTTAGAGCATATGTATAAGATGATGGAGGTGATGAAGGATGGTGTAGTGAATGGAGAGAAGGGAGGAGAGAATTATAAGGGTAGTAGTAAGGGGAGTGGGTGAGGTATGTGAGCAGAAAAGAAACACTGAAAATGAAGCAATGGAAGACTTAACCATTAATAAAGAAGAGAAAATACAAAGCACAAGGAAGAAGAAAAAAATATATGAACAAGTAGAAGAAAAATGAAGCAATGGAAGAACAAAATAAAGAGGAGAAAATACAAAGAGCACAAGGAAGAAGAGAGACAAGAAGAGGCCTAGCTGGTCTGTGTGTGTGTGTGTGTGTTTGTGTGTTTGTGTTTGTGGTGTGGGGTGTGTGTTTGTGAGTGTGTGTGTGTGTGGTGAGTGTGTGTGTGTAGGCTATGTGTTGTGTGTTGGTGTGTGTGTATGTGGGTCTGTGTGTGTGGGTGTGTGTGTGTGGGTTTGTGGGTCTGTGTGTGTGGGGTCTGTGTGTGGTTGTGTGGGTGTGTGTGTGTGTCTGTGTGTGTGGGTCTGTGTGTGTGGGTAGTGTGACAGTGATAAAGATAAACCAGCAAGCCAGGAATAGATAAGGAAGGTGAGCATCTCTGAAAACATCAAGATAAAGGACGATGGATTGAGAGAAAGGCTAAATTATGGAAAAAGAGAGAGAAAACAAAACAAAAAAAAGCTAATTATGTTAATAATAGAGACAAGACTGAATTTATTGCCTGACCTATTATTATTTTTTTCTCATTATGAATAGTATAGATAATAGAGTAGAATAATAGATAATTGGTGTGGGAGAAGACATGCCCCTTCTCACGTACTCCTCCACTCCAGCCTCTTCCTCCTCTTCCACTCTAGCCTCCTCCACCTCCTCCTCCCCTTCTCACGTACTCTCCACGCAGCTCTTCCTCTCCTCCACTCCAGCCTCCTCCACTCCTCCTCCCTTCTCACGTACTCCTCCACGCCAGCCTTTCCTCATTCACTCTCTGCCATCCTCAACCACCTCCTGCCCTTCTACACGTCCTCTACGCCAGCATCTTAACCTCAACCACATCCAGCCTCCTCACTAGCCTCCGTCCTTTGCCTACTATTTTCACGCCAGCCTCTTCCTTCTCCTCACATCAGTCCTCACCTCCTCTCCCCTTCTCACGTTAACCATCCGCCAGCCCTCTCCTCCCCCCACTCTCCACTCCTCCACCTCCTCCTCCCCTTCTCACGTACTCCTCCACGCCAGCCTCTTCCTCCTCCTCCACTCTAGCCTCCTCCACCTCCTCCTCCCCTTCTCACGTACTCCTCCACGCCAGCCTCTTCCTCCTCCTCCACTCCAGCCTCCTCCACCTCCTCCTCCCCTTCTCACTCCTCTACACCAGCCTCTTCCTCCTCCTCCACTCCAGCCTCCTCCACCTCCTCCTTCCCTTCTCACGTACTCCTCCACGCCAGCCTCTTCCTCCTCCTCCACTCCATCGAGGAAGAGAGGGAACACGAGAGTGAGTGGACTGCAAGATGTGATAATGAGGTGTATAGACAGTTGCAAATGGAGAGACTTCTGCCGTGGCGCGTTCCTTGAGGCCGAGACGAGGTTCTACACTTCTGTTGCCTTTGTCAGCCTTTTGTGAGCCTCTGTGTGGGACCGGGTGTGTGGTTGGGGGCTTGAAGCAATGGCAGTTCAGAGTGTCCAGGGGAGGCCCATGTACCAGAGTGGGAGGTCCCTGAGAGACATAAGAACTAGAGACATATGGAGCTACAAGGCCGCACGAACCTACATGTGTGCCGAGCCTACTCAACCACACCACACACACACCACACACCACCACCACACCACGCACAGCATTAAAAGGCTGTTATAGAGATATGATTGATTAAGTTACCCCAGAGCAGAAAATAGTCAAAATACCCCAACTGTGTCTTTATGCCATTGAGATGACCTACCTATACTCTGGTTTTTTTAGAAAGGCAAAAAATGCTGCCCCCTTGCTGCTTACTGACTGATATTTGATGCCACGAGAAGGGAATATACTACGCTTCTAAATATCAGTTGTATTTGATCATAGTTAATCATATTATTAGGTAAACCTAGGCATCATTTTAAGCATGAGACCTTAGGATAGAATGGAATTTTAGGATAGAATGGAATTTTTGCCTCGTTAGAAAAAAAGGACTATAGCCATGGCCGCATCCTCCCCCCCCTCGGTACGCCACTGCTCATTAATTAAAGAAGGCTTTGAAGATATACACATCTTTTCTCTTTACTCCCGAATGTTTTATGTGTATGCATCTTTCAGAGGATATGTCTATACTGCATCATATACTTTCCACAGCTTCAATTTCATATAGTATGCTGAATCTGAAATAGTTTTTGCAATCTTAATTCCATCAGACAATTATGAGATATATAAGCAAGTTTTTCATATGTATTTCTCTTGTACACGTCTTCATACATCTCTTTCTTCATCTTTCCACACTGTTCTCTTTCCCCTTACGAGGATCATAATCTAACACTACTTTCTCCATCTCATCTGAACTAAAATTAAGGTCTCCTACAGTCATATCTATCGCGCCACTGCACCAAGAGAGGCCCGGGCGATAACCGGCGATCACGACTCCAACGCGTGATCAAAACCAAAGTAACTATACTTATGGTAATGTATGGTATATGGTAATGTATACTTTGATCAAAACTACACACACACTGGCTGGTGAACGACAGATTGCATTGTTTCATTATTTTCGTTTATCTATCAAATTGTTCTGCAGTACATTTGAAACATTTGAAACATTTAATAATAGCCGCATAAATAAATAAATACAATATTGTTTGTTTACAACTTAGAAGGCCAGCCTTTATAATAAGCACAGAGCTTTTCAGGCAAAAAGTTTACACCTTTGTTATTAGGGCAGGTGGTGGTCGTTGAATAGGACAATAGCCTATATAGCTACTAGAGGAGGAGGAGGAGGAAGGGGAAAGGGACTCGGGAGGAGGAGGAAGGGGAAAGGGACTCGGGAGGAGGAAGGGGAAAGGGACTCGGGAGGAGGAAGGGAAAGGGCCTCGGGAGGAGGAAGGGGAAAGGGACTCGGGAGGAGGAAGCTGTCGTATGTGCTACTGCTGCTGTACACGTGTCGATGAATAATGAACACATTTTCGATGAAGTTTTTTCGATGAAGTGTGGGGGTAACACCTTGGTATCGGTGATTTTATTCTGATTCTTGAAGTGTTGTGGTGTTTGTTGCTTGATCACCCCGTTTTGTGCTTATACTTGTAATGTTATTTTGAAATGTCTTGGTTTTCTTGCTAATCAATGTTCTTGCCGTTTCCTTGTTTTCCACATCAGTAACAATGTTTGTTTCTTCACATCTGCATCCTGTTCATCTGCTAGGAGTAAAAATGTTGCAAGTTTTACATCATTTGTCAGTGTGTTGTCTTGTAGAAAGTTTAAGCTTGCCATTATTCCTACTACATGTGTAGTAGGAATAATGGCATGTCAACGAAGCGAAAGAGATTATCCCAGTTCAGCAGTTCAGTTGTGGGTCGGGAGTCAGGCCTTTTTCAACAGCACTCCCTGACGTGTTTCTTCTTGCTGTCTGGGTCTTTAATTAGTTGTCTTCTCTTATTCTATCTTATTAGTTTCTTTCTTTTTCTTTCTTCTTATTTTCTCTGGTCATCCAAAAACTGTTGATTGTTCTTTTTGTTTCTTCCACATTCCCCTCTCCGAACAAATACTCCCCCACTATAGCCTCTTCCTCCTCTTAGTCGGGGCTAAAACTAATCTCAACTGGACGGTCACGCAGTAATTTCTCGATCGCAGCATGTATGTGTTTGCGTGTGATAACGAGAGAGAGAGAGAGAAGCACACACCTCCCTCTCCCTCTAAATTTATAATAATAATAAGAACAGCAATAATGCGAATAATAGAATTATTAATAATAATGATAATGCGAATATGATAATAATAATATTAATAATAATAATGATACTAGACTAATAGCAATAATAAGAGAGAGAGAGAGAGAGAGAGAGAGAGAGAGAGAGAGAGAGAGAGAGAGAGAGAGAGAGAGAGAGAGAGAGAGAGAGAGAGAGGAGAAGGGGGGAGAGGGGGGGGGGGGGTGTCACCCTCCTGTATGGGATTAGCAAGTCAAGTGAACTGTCAATACTTACCTCTAGCGCTGCCAAGTCTCCTCCTCTCCAAATTTACCCTTGTAGCGATTCCAAATGGAGCCCATAGTACTGTATTACCTTGGAACCTCCTGTCTTATCAGGCACACTGCAGACTACTGTAGACTCTATGTACACCCGCACTATGTACTGTATTACCTTGTAACCTCCTGTCTTATCAGGCACACTACAGACTACTGTAGACTCTATGTACACCCGCACTATGTACTGTATTACCTTGTAACCTCCTGTCTTCCCAGCTCCAGCCTCAGGCACACTACAGACTACTGTAGACTCTATGTACACCCGCACTATGTACTGTATTACCTTGTAACCTCCTGTCTTCCCAGCTCCAGCCTCAGGCACACTACAGACTACTGTAGACTCTATGTACACCCGCACTATGTACTGTATTACC
>JACEEZ010025491.1:231567-254067 GCA_016584305.1 Chionoecetes opilio
ACGAAGACCTTAAGGAAAACTAATTAAAGGGCTCCAGAAAATTACATGCAGATGGTTTCTTTCAGCAACTTTATCCACAGGCGGGGGGTCTTAATTTCAAATGTTGTTCCTATGAAGAGAGGAGGACGAGGTGGGGGGTGGAGGGGGATGATGGGGTGAGGGGGATGAAGGGGGGAGGGGGATGAAGGAGGGGGAGGTGAGAAGGAAGGACGGTAGGGTGGTAAAGGAGGAGGGGGTGGAAGTCATGGAAAGGAGGGGGGGGCGGGAAGGAGTGGGAAGTGGGGGGGAGGAGGTAGGTAGGGGGGGAAAAGGGAATTGTATAGGTGTAGGTAGAGGGGGAAAGGAGGGAGGGTGGTGGCGGTTGCAGGGAGGAGGGAAAAGGGGAGTTAATGTGTTGGTATAGAGGAAGGGAAGGAAGGAGGGGTGGTAATGGAGGGGGTGACGGAGGGGAGGGAAAGGAATTGTCTAGTTGTTGGTACTATGGAGAGAGGGAAGGAAGGGGGGGTGGTAAAGAAGGGGGTAGATGGGGAGAGGGGAGGGAATTGTCTAGGTGTTGTTATAGAAGAAGGGGAGGAAGGAGGTAGAGGGGGTGAGGGAGAGAGGAAGGAGAAGAGGTAAGGTAGAGAGTGTGTAGAGAGGAAGAGGAAGAGAAGATGAGGAAGAAGGGAGAGAGACAAAACACACACACACACACACACACACACACACACACACACACTCACACACACACACACACACTCACACACACACACACACACACGAACACACAACAACGTTATACTAAAATAGCTTCTTTTGTAAGCTACTTAGTTCCCTTCATTAAATGCTACTTCGCCCAATAGTAATTACAGCAATCAGCCGGTCATCACCTGGCTAATACGGGTAATTATAGTCCCCCCTTAACGTGATCTGTGAGCGCTCCGTTTTCTTTCACTATCAACAAGGAGAGAAAACGGGATTGTTGATGTTTGTAAAGACGTGTTTGGTTGTTGACAGATCGTGTTTATTTTGTTTTATGGGTCTTATTAAATTTATGATCATATTGGATTGTGTAGTTGTAAGTAGAAGGTGCTAATAGTGGTGATAATAGTGGTGTAATAGTGGGTTGATAATAGTGGGATAATAGTGGTGATAGAGTTGGTGAGAATAGTGGTTGATAATAGTGGTGAAATCAGTTGGTGATAATAGCTGGTGATGAATAGTGGTGATAATTGTGGTGATAATAGTGGTGATAATAGTGGTGATAATAGTAAGTTATAATTAGTGGTGATTATAGTGGTGAATAATAGTGGTGATAATAGTGGTGATAAATAGTGGCTGATAATAGTGGTGATAATAGTGGTGATAATAGTTGGTGATAATTAGTGGTGATAATGTAGTTATAATAGTGGTGTAAGAGTGGTGATAATAGTGGTGCATAATAGTGGTGATAATAGTGGTGATAATAGTGGTGATAATAGTGGTGATAATAGTGGTGATAATAGTGGTGATAATAGTGGTGATAATAGTGGTGATAATAGTGGTGATAATAGTGGTGATAATAGTGGTGATAATAGTGGTGATAATAGTGGTGATAATAGTAGTTATAATAGTGGTGATAATAGTGGTGATAATAGTGGTGATAATAGTGGTGATAATAGTGGTGATAATAGTGGTAATAATAGTGGTGATAATAGTGGTGATAATAGTGGTAATAATAGTGGTGATAATAGTATGTGAGTACATAGTGGTGAGAATAGTGGTGATAATAGTAGTGATAAATAGTGGTGATAATAGTTGGTGATCATAGTGCGTGATAATAGTGGTGATTAATGTAGTCGCGTGATAATAGTGGTGATAATAGTGGTGATAATAGTGGTGAAATAGTGGTGATACTAGTGGTGATAATAGTTGGTGATAATAGTGGTGATAATAGTGGTGTAATAGTGGTGATAATAGTGGAATAATAGTGGGTGATATAGGGTGATATGTTGGTGATAATAGTGGTTGATAATAGTGGTTATAATAGTGGTGTGATAATAAGTGGTGATAATATGGTGATACATAGTCGGTGATAATAGTGGTGATAAAGTGGTGATAAGAGTTAGTTCTAATAGTGGTGATAATTAGTGTGTACTAGTGCGGTCGCTAATGAGGTGGTGATAATAGTGTGGATAAATAGTGGTGCTAATAGTGATGTGTGCTAATAGTGGTGATAATAGTGGTGATAATAGTGGTGATAATAGCTGGTGATAATTAGTGGTGATAATAGTGGGTGATAATAGGGGTGATAATAGTGGGTGATAATAGTGGGGATAATTAGTAGTCTAATAGTGGTGATAAATAGGGTGTAATAGTGGTGATAATAGCTCGGTGATAATTAGTGGTGGATAATAGTGTGATAAGAGTGGTGATAATAGTGGTGATAATAGTAGTTATACTAGTGGTGATAATAGTAGTGATAATAGTGGTGATAATAGTGGTTGATAATAGTGGGATAATAGTGGTGATAATAGTGGTGATTAATATGGTGAAATAGTGGTGATAAATAGTGGTAATAATAGGCGGTAATGATAGTGGCTGACTAAATAGTGGTGATAATAGTGGTGATAATAGTGGTGATAATAGTGGTGATAATAGTGGTGATAATAGTAGTTATAATAGTGGTGATAATAGTGGTGATAATAGTGGTGATAATAGTGGTGATAATAGTGGTGATAATAGTGGTGATAATAGTGGTGATAATAGTGGTGATAATAGTGGTGATAATAGTGGTGATAGTGGTGATTAATAGTGGTGATAATAGTGGTGATAATAGTGGTGATAATAGTGGTGATAATAGTGGTGATAATAGTGGTGATAATAGGGGATAATAGTGGTGAAATAGTGGTGATAAGTAGTGGTGATAAGTAGTAGGTATAATAGTGGGATAAGTGGTGATAATATGGTGATAATAGTGGTGATAATCGTGGTGATAATAGTGTGATAATAGTGGTAATAATAGTGGTGATAATAGTGGTGATAATAGTTAGTTTATAATAGTGGTGTAATAAGTGGTGGTAATAGTGGTGATAATAGTGGTGATAATAGTGGTGATAATAGTGGTGATAATAGTGGTGATAATAGTGGTGATAATAGTGGTGATAATAGTGGTGATAATAGTGGTGATAATAGTGGTGATAATAGTGGTAATAATAGTGGTGATAATAGTGGTGATAATAGTGGTGATAATAGTGGTGATAATAGTGGTAATTACAAGTGTTTGGTGATAATAGTGGTGATAATAGTGGTGATAATAGTGGTGATAATAGTGGTAATAATAGTGGTAATGATAGTAGTTATAATCACAACTCCCTCGTACCTTTAGGGAGGCGGTAGCAGAGTGGTTAGCGTCACCGGGTGGCGTTCTCGAAGACCAAGTGAGACCCATAAATCAACTTAAAATATTTCGCACCAAGGCGAGTGGGCCCTTAAGAACACCCACATGCCCTGCCATTAACTCTACCTTCGATTGCGAGTGCATCGGAGACACAGGGGGGGCGGGCATTGATCCTCTAAGAGGCGTCACTATCAAAAAAAATCCGGCCTGTGCGCTACCACGGGCGAGGACCAACCATCACATCCCTCAACGTGCTAACCTCCCAGGGGCCTACCCATCCGAGGCCTGGAGGTCACTGCCTACACGCGCAATAGGAATAGATGTAAAAAAAGTAAAGAAAAAAAGAAGCTAATATCTACTATAATAACATAATAATAATAATAAATAGAATAAAGTAAATAATATATATATATATATATATATATAAAATAAATTACATGTAAAGTGTAGATAGAGCGTGTGAAAAGTGTAAAAAAAATGTGAAAAAAATCTGGCGTGAAATAAATATAGTGTGATATAAAGGAAGCCTAAATTGTCTTATCCGGCCCGGGACTCGAACCCGCGTCCCCTCCGACCTCATGGATCACCCAGTCACATGTGAGCCCAGCGAGTTTCTCACAATATAAAAGTCTACGGAATTTCCCCCTCACGTTTGAGTTTAAATAATGTTTATGCCCATAAAAAATGCAGAGACAGCTCGTGTGTGTGTGTGTGTGTGTGTGTGTGTGTGTGTGGTATGTGTGTGTGTGTCGTGTGTGTGTGTGTAGTGTGTGTTGTGGTGTGTGTTTTTTTGTGTGTGTGTCTGTGTGTGTGCTGTGTGTGTGTGTGTGCCTGTGTGTGTGTGTGTGTTGTGTTTTGCGTGCGGTTTGGGTGTGTTGTGTGTGTGTGTGTATGTGTATCGTCTGTATTGTTGTTGTTGGTTGTGTGCCCTGGTTTCGTGGTGTCTTTCTGTAGGTCCCCCGTCCCCCTTGTTGTTGTTGTGTATGTGTAGTTTTTATTCCTTCGTGTGCTTGTATTTGTGTGTGTTAGTTTCTTCTGCGGTGTTTCGTTGTAGTGGTTTGCTGGTGTGTTTGTTGTGTGTAGGGCGTGTGTGTGTTATGTGTGTTTTGGGTACTTGTGGGTATATGTGTGGTGTGTATGTGTCAGTGTTAGTCGTGTGTATGCTGTGCGTGTGTGTCGTTGGTGTTGTGTTGTTGTGTGTGTGTGTGTGTGTGTGTGTGTCTTGGTGTGTGTGTGTTGTCGACCTGTTAATAGTAATAATCTCTCTGAATACGGTAGAAACCTTCACAGTCAAACTTTGCAAAAACGTGTTCAAAAACCGTGGTCTAGATAGAACAAGTTCTTGTGGAGTTTGTGATTTACAAAGCCAAAATGACAAGTTAGAGAGAGAGTTGACTGGTGAGAGAATGAGTAGTGGGAGTGAAGAGAGTTTCGAAGAAGCAGAGACGCGAGAGAGAACAAGGAGAGAGAGATGAGACGAGAGAGCAGGCCGAGGAGACGCACGGACGGACGCCCGACGATGAGATATCGAGAGAGAGATGAGAAAGATGAGAGAGCGAGACAGATGAAGAGAGAAGAGAGATGAGAGGATGCGCAGAGAGGCAGAGAAGAAAGAGAATAAAGGTCCGAGATCAAAAGGAGAGAGATATTTGAACAGAGATGAGAGAGAGACCGAGAGAGAGGAGACGGACAACGTCGCGGAGAGGAGAAAAGACGAGAGAGATGAGAGAGGAGAGATTGGAGATGGACAGAGATCGAGAGACGAAGAGAGACGAGACGAATGAGAGAGATCAGACGGACGAACGAGAGACTAGAGAGTCTCTCCTTAAACGATCGAGAGAAGACGACGAGAGAAGAGAGAGATGAGAGAGAATGAGAGAGAGAGAGAGAGAGAGAGAGAGATTGTCCTCCCCCTTTCTCTCTGCTCAGGCCAACAATCAGGTTGACAGCTTTGAAGTATAAACCCCCCCCCTCCAGAACAGAGAGAAAGAATGGGAGAATAGTAAGGGAGCGGAATGATTAGCAATAAAAGAGGGGAGAGAGAGACCAGAGAGGAAGAGAGAGAGAGAAACGAGAGAAGAGAGAAGGAGGAGAACGAAACCGACCGCGCGAGAGAGAGATTGAGAGAGAGAACGAGACGAATGAGAGAGAGAGAGAGGAGAGAGAGAGAGAGCAGAGAGAGGAAAAAAAGTTTATGAATTGAACATATACAGTTTACTTACAAAAAATTACCACACACCCACCATTCGAACACACTATCTCTCTCCTCTCTGTCTCTCTCTCTCTCTCTCTCTCTCTCTCTCTCTCATCTCTCTCTCTCTCTCTTCTCTCTCTCCATCTCTCTCTAACTCTCTCTCTCTACTCTCTCTCTCTCAGGTTTACCAACGAACCAATTATTAAGACAAGACTCACAAGCAAATCTGGGAAAAACCTTACTAACATATGCCGGTTTATAGATTGACTCTCTCTCTCTCTCCTCTCTCTCTCGCTCTCTCTCTCTCCGACTCTTCTCTCTCTCTCTACTCCTCTCTCTCTCCTCTCTCGAAACTTTTTTGGAGGAGCCACTTCGGACTCAAGGACTCACAGAACGTTCATAACCTAAGCTGTAATTGATGTGACGAGAGAGAGAGAGAGAGAGAGAGAGAAGGATGAAGACCTGAGAGAAGAGGAAGAGAGAGTGAGAGAGAGAGAGAGAGAGAGAGGAGAGAGAGAGCAAGCAAGCACAGCGACGCGAGAGAGAGAGAGAGAAAGAGAGAGAGAGAAGAAGAAGAGAGAGAGAGAGAGAAGAGAGAGAGATGAGGAGAGAGAGAGAGAGAGCAGGCAAGCAAGCGAGCGGAGAGAGAGAGAGAGAGAGAGAGAGAGGAGAGATGGGAGAGAGGATACGAGAGACGAAACTGAGAGACGAGAGAGAACGAAGACACAGCAGAGATGCAGAGAGAGAGAGAGAGAGAGAGGACGGAAAAGGGCATCCTATGTCAAGCAAACACTCAGAGAGGAAATCATCCGCATCCAAGTACAGCTCTTTTATACTTCTCCTTACCCTCCTTTTTCCAACCCTCCTTCACTACCACACTTATAACACCCCCCCATTAACCCTTCCCTTAAATCCCCACTACCATTCCACTTACAAACTACTTTTTTTTTTTTTTTTTTTTTTTTGATTTTTTTTTTTTCTAACTTAGACTTTCACTTACAACCAATTATTTTTTTTTTTTTTTTTTTTTTTTTTTACTTTTCTTACTTTTATTGTCCACTTATCAAATCCTTTTTTAGATTTTTTTTTTTTTTTTTGTTTTTTTTTTTTTACCTTGCCACTTAGCATCAGCTACACCATTTTTATCCCCCCACTTATTTAGTACCTTCAAATTACTTTTTTTTTTTTTTTTTCTTTCACACTTTCTTTTTCTTTCTTCAAATTACTTACATCAGTTCATAGCCACTACAGTTTTGTCTCATTAACTTACTATAAATTTACTAACAGTCTCCATTGCTTCTTTCTAAATCTGTCAAGAGTCTAAATTTCTATTCAAAAGCTGTACTAGATTTCATTCATTTCATTATTTAGTGTTTTTTTTCTTTTTCACTCCCCCTAACTTCATCCCCTCCAAACCTCCCCCTTCCCCCCCCTTTTCCTCCCCCATTCAACCCATCCCCACCTAAAACACACCCCCCTCCCCCCTCCAAACCACTTCAACCCATCCCCACCTACCACAACCTACCTCCCCCCATTCCTCCTCCCCCTCCCCCCTCAGGCAGCCCACAAAATTGAAGACGAGAGACCAGCCCACCCTAAGTCATCTCTTTAAATCTAACCTGACACCTATCCACCACCTATCATACCTAACAGCCCATTCTCCTAAGCCCTGTTATACCCTAAGCCCCTTATATCCAAGCCCTGTAGCCCTTCACACCTCACAGCCCATTCTTCTAACCCCATACTCTTATATCCAAGCCCTATTCACTGCCCACCTCACAGCCCATGCCTCTAACTAAGCCCCATGTCCCTTATATCCAAACCCTGTAGCCCCTTCACGTATGTCTCTAAGCCCCATGTCCCTTATATCCAAGCCCTATAGCCCCTTCAAGCCTGTGTTAAGTCCCTAGACGGCCTAGAGTCACGCACGCCAGCCCCTGTTAGCCTATGTAGTCCCTCAAAACAGACCCATTTGTCATAGCCACTCTTTGCTTCCTGTGTCTTACTGAGCTAGATTGGGATACGCTAAGTCTGTGTCTTTGTTTTGTTTTGTCTCTCTCTCTCTCTCTCTCTCTCTCTCTCTCTCTCTCTCTCTCTCTCTCTCTCTCTCTCTCTCTCTCTCTCTCTCTCTCTCTCTCTCTCACACACACACACACAAGGGTTTCATAATTTGTTGTTTCAGTTGTGCTCTCACTCAATGTGTGTGTGTGTGTGTGTGTGTGTGTGTGTGTGTGTGTGTTTGTGTGTGTGGTGTGTGGTGTGTGTGTGTGTGTGTGTGTGTGTGTGTGTGTGTGTGTGTGTGTGTGTGTGTGTGTGTGTGTGTGTGTGTCTGTGTGCGAAATCTAGCTAAGAGCCTGTGTGCGTGTTGGTCCGTGTGTGTGTAACCCCAACCCCCCGAAAAAGAGGTACGTATGTATGTAGACTTCGCACGCAACTGTGTGTGTGTGTTTTGTTTTGTGTGTGTGTGGGGTGTGTGTATGTGTGTGTATGTGTGTGTGTGTGTGTTTGTGTGGTGTGTGTGTGTGTGTGTGTGTGTGTTGTGTGGGTGTGTGTGTGTGTGTGTGTGTGTGTGTGTTTTGTTGTGGTGTGTGTGTTTGTGTGTGTGTGTGTGTGTGTGTGTTGTGTGTGTGTGTTTGTGGTGTGTGTGTTTGTGTGTGGTGGGTGTGTGTGGTGTGTGTGTGTGTGTGTGTGTGTGGTGTGTGTGTGTGTCAATATACTTCACACTGTATACATTATTTTTCATTCATGCTCTAAATCTAGCTATGTTTTTGTTCCAGTCTATCCATACCCTACTGTAGATAACAGTGAAGTCGCCAACTGCAGTGATGTCGCCAGCCGCCAAATATTACGAATTATAGCATCACTACTGATTTTTATGTGCCACTGAAGATGTTACACAGTAGTTTATGTCATGACTGTATAATCTACTCTGTTTCAGCGTTGTTTTATGCTTTGTATCTGCAAATATAACTGTTGCGCATTTTGCTTCTCACGTTTTTCTTCGCACGACGACAGACAGTAGCTGATCACCTTTCGGGCGGCGGGACACAGTCTTGCCAGATCTTTCAAACTTGAATAGAATTTGTTTTCACGTTGGCAGAGGAATTTTTATATATCCAAGCATCTTCCGCAGCTAATATATATATAGAGACTTGTTTTACTTTACCTCTAATTTCCCTGAATTCCCCAGAATGGCGACTCAACTGTTGGGTTAAAATACTAGCTGGCGACTTTACTGTAGTAGGTATAGCAAGGTCGCCACTCGGTTTTATTTTTGTAATTTTTTCATTTATAGCCCTAATATGACACAGATGAAGACTCAAAATGACAGACTTTCCAGATAGTCCCTTCTAACTTTCCTGAAATCATGGATGTAGAAATGTAAGTATTAACGCCACCACACGTCTGTACATAACAAAGAAACGTTGTCCTGGCGACTTGACTGTTATCTACGGTAACATACCCTTTCTTCTTATGTAACACTTTAAAATCTTATCACACTCATATTATTCAAAGCAATTTTCTGAAACCTATTTTTTATTCTGTATGTTCCTTCATTTACGAGGAAGGGAACTAAACAAAATTAACTGAAAAATAGGAGTGACCATGAGGAGTTCAGATTATCTTTACGTATGGCTCTTAAGATTATCAATAGAAAAATAAATATGATTAAAAAAAATATTGAATGGTTGTATATATTAGAGAATGAGAGAGGCAGATTTCTAAGAGCCATTCAGGAAACGTAATCTAAGCTTTTTAACTAACTGGCAACTCTACAGCCAATCATAAGCGTTGCACTGGATAGCCTTGAGCCAATCACAGGACTGGAAATATATCTGCCTGGCAACTCTTTCAACATTGGCAAATATTCCTCGATTAGCTCGTCATTTTTGCATGAATATTTTTGCTGATTATTGTGAAGGTTTTTGTTTGTTGTTGTTGTTGTTGTTTCCATGATGATTTTATGTTTATTTTTCCTCTTGCATAAACACACACACACACACACACACCGAGAAGTCCCGGGTTCGATCCCCGGGCGGAACGGAAACAGATGGGCTATATCCTTAAAACCCGAGCCCCTGTCCACCCAACAGTGAATGGGTACCGGATGTTAGCCGGGGTTTGTGACCCGCTCTCCGGGGTGGTGGCTTCGGCCAAAACTAAGCACTAAGGATGAATGATAAAAAAATGTTGATATGGAGACGGGGCCACACGAGCGTTGCTCTGGCCCTGTAAAGTACAACTAGATGAATACACACACACACACACACACACACACACACACACACACACACACACACACACACACACACACTTCTCTCTCTCCAATTAATTTCCTTAATGAATAGAAATAATAGTTATATATAGTGGTAGGCAAGGAGTGTGTGGTGAATTGTGGTAGCGATTGCTGTTGTGGCTGTAATTGTTGTGGTTGTTGTTGTAATTGTTGTTGTGGTTGTTGTTGTTGTGGTGGCGGTGGTGGTATTGTACGGCATTGCAACATTCAGATTAAAAACAACAAAAAATAACAACCTATTCACTATAATACAAAGCGGATAATAAAACAAAAAAGATGTATTTTTTCCATTTCTATCATTTCCTATTTCCACATTTATTTTCCTACTAGCCGCAAAGCCGCCCTCCGGGCGGACTTTTTGGCTAGCTCCTGCGGAGGGCTATTAGTGGTGGGCCTTTGGCCTTTGGCCCACCACCTGTGTTTGGTGGGCCTTCGGCCCACCAAACGCGGACTCTCCAGATAGCCCCTTCTAACTTTCCTGAAATCACGGATGTAGAAATGTATGTATTCCCCCCACCCATTCACTCACCCATTACCCATCACCCCCCACCCATTCACTCACCCATTACCCATCAACCCCCACCCATTCACTCACCCATTACCCATCACCCCCCACCTATTCCCTCACCCATCACCCATCATCCCCAACCCATCACCCCCCACCCATTCACTCACCCATCACCCCACACCCATTACCCATCACCCCACCCATTCACTCACCCATTACCCATCACCCTACATCAAGGTTTCCTCAATTCTCGCAACCCACTTTTTTTTCACAATTATCGCTAATAGGCTGCTAAAAAAAAAAAAAAAAGTGATCGGATCATCTCATAATTGGGCTTAAAACCTTCCCTGGTCAACCCGGTTCCAAAAATGTGCCATATGAGGTGATTGCGCCACGGGGGGCGGAACCTATCACAGACACACACACACACACACACACACACAGACAGACACACTTTCGCTTATATTTACCATTACCCATCACCCCCACCTATTCCCTCACCCATCACCCCCAACCCATCACCCCCCACCCATTCACTCACCCATCACCCACACCCATTACCCATCACCCCACACCCATATACCCATCACCCCACCCATTCACTCACCATTACCATCACCCTACATCAAGGTTTCCTCAATTCTCGCAACCCACTTTTTTTTCACAATTATCGCTAATAGGCTGCTAAAAAAAAAAAAAAAAAAAAAGTGATCGGATCATCTCATAATTGGGCTTAAAACCTTCCCTGGTCAACCCGGTTCCAAAAATGTGCCATATTAGTTGATTGCGCCACGGGGGCGGAACCTATACCAGACACACACAAACACACATACACACACACACACCACACACACACACACAACACACACACACACACACACAGACAGACAGACAGAGAGACACACTTTTGCTTATATTTATAGATTACCCATCACCCCCCCACCTATTCCCTCACCCATCACCCATCACCCCCACCCATTCACTCACCCATCACCCCACACCCATTACCCATCACCCCACCCATTCACTCACCCATTACCCATCACCCTACATCAAGACTTCCTCAATTCTCGCAACCTACTTTTGTTTTCACAATTCTCGCTAATAGGCTGCTAAAAAAAAGAAAAAAAAAATTGATCGGATCATCTCATAAGTGGGCTTATGACCTTCCCCTGGTCAACCTGATTCCAAAAATGTGCCATATGAGGTGTTTGCGCAACGGGGGGCGGAACCTATACCACACACACACACACACAGACAGACACACTTTCGCTTTTATTAATATATAGATTTTCCTATTTTTTTCCTTTATAATAGTTGTCATTATTTAGTATTACATTATTCTTGTATTCTCTTCTTTATTATTATTCTTAACTATTCAAATTATTCATCGCATTTTTATATAATACTAGCCGCAAAGCCGCCCTCCGGGCGGACTTTTTGGCTAGCTCCTGCGGAGGGCTATTGGTGGTGGGCCTTCGGCCCACCACCTGTGTTTGGTGAGCCTTCGGCCCACCAAACACGGACTCTCCAGATAGCCCCTTCTAACTTTCCTGAAATCATGGATGTAGAAATGTATGTATTACCCCCACCCATTCACTCACCCATTACCCATCACCCCCCACCCATTCACTCACCCATTACCCATCACCCCCCACCCATTCACTCACCCATTCACCCATCACCACACACCCATTCACTCACCCATTACCCATCACCCCCCACCTATTCCCTCACCCATCACCCATCACCCCCCACCCATTCACTCACCATCACCCCACACCCATTACCCATCACCCCACCCATTCACTCACCCATTACCCATCACCCTACATCAAGGTTTCCTCAATTCTCGCAACCCACTTTTTTTTTTCACAAGTATCGCTAATAGGCTGCTAAAAAAAAAAAAAAAAAAAAAGTGATCGGATCATCTCATAAATGGGCTTAAAACCTTCCCCTGGTCAACCCGGTTCCAAAAATGTTTCATATGTGGTGATTGCGCCACAGGGGCGGAACCTATACTAGACAACACACACACACACACACACAGACAGACAGACAGACAGACACACTTTCGCTTATATTTACCATTACCCATCACTCCCCACCTATTCCCTCACCCATCACCCATCACCCCCAACCATCACCCCCCACCCATTCACTCACCCATCACCCCACACCCATTACCCATCACCCCACCCATTCACTCACCCATTACCCATCACCCTACATCAAGGTTTCCTCAATTCTCGCAACCCACTTTTTTTTTCACAATTATCGCTAATAGGCTGCTAAAAAAAAAAAAAAAAAAAAAAGTGATCGAATCATCTCATAAGTGGGCTTATGACCTTCCCCTGGTCAACCCGGTTCCAAAAATGTGCCATATGAGGTGATTGCGCCACGGAGGGCGGAACCTATACCACACACACACACACACAGACAGACACACTTTCGCTTTTATTAATATAGATTTTCCTATTTTTTTTCCTTTATAATAGTTGTCATTATTTAGTATTACATTATTCTTGTATTCTCTTCTTTATTATTATTCTTAACTATTCATTATTCATCGCATTTTTATTTAATATTAGTTAACTCCTATTACTACTATTACCATCATCATGACTACTATTATAACTATCACAAGCCACTGCGCACTTCACTATTATTTTGTTTAGTTTTGCATGCTTTGCTTTTATATGATGAATGATAAGGCGGTATGCTAAGTTTGGTCATGTAATAGTCAATACAAACCTTTTAATTATTCTAAAACACTTCGCCGACCAAGCCAGACGCGTTTTGAACCTGTCACGGTCATCCTCGAAATTACACACTGATCACGTCAATCCCTTAGAACCCCCCTACCCCCCACCCCCCTCCTCCTCTGACCCCTCCTCCCCTGACCCCCCTCTTTCTCTTATGCTCGAAAGACTTCTTATATATGTGTGTGTGTGTAAGTGTGTGTGTGTGTGTGTGTGTGTGTGTGTGTGTGTGTGGTGCGTGTGTGTGTGGATTTACCTAGTTGTATTTACCTAGTTGTAACATACAGGAAAAGAGCTATGCTCGTTCTGTCCCGTCTCCAAATCTACTATTATCCAGTTTGCCTTTGAAGTGTGTGAAGTGTGTGTGTGTGTGTGTGAAGTGTGTGTGTGTGTGTGGTGTGTGTGTGTGTGTGTGTGTGTGTGTGTGTGTGTGTGTGTGTGTGTGTGTGTGTGTGTGTGTGTGTGTGTGTGTGTGTGTGTGTGTGTGTGTGTGTGTGTGTGTAACGTAGACATATATAATTCTTCATTTTCTTATTTTATCTTTTTGGTAATTGTTGAGTTTTTTTTTTGTTTTTTGTGTGCTTCTCTCTCTCTCTCTCTCTCTCTCTCTCTCTCTCCTCTCTCTCTCTCTCTCTCTCTCTCTCTCTCTCTCTCTCTCTCTCTCTCTCTCTCTCTCTCTCTCTCCTAATTTTTTATCCCCCACCTCCCCTCCTCCTCCTTTCACTGCTCTCAAGCCACTAGTCTAATTCACACACTAATACCCTTGACAGCCACCAGACCCGCGTATCGTAAATGTCAACAGAGGCAAAAGACCGTGAGCTTTATATATAAGTATGCGAATGTAAAAGAATCTGAGTTTAGTATTGGTTACGAAAGCCAGTGTCTTTTCTGCAAACACTTTAACACCTTTACTTCTCTCACCATACACAGGAAAAGTGTGAGAAATATACACAACACTATCAAAAATAAGAATAAAATAGTAAGAATTGGAAAATGTAAAAATAAGAAACTAGGAAATATCTATAAATGACATGACTGAATGAGACAAAAAAATGGTGTTTAGTTTTATTTGATATTTGAACCCGTGTTGTTGTTTTCCTGTTAATCTTAAAATCTGTTATTCTTGGTGATGCTTGCCTAGTGAGATGTTAATTATTTGTCTATGTTAATATTACAAAAATCCTAAGAAGAGGCTGTTGGAGGAAGAGAATACAAAGGAATACAAAGGAAGAACAGACAGCATCAGCAACAGGAGGAGGAGGAGGAGGAGGAGGAGGAGGAGGAGGGAGAAGAGAATGAGGAGGAGGAAGTAAAACATGAGGTGCTAAAAGGGTCACGTCTTATTTAGGAGGATCGTAATCTCTTGAGAAGGGAATCCAACCCGACAATATATGGGATCGAACCCTTTGTGTGACGGTGGATCAGTCAGCTATTGTCCTCTCAGCCACTTTCCACCCCTCCCCTTAATGCCTTCTGTATGCCCCCCCTCCCCCCCTTCCTTCCCCTACCTACCTCCCCCCCCCCCTGCCTTCCCCTACCTACCTACCCCCCATCTCTCTGTCTCACGCCGATGATCATTGAGTGTAATTAGATCTTGGTAGGAATGTGTGTGTGTGTGTGTGTGTGTGTGTATCTGTCTGTGTGTGTATGTGTGTGTGTGTGTGTGTGTGTGTGTGTGTGTGTGTGTGTGTGTGTGTGTGTGTGTGTGTGTGTGTGTGTGTGTGTGTGTTCATCTAGTTGTATTTTACAGGGCCAGAGCAACGCTCGTATGGCCCCGTCTCCATATCAACATTTTTATCATTCATCCTTAGTGGTTAGTGTAGGCCGAAGCCACCACCCCGGGAGGCGGGTCACAAACCCCCGGCTAACACCCGGTACCCATTTACTGCTGGGTGGACAGGGGCTGGGGTTTTAAGGAAACAGCCCATATGTTTCCGCTCCGCCCGGGGATCGAACCCGGGACTTCTCGGTTGTGAACCGAGCGTGCTAACCACTACACTACGGAGTACCCTAGTGAGTGTGTGTGTGTGTGTGTGTGTGTGTGTGTGTGTGTGTGTGTGTGTGTGTGTGTGTGTGTGTGTGTGTGTGTGTGTGTGTGTGTGTGTGTGTGTGTGTGTGTGTGTGTGTGTGTGTGTGTGTGTGTGTGTGTACGTACCGTTATGCTTAAGTAAATTGTAGTGATCAGCCACACGCCAACGTACCTGTTGAAAGAAATTTATTGTCATTATTATTATCATCATCATTATCATTATTATCATTATTACTATTAATATTAATACCATCATTATCATTATCATCACTATTCCTATTATTTTCTTACATGAGCTTTATCATTATCATTATGTCATCATCATCATCATTATCATTGTGTCATCATCATCATCATCATTATAATCATTAATCTTAACCATTTTGTATCCCAATATATATTTTTCATTTTATGTTTGTTAATTAATTGTATTTTCTTATTAATTTAAGGTGTATTAATTTTGTTTGTTATAAAAGACTCTACCGTAGATAACACTATAGTCGCCAGTCACTCGCCACTGCACTAATGTCGCCAGGCACAATATATTACGAATTATAGCATCCCTACAGCCTTGTATGTGCCACTGAAGACATGTAGTGTGATGTACATAATATAAACTACTGTGTATCATCTTCAGTGGCACATATAAATCAGTAGTGATGCTAAAATTCGTAATATATTGTGCCTGGCGACATTAGTGCAGTGGCGAGTGACTGGCGACTATAGTGTTATCTACGGTACCTCTCTTCAATCATACATTTTTTTCCCCATTCATACCCGTATCTAAGTTATTCAATCTCAGTCCACACTAAATATGTGAAGTATTATACATTTATTTTTCAAACGCGGGACATTTTCCATTTTACCCTTCATAAAATATTCATAAAAATGTTATCTCTATTTACCTTCATAAATTTCTTCATAACATTAATTTCTCGATTTTATTTTTCAACCCGACGAATCAGACATCATTTCGCATCGCATTACTATTATTACTATTACTATTATTACTATTACTATTATTACTTTTATTACTATTATTACTATTACTATTATTACTTTTATTACTATTATTACTATTACTATTATTACTTTTATTACTATTATTACTATTACTCTTATTACTATTACTCTTCTTACTATTACTCTTATTACTATTACTATTATTACTATTATTACTTTTATTACTCTTCTTACTATTACTATTATTACTATTACTATTATTACTATTACTATTATTACTTTTATTACTATTATTACTATTACTATTACTATTACTATTACTACTATTACTATTATTACTATTACTCTTATTACTATTACTATTATTACTATTACTATTATTACTTATTACTCTTATTACTATTACTATTATTACTATTATTACTATTATTACTATTACTATTATTACTATTATTACTATTACTATTATTACTATTACTATTACTATTACTATTATTACTATTATTGTTACTATTATTAATCTTCTTATTTGGTGTTTTTCCATCTTTTATTAATATATTATTATTGGTTGTTTTTTTAAGGGGTTGAATTTTGCTGCTTTTCTTTTTCTTTTTCTACTTCTCCATCTTCTCTCTCTCCTCCTTCTTGTTCTTCTCCATCTTCTTCTTCTCCATCTTATTCTTCTCCATCTTCTCCATCTTCTCTCTCTTCTCCATCTCCTCTCTCTCCTCCTTCTTCTTCTTCTTCTTCTTCTTCTTCTGCTTCTTCTTCTTCTTCTTCTTCTTACATCTTCTCCTCCTCCTTCTTCGCATTAAATGGGGGGATAAATTTTTCAGTTTATGTTAATGTTCTTCTTCTTCTTCTTCTTTTTCTTCTTCTTCTTCTTCTCCTTCTCCTTCTCTTTCATCTTCTTCTTCTTCTTCTTCTTCTTCATCTTCTTCTTCTCCTCCTTCTCCTTTATCTTCTTCTCCTCCTCCTCCTTCTCCTTTATCTTCTTCTCTCTACAAAAACATCCTTTGACACACTTCCTATACCCTTTCAATTACCTTATAAACAACACCTGAGCGCCATCTATGAACCACTGGACACCTTACATCCCTTGGCCATTCTGGAACCATGTATTTTAATCCATCTCTCGAAGCTCCTGAGGGTGGCGTTGACAGGAGAACATGGGACGCTGAAGGGGAAGGGATTTTGCACCAAGGGCCCTGCAAGCCACACATCACACCAAGACCTTGAGACGCGCCGCCCTAAGCCTTCTCTCACACCCGAGCAAAGGGCAGAAGAGAGGATTGAGGAGGAAGAGAACCAACTACCTCAAATGTCGTACTGGTGAAGGCTGTGGCAGAAAGTAGTGAAAATGAAAAAAGGGAAAAACTGTTGTATGAATAAGATTTTTGAAGTTTGTGGCAGAAAATAAAATGAAAAAAAAGGGAAAATTTAGTATGAATAAAAATTTTGAAGTTTGTGGCAGAAAATAAGAAAAGAAGGAGAAAAATTTTGTATGATTTTTTTTTTGAAGTTTGTGGCAGAAAATAAGACGAAAATAAGGAAAAAAATGTAGTATGAATAAGATTTTTGAAGTTTGTGGCAGAAAATAAGAAAAGAAGGAGAAACATTTTGTATGAATTATTTTTTTGAAGTTTGTGGCAGAAAATAAGACGAAAATAAGGAAAAAAATGTAGTATGAATAGGATTTTTGAAGTTTGTGGCAGAAAATAGAAAGAAATATGGGGGGGAAATATAGTATGAATTTTTTTTTTGAAGTTTGTGGCAGAAAGTAATATAAAAATAATGGGTAAAAATGTAGTATGAATAACATTTTTGAAGTTTGTGGCAGAAAATAAAACGAAAAAAAAGGAAAAAAAATGTAGTATGAATAGGATTTTTGAAGTTTGTTGCAGAAAATAAAAAAATAAAAAAGGGGAAAACTAGCATGCATAAGATTTTTGAAGTTGTACAGATCCTTGAATAAAAAAGAGTGGTCATGAAAGAAAAAAAGGCTAATGAAAGCAGCTAATGACAAAAAGTCTAAAAATCAGTGATAGAAAAGAATAGAGGTGAACAAAGTAGTGACCACCACTGCACGTGTCCAAAGGTGTGGGGGATCCAGACCAATCATATTTAAAGTTATCCAGACTAATCATATTTAAAGTTATCCAGACCAATCATATTTAAAGTTATCGAGACCAATCATATTTAAAGTTATCCAGACCAATCATATTTACAGTTATCGAGACCAATCATATTTACAGTTATCGAGACCAATCATATTTAAAGTTATCCAGACCAATCATATTTAAAGTTATCGAGACGAATCATATTTAAAGTTATCGAGACCAATCATATTTAAAGTTATCCAGACCAATCATATTTAAAGTTATCGAGACGAATCATATTTAAAGTTATCGAGACGAATCATATTTAAAGTTATCGAGACCAATCATATTTAAAGTTATCCAGACCAATCATATTTAAAGTTATCGAGACCAATCATATTTAAAGTTATCGAGACCAATCATATTTAAAGTTATCGAGACCAATCATATTTAAAGTTATCGAGACCAATCATATTTAAAGTTATCGAGACCAATCATATTTAAAGTTATCGAGACCAATCATATTTAAAGTTATCGAGACGAATCATATTTAAAGTTATCGAGACGAATCATATTTCTTCGCCTGTTTGGTTTTATGTTTTGGCAATATTTTGAAACATTTCGAATTTCAGGTTTATTTTGGGTCCATATAAGAACAAAAGAACATAAGAAAATAAGGAAGCTACAAGAGGCCGCGAGGCCTACACGTGGTAGTTCCTGTCACCTAACACAACCTACATCCACCTTTCATCCCCATCCATGAACCTATCCAGCTCCCCTTTAAAGCTCCCCAATGACTCCGCACTAACTACCTGTCTACTGAGACCATTCCATTCATTCACCACCCTATTTGTGAACCAGTTTTTCCCTATTTCCTTTCTAAATCTACGCTTTTCCAGCTTGAATCCGTTACTTCTTGTTCTACCCTGGTTAAAAGCCGTAAGAACTTTTCCTACCTCTCCTTTATTAAATCCCTTTATCCACTTAAAAACTTCTATCAGATCGCCCCTTACTCTGCGTCTCTCGAGTGAGTGTAATTTTAATAACTTCAATCTCCTCACATAACTAAAGTTACGCATCCCTTGTATCATTTTGGTCATCCTTCTCTGCACTGTTTCTAACAAGGCTATATCCATCCTGTAATATGGAGACCAAAACTGAACCGCATAGTCTAGGTGAGGTCTGACTAGAGCCAGATAAAGCTTTAGAATAACTTCCGCACGTCTACTTTTAACACTTCTGGTAATGAATCCTAATACTCTATTAGCTCTATTTCTGGCCTCAATACATTGTTTCCTAGGTCGGAGGTCTGGGCTCACCCTCACTCCAAGATCTTTTTCACCTTCTGATCTTTTCAGCGATACATTGCTTATGGTGTATCTATTACCAGGATTTTTTCTACCAACATTCATAACGCTACATTTATCAATATTAAAGTCCATCTGACATCTGACTGCCCACTCGTTAAGTTTATCTAAGTCTCCCTGCAATATGTTTACGTCAGACTGTGATCCAATAATCCTACCTAACTTAGTATCATCAGCAAACTTGCTGATATCACTGCTAATCCCACTATCCAAGTCGTTGATGTAAATAAAAAATAGTAATATCAAAGGTCTTGGTCTTGTAATAATCTTTGGTGTGATATTTACCTTTCTATTCGATTTTACATAATTTTCTCAGACATTCCCTTGACAGAAACAAACAAAAAGCAGGAATTTAAGACTAGTTTTCGGTTCATATCAATGTTAAAATCAGGTTTTGGTCTTGTAATAATCTTTGGACTGATATTTAGCTGTTCTTTTTTCAGATCTTCATTTTCTCAGACATTCCCTTGGGAGAAACAAATAAAAAGCAGGAAATTAAGGCTTGTTTGGGTCTATATCAGTGTAAAAACAGATCTTGGTCTTGTAATAATTTTCGGTTTAGCATTTAGGTTTTTTTTCTCTCAGATCTCCTTCATTTTCTCAGACATCCCTTGACCTTCGCGTTCTATTTCTTCCTCAATCCTGTTTATGACGCTACGCTGCGCTCTGCTGACGAAGAGCTGACGAAGGGACGCCCACGACACCGCCCTAAATACCTCAGGACACGGAGCGCAAGGAGCACCGCAGGACCAGGCATACCGCGGCGACATTCCGTGCTGGGGCGACTAATCGAGGTACGCGAGCCACGACGACCAGGTGAACTCAGGTGAACGGGCGTATGCACAGGTTTAGACTGTTGTATTTGCTGCTATTGTATTTGTAGTAGTGGTGGTGGTGGTGGTGGTGGTGGTGGTGGGAGGAGGAGGAGTAGGAGGAGGAGTAGGAGGAATAGAAGGAGTAGTGGTTGTTGTAGTTGTAGTTGTTGTTGTTGTTGTAGTGGTCGTAGTAGAAATATAAATAGTAGAAGTTGTTGTTGTTGTTGCTGTAGTTGTTGTGGTAGTTGGTGAGGGACGTAGCAGTAGTAGTAGTATTCGTAGTAGTAGTAGTAGTAGTAGTAGTAGTAGTAGTAGTAGTAGTAGTATAGACTTGTATTTGCTTCCATTGTATTTGTGGTGTTAGTGGTGGTGGTAGTAGTAGTAGTAGGAGAAGGAGATTGTGGTGGTGGTAGGAGTAGGATGAGTAGTGGTTGTTGTAGTTGTTGTTGTTGTTGTTGTAGTGGTAGTAGTAGAAATATAAATAGTAGTAGTAGTTGTTGTTGTTGTTGTTGCTGTAGTTGTTGTGGTAGTGGATGTTATAGTAGTAGTAGTAGTAGTAGTAGTAGTAGTAGTAGTAGTAGTAGTAGTAGTAGTAGTAGTAGTAGTAGTAGTAGTAGTAGTAAAAATAGTAGTAGTAGTTGAAGTCTTTACAAATTCACAGATCGTAGCGTGCAATATTCCCAACAAATACGTCGCAATCAAAAATGGGTCGCAAATAAAATATATTAGATTGAAGTCTCTTTTACGTACAGTAAATCGTGAGAAATATGCAATGTTCCCNGGGAGAAAGGGGAAGAGGAGGAGGAGGAGGAAGAAGGAGGAGGAGGCATAATCTCACGGGCACTGAATGAAGGAAACACAACACAACACAAAATATCACAACACAACAGCCTCACCCACAACAGTGTTTCCCATGCCTGGCTTCCGCAAAACACAACAATAACAACACAGCCGCCAACCTCGCCCCGTCACGCCTTCCAATGACCTCCATAAATCGTGCCGCAGCTAAGGTCAGACTCCGCAGTTCCTCAGGTCAGTGGTAAAAAAGATCCGAGTGAATATCAACACGCCACCAAGTGTTGTTTGGATTATAACGCAGCAATGTAAGGGAAAAATAGTACAAAATAGAAAGGAAAGTGAAACAGGTGACGGCTTTAACCCCTTCACGCCCAGATCTTTCCTTGGCTATATAAAATTGTCTGTTGTTAGCCATAAAACTACGAAAAGTGACTGAATATACCAAATTAACTAGTGGACAAGGATACTAAGTAGGTCATATCTATTATTTATTGCTTATATTCACTAAAAATCATCTATTGGTGGTCAAATTACAATGGAAATTACGTTCTGGGTCTCAAGTTGTTAATTGATGCGTCTGCTCTGAAGAGATGAGGTGATAAAGAAAAAATAATAAGCAAGGGAGGAAAAAGAAGATAAAGGAAGCAAAGGTAAGGAAGTAAAGTAAGGAAGTAAGTAAGTAAAGGAAGGGAGAGGAAGCAAGGGCAGAATGAAATATTATGCAAGAAAAGAGAGAGAAACAAGGAGATAAGTTGATGCGGAAACAATTTTAGGAAGGAAGGTAAAGTAAAAAAAAAAGGGAGAAAGAGTAGGAGAGGTTATGAAAAAAAGAGACGTAACAGAAACAGGGATATAAAGAGATCAGGAATTTTTTTTAAGGGCACAAAAATAAGAAAAAGGCATGAAGGGTATAATAGAAGGTTGTGAAAGGAAAGAGGAATGAAGGGTGTAATAGAAGGTTGTGAAAGGAAAGAGGAATGAAGGGTATAATAGAAGGTTGTGAAAGGAAAGAGGAATGAAGGGTATAATAGAAGGTTGTGAAAGGAAAAAGGAATGAAGGGTGTAATAGAATGTTGTGAAAGGAAAGAGGAATGAAGGGTGTAATAGAAGGTTGTGAAAGGGTATAAATGAAGGGAATGAAGGGTGTAATAGAAGGTTGTGAAAGGAAAGAGGAATGAAGGGTGTAATAGAAGGTTGTGAAAGGAAAAAGGAATGAAGGGTGTAATAGAATGTTGTGAAAGGAAAGAGGAATGAAGGGTGTTAATAGAAGGTTGTGAAAGGGTATAAATGAAGGGAATGAAGGGTGTAAT
>JACEEZ010025491.1:259067-271567 GCA_016584305.1 Chionoecetes opilio
CCTATCCTATGCTATTCCTATACATTATTCCTATCCTATGCTATTCCTATATCATATTCCTATCCTATCTATTCCCACATCATATTCCTATCCTATGCTATTCCTATATCATATTCCTATCCTAAGCTATTCCTATACAGTATCATATTCCTATCCTATCCTATTCCTATATCATATTCCTATCCTATGCTATTCCTATATCATATTCCTATCCTATCTATTCCCACATCATATTCCTATCCTATGCTATTCTTATATCATATTCCTATCCTATGCTATTCTTATATCATATTCCTATCCTATGCTATTCCTATATCATATTCCTATCCTATCTATTCCCACATCATATTCCTATCCTATGCTATTCTTATATCATATTCCTATCCTATGCTATTCCTATATCATATTCCTATCCTATGCTATTCTTATATCATATTCCTATCCTATGCTATTCTTATATCATATTCCTATCCTATGCTATTCTTATATCATATTCCTATCCTATGCTATTCCTATATCATATTCCTATCCTATGCTATTCCTATATCATATTCCTATCCTATGCTCTTCCTATATCAGATTACTATCCTATCTATTCCCACATCATATTCCTATCTTATGCTATTCCTATATATTATTCCTATCCAATCTATTCCCAACCCGAACTCGAACCAAAATTCAACTACAATTCCCATTCCTTCCACCCTCTACTCCATTCATCACATCCTTACATAATATCAAATTCCGGGTTCACAGTAACGCCCAAGGGAACACAGCGGCCTGTCGTGTGGCCAGCGTGACCCAAGGGCGGGCTAGGGGTCACAAAACTGCTTCCGGGTCACCTTTTTTTGGACACCTTCCCTTCTCCTGACCTTCATCGCACCGGATTTCCTCTTAAACTCACTCCGCGGATTTTCTCTTTTTATTGATTTATACCCCACCTACGTTAACAATTATTTCCCGCCCAAATGCCCTCCAAACTTTTCACTTTCCCGCCCAAATACCCACCAAACTACCCCATTTCCCGCACAAATACCCGCCAAACTTCCCCATTTCCCGCCCAAATACCCACCAAACTTCCCCGCCCAAATCAAATACCCGCCAAATTATTACTACTACCTAGCTAGTTATAGTAGGTAGCAGTAATAGTAGTAGGTATAGTAGGTATCACATTCGTAAGTCAAATGTTTATAAATACACACTCAACACTTAACAGAACAGACCATCTATCATCACTTATATGCTAAAAAAAAGACCAAATAAATCTACAAATAAATTCTCCCTTAACAGCCATGAAAAACTTTGTAATCATGTTATCAATCTCGTCTATATCTTCCTTAGACAAAAAAAAAGAGAGAGAGAGAGAGAGAGAGAGAGAGAGAGAGAGAGAGAGAGAGAGAGAGAGAGAGAGAGAGAGAGAGAGAGAGAGAGAGAGAGAGAGAGAGAGAGAGAGAGAGAGAGAGAGAGATAAAATACAGGTGGAAAAAAATCAAGGCTGAGTAGCAAGGGAGGTGTGAGGGCGGGTCAGTCGTGTTGGAGGTTGACAGGTGTGTTGACAGGTATGGAATTAAAGCTACGGTGCCTGTGTCTGAGGTAATGACAGGTGTGGCCTTAGTGTTGAAGGTTGAGACGGGGGTAGGGAAGTGATGGCATGAACAGGTGTGGGAATCAATGCAACTGTGTGGAAAACGGTAAAACAGGTGTGGAAAAAGACTATTAACGGTAAAACAGGTGTGGAAAAGACTATTAACGGTAAAACAGGTGTGGAAAAAGACTATTAACGGTAAAACAGATGTGGAAAAAGACTATTAACGGTAAAACAGGTGTGGAAAAAGACTATTAACGGTAAAACAGGTGTGGAAAAAGACTATTAACGGTAAAACGGGTGTGGAAAAAGACTATTAACGGTAAAACAGGTGTGGAAAAAGACTATTAACGGTAAAACAGGTGTGGAAAAAGACTATTAACGGTAAAACAGGTGTGGAAAAAGACTATTAACGGTAAACCAGGTGTGGAAAAAGACTATTAACGGTAAAACAGGTGTAGAAAAAGACTATTAACGGTAAAACAGGTGTGGAAAAAGACTATTAACGGTAAAACAGGTGTAGAAAAAGACTATTAACGGTAAAACAGGTGTGGAAAAAGACTATTAACGGTAAAACAGGTGTAGAAAAAGACTATTAACGGTAAAACAGGTGTGGAAAAAGACTATTAACGGTAAAAACAGGTGTAGAAAAGACTATTAACGGTAAAACAGGTGTGGAAAAAGACTATTAACGGTAAAACAGGTGTAGAAAAATACTATTAACGGTAAAACAGGTGTGGAAAAAGACTATTAACGGTAAAACAGGTGTGGAAAAAGACTATTAACGATAAAACAGGTGTGGAAAAAGACTATTAACGGTAAAACAGGTGTAGAAAAAGACTATTAACGGTAAAACAGGTGTGGAAAAAGACTATTAACGGTAAAACAGGTGTGGAAAAAGTTTATTAACAGTAAAACAGGTGTGGAAAAAGACTATTAACGGTAAAACAGGTGTGGAAAATTACTATTAACGGTAAAACAGGTGTGGAAAAAGACTTAACGGTAAAACAGGTGTGGAAAATTACTATTAACGGTGAAACAGGTGTGGAAAAAGACCGGTACAACAGGTGTGGAAAAAGACTATTAACGGTAAAACAGGTGTGGAAAAAGACAATTAACGGTAAAACAGGTGTGGAAAAAGACTATTAACGGTAAAACAGGTGTGGAAAAAGACTATTAACGGTAAAACAGGTGTGGAAAAAGACTATTAATGGTAAAACAGGTGTGGAAAAAGACTATTAACGGTAAAACAGGTGTAGAAAAAGACTATTAACGGTAAAACAGGTGTGGAAAAAGGCTATTAACGGTAAAACAGGTGTGGAAAAAGACTATTAACGGTAAAACAGGTGTGGAAAAAGACTATTAACGGTAAAACAGGTGTGGAAAATTACTATTAACGGTAAAACAGGTGTGGAAAGAGACAACGGTAAAACAGGTGTGGAAAAAGACTATTAACGGTAAAACAGGTGTGGAAAATTACTATTAACGGTAAAACAGGTGTGGAAAAAGACTATTAACGGTAAAACAGGTGTGGAAAGGAAGGGGTAAGGAAGGTAAAGGGAAGGGAAGGTAAAAAAGGGTTAAAAATGTACTCCTTATATTTGTGATTATATAAGAATTATATTTTTACTGCTTGTTATATTTTTGTCTGACTGGGGTTCGAACCTAGTCTTGCACATTCAACCATTTCACCATCCATCGAGCTCTTCAAATTAGGGGAATAATTAGGGACATAGACACTCCACATGCATATCCACAATATCAAGATAAGATAATAAAATAAAACAATAAACCACGCTGATATAGCACCAAGAAAGAAAACGCAAAAAATAAACATGCCCTTTGGCGAAGCTTCTGGCGAGGGAAGACTTACAGATAGACGCCCACACGCCCTCACGCCCCTGGAGGTTAAGCTGGCGTTGGTTCAGGTAGTCAAGGCCATGATGCACGACTCCCCCAACCCCCCAACCCCCACCTATGCCCCCCAACCTCCACCTGTGCCCCCCAACCCCCTCCTGTGCCCCCCCAACCTCTCCTACCTCCCAGACG
Organism: Chionoecetes opilio; assembly: GCA_016584305.1. Classification (NCBI taxonomy): domain Eukaryota; kingdom Metazoa; phylum Arthropoda; class Malacostraca; order Decapoda; family Majidae; genus Chionoecetes; species Chionoecetes opilio. Next base: position 262,702 of record JACEEZ010025491.1, read on the forward strand.
CTTCTTCAACCCGTTCCTCCTCCCCTTCCCCCTCCCCAACCTCCCTTTCTCCCTCCCCAACCTCCCCTTCCCCTTCCCCAACCTCCCCCAACCCCCTCCCAACCCCCAAACGCTTCCCCAACCCGTTCCTCCCGAAGCATAACTCAAAATCCGTGGCCCGCGGACTTTTCCCACGACCAGCAACGCACGTAGCAATAGTCCACAACGGGACACTCTCAACACCCTCTTAAAAACAACACTATTCTGCTTGGAGCGCCTCACAAATACACCTAAAATATGTCTTTACCTTCTGTCTATCTTCCCATCCCCCTCCCCCGACACACACACTCACTCACTCACACACACAAGAGGCGATATACAAGAAGAGTGTTTCGTGCCGGCGGGGATACGTGCAGCTCTGGCAAGTCTTAATCGGGAACTATTAAAGCACAATGAAGATAGATAGATAAATTCAAAAGGTCAATTGATTCTTCTCAGCGAGTGACCAAGCGGGTGCGAGGGGGATATCTGCCTTGTGTCTCTAGCCTCAAGGATTGGCGGACCGTGCTCGAAAACCTCACTGCAGCTGGACTAAACCTCATTGTATTTCTGACTGGCGAGGAACGGAGTGAACGCTTTCGAACCCACGCACTGGACGCCTTAATAGCAACGGCACGAAGGCAGGAAGGAAGACTCGTGCTATTCGTGTTATTTATACGAGAAGAGAAGCGATGGGGAGGTTGGGTTGAGAGGAGAGAGTGGAAATGGGAGATTGTTTTAGAGAATCAAATTATGGTATACCTTAATTTAGTATCTCTTAGAGTTTGCAACTAAAGAAAAAGTACACTGATTGCAAACTTCCTTATTTGTGGACTCATTCACCGATACAACTTTCCGCGTAAAATAAGAAAATAGAAAATCGTATGCCAAAAAACATCACTTTCGCAATTCGAGTTTTATGACCAAATAGCAAAAAAAAAGGAAAAAAAAAGGATATATAAAATAAGGGAATAAAAATAAGGGAAAGAAACGTAACGAAAACGTAAACGAAAGAAAAGGAATAACGTAAAATAAAGGACAGAAAATAGTATACCAAAAAGTTATCCATTTCGCAATTCGAGTTTTACGACCAGCTAGCAAAAAAAGGAGAAAAAAAAAATTACAATGTGCTAAAAACTATACCTACTGGACGAGGCATTATAACGTGTGTGAGACTCATACTCAAGTTCTGCAAGGGAGGCAAGCAAGGTATGGCCTGAACGTACGCTGTTCACAACACGACGCTAAGTGCACTAGTTTGCATGGACACTAAGGGCGGTGGAGGCTGCGTGCTGTTCCTCGGGTCCCGCGGCTGCTTCCAACGCTGTTCTCAATATTCATCTCCCTGCGAGGAACACAGCCTTTTCAACACCACGAAATGAACAGAGAGTTTAAAAAAATATACATATATGAAGTGGCTCCGCTCCATACGGCTTTTCAACACCACAAAATTAACACATAAGATTTAAAAAAGGAAAAATAATGAAGCGTCCCCAGTAAGGCTTTTTAATACTACAATATGAACAGAGAAATAGAGGTTAAACAAAAGAAGAAAAAAGTGACTCCATAAGATTTTTCACCACAAAATTAACAGAGAAGAGTTAATAAGGAAAAAAATAATGAAGCGACTCCATAAGGCTTTTCAACACTACAAAATGAACAGATAAATAAGAGTTCAAAAAAGAAAATATAATGAAGCGACTCCATAAGGCTTTTCAACACTACAAAATGAACAGATAAATAAAAGTTCAAAAAATAAAAAATAATGAAGAGTCCCCATAAGGCTTTTCAACACTACAAAATGAACAGATAAATATGAGTTCAAAAAAGAAAAAATAATGAAGCGTCCCCATAAGGCTTTTCAACACCACAAAATGAACAGATAAATAAGTTAAAAAGCAAAACAAGTAATTGGCTCCATGGAACAAAAAAAATGCCATAAATGCAAAGTGAATGTAACATAATAAAGAAATATATCAAGATTGACAAATAAGAGCATCATAAAAGTCAAGTCAAAGAAATAAAAGGCAATTACGATACGGAAAAAAATACGGTGTTGCCAGATGAGGAGTTTTTTTTAAGGTCACAAGAGAAACCTGGGCGGAATTTAACACGTTCTGGTAACACTTGCAACACAAACCACCGAACAACACAACAACACAACAACAACAACAACACAACAACAACACCACAACAACACAACAACAATACAACAACAACAACAACAACAACACAACAATACAACAACAACAACAACAACAACAACACAACAACAATACAACAACACAACAACAACAACAAAAGCAACAACAACACAACAACAACACAACAACAACAACAACAACACAACACAACAACAACAACAACAACAACACAACAACAACACAAAACATACAGATTGTAGAGAAAACAGATATCGACTTTACCTAAAATTATAAAAACTGGAGAAAAAAAAAGGAAGAGACAGACTAAAATAAAAATATGGTTCCACATCCAAGAATCTAAAACCCGACAGCGATTTCACTTAAAAGAAAATAGACTTTACGATGACATTGACGTTTTTATTTAAGTAATACAAACGGAGGAAAAGAAATATAAACAAGAATAAAGAAAATAAAGTTTGCATCCTATGAATAAAAATAGAAACATTTAACTTCACCTAAAATCTATATTAAAAAAAGGAGAAAAAATGAATGAGACAAAGTTGTTGTTGTTGTTGTATTGTTGTTGTGTTGTTGTTGTTGTTGTTTTGTTGTTGTTGTTGTTGTTGTTGTGTTGTTGTTGTTTGTTGTTGTTGTGTTTGTTGTTGTTTGTTGTTGTTGTTATGTTGTTCGGTGATATAAAAAAGAATATAGACAAATACACTTCCAAAAATCCTATGAATCCAAAATCGATAGCAGCTTCACCTAAAAAAGAAAAAAATGGAAAATATATATATAAATAATTAAGTCAAATAAGGTTCCAAATCCAATTAATAAAAAATCGACAGTGAATTCGCCTAAAAGAAAAAATATATAAGAAAAAAGTATAAAGTCTACATCCAATGAATCCAAAAATCAATAGCGGCTTCACTTAAAAGGATAAATAGACAAAAAATAAAGAAAAATAAGGTGCACATCCTATAAATCCAGACCCAAGACAATGAGAAAGGCAGATAGCGGGGGGGGGGGGAGGAATGGGGGGGGAGAGGGTGGGAGGAAGGGGAGGGGGGATAACGACACAGTGTACCTAAGCAAGCAAGAACAGACGATAAATAATGCAATAAACAACAGGGGCCTCGTTAATTCCAAGACTACGTAATGGACGGCGACGCGACGACTGTTTGAATCCAGGAACATTTTTACGCCTCGCAGTAGTAATTCAAGGCGAGGATCCCTTGCAGATTCCTAAGAAATATGACCCGAGAAATATGACTTTGCATAAATTTCCATGTGAGAGAATATTATCCAGTAGCGAGTGTAGATTTAAATTCATTCATTATTATTTTTTTTCTATTTTACTTTACTTTTACTTTACCATTATTATTTTTGTTAAGATAAGGATTTTTTTTCAAGAAAATAATTTAAAATAATTTTTCAAAAAAAATCAAGGCATACCCCTTGCAAATTTTACAATATTTTTTGAAAAATAGATTGCTTGAAAATTAGTTCCTAGCAGTTTTCTGGCATGCTGAACACGAATCTGGAATCAGTTTTCAGTTACAATGATTAGAAGTCCCTATTTCAGCCAATTCACAATTACATGATACTTCCAAATATTCCTTAAAAATCACAAATTAGACAAAACTCACTACAAGACATAAAAATATGATAGGCATCAAAGGAAAGGCAAAGCCCTTCAGATAATCAAGAAAATCTAAATATACGCTACAAGATATTACTAAATGAACGTTTTTAAACACATACATTATCGGGACGCCCTTGGTGACGCCCTTCCACAGCCTCCACCTGATGCCATGATGCACGCTAACTCTCCGCGGCGAGGGGGGGAGGGGGGGAGGGTGCATAAGGCCCGCAGGGGAAGGGGTCAGGGAGAAGGGAGGGGAAGGGGAGTTGGTTATCCACTCGACGTAATTGCTTCCCCGTTCGAACCCCACTCCCCCCCACCTTTACGAGACGCCCCCCGAGGTCCGAAATGAAGCGTGTTATGGCCAGGCCCCCACCCGCTTCACGCTTCACTAGGTAGTAACGCAGTAGGAACCCTGTAGCTCACACACGCACACGCACACGCACGCTAATGCATTCCCATCCACACACTCAGTAATGTACACGTGTAAATACCCGTACGTACCCACACACACACACAACACACACACACACACACACACACACACAACACACACACACATACACACACACACACACACACACACACACACACACATCACAACACATACACACACACATCACACTACACACACACACACACACACACACACACACCACATACACACACACACACACACACACACACACACACAACACACACACACACACACACACACACACACACACACACACACACACACACACACTAACTAACTAATCGTGTACTGCTAATTTAAATCTAGACATTTTCGTCTGTCAAAGAGTCTTGGCTCGACAGACCATGCCGTTAATAGACATGGTATATATAAGTTTGTTTATACAGTTTATAGATGTAACAATAATGGCAATAAATTTACTATTACACACACACACACACACACACACACACACACACACACACACACACACACACACACACACACACACACACACACACACATACACACACACACATATATTCCTTCATACACATGGGCGTATGTGTAAGTATGTAAGTGTGTATGTATGTATACCTGTAAACTTCCGTACATATCAAAGAATATATGATAAATTTATGGAACACAAATTTGATCAGTTTTATATTTACGAAGACTTGCACGAGTATAATACGCGGATGGTTAAGCCCACCACACATCAAAGCCTTTAAAATTAAGCTTAATTCTAAAGACTTTGCCACACAGTCACCACTCTACTACACTCTGTCATCACACTACTACAGCCATCACACTACCAGTCATCACACATTATCACCACACTACAGTCACCACACTACAGTCATCACACATTATCACCACACTACAGTCACCACACTACCAGTCACCACACTTTCTCACCACACTACAATCACACTATACCAGTCACCACACTTTCTCACCACACTACAATCACACTATACCAGTCACCACACTTTCTCACCACACTACAATCACACTATACCAGTCACCACACTTTATCACCACATTACCAGTCACCACACTTTATCACCACACTACCAGTCACCACACTTTATCACCACACTACCAGTCACCACACTTTATCACCACACTTTATCACCACACTACCAGTCACCACACTTTATAACCACTATACGAGCCCCAATGATGAACACGAAAAAAGAAAAAAATGAGAAGAAAACAAAGGAATACGTCAGTGGAAGTAGAAAGTCTGGGAGGCATAAACTCAAAGGCGAGAGAGAGAGAGAGAGAGAGAGAGAGAGAGAGAGAGAGAGAGAGAGAGAGAGAGAGAGAGAGAGAGAGAGAGAGAGAGAGAGAGAGAGAGAGAGAGAGAGAGAGAGAGAGAGAGAGAGAGAGAGAGAGAGAGAGAGAGAGAGAGAGAGAGAGCTCCTTTAGTCATTTAACCTTGCACAAACTCATCAGGTGTCTAGGATTCTCGCCACTAATTGGGATAAACACAACACGCAACACATCATCCATTACCTGATGAAAAAAAAACACGGCCTCGGCAGCGTTAAAGACACGAACACCCGCTTGCCTTCATCCATCTTGCCTACTAACGCAAAGTTACTCATACGTGGCCAAGGCAGAGGAATCACAATAACAAATTAATCTTTGCAGTGAAGGAAGATTACAGTTCAACTTTTAAAAACAATAACTTTGAACAGGGAAAAACACACGATAAACAAGATACTTTTACACGACAATGAAGTGAGATATCAATGTCTTAAGATACTGATGATAATATACTACATGCGAAAAAATAAATATTAGTTATTTAAATGTTAGTGAAATGACGAAAGGAGGAAAAAACAATAGCTTGAGCATGGAAAAATAACACAACGCTTTTTGACAACAATGAAGTGAGATATCAATGTTTTAAAATACTGCTGATAATACTACATGCGAATTTTTTTTATTAGTTAATGAAATGTTATTGAAATGACGAAAGGAAGAAAAGCAAGGAGGAAAAACAATAACTTGAGCATGAAAAAATAACACGACGCTTTTCGACAACAATAAAGTGAGATATCAATGTCTTAAAATACTGACGATAATATTAAATGCAAACAATATATATATTAGTTAGTGTATAAAGGTAAGACACAACTTGGGTATTTTAAGAGGTACAATTAGGCGACCTTTCCTTCAGGTGATCTAAGGTTGGGGTAACACTTTCCCAGGTGGTTAAAACAGGTGGTTAAGGCAGGTGGAAAGGTGCACTGTGCCGGGGCGTCCATCTGTGAGGTAATGAGGGAGAGAGAGAAGGGAAGGAGGGAAGGAGGAGGGAGAGAGAGAAGGGAGGGAGGGAAGGAGGGAAGGAGGGAGGGAAGGAGAGAGGGTGGGTGAGGTAAAGTGAGGGATTGCTTGCCTGCTTTACTTTACTTTCCTCCTCCTCCTCCTCCTCCTCCTCCTCCTCCTCCTCCTCCTTTTCCTTCTCTTTCACCATTTCCATCATTAATTTTCTTCTTCTTCCTTCCTCTTCCTCCAACACCTCCTAATTATCATCTCTCCTCCATTTCTCTTCTTCCTTCCTTCCTCCTCCTCCGCCACCTTCTAATCCTCACCTCTCCTGTCTATCATTTTATTGCTAATGTTACGTTCTAAATACAATTCCCTTTTTCTCTCTCGCATAAATACCTGATGTTCAGTATTTCACATTGCTTTCATGGTTGTTCATATATTGAAAAGTCATCATATTTCTACTACTGTCATTTATTTTACCGTAATAATTTTTCTACAAGTACCCAATGCATTTTCCCTGATTGCTAGTTACCTTGTTCTTTGATGAGTTATTTCACCTCATAGATGTTGTGTTCATCATCTAAGCATTTCTTCTCTTCCTCTAATTTCCTGCCACTAAACTCTTCATAATAATCTTCCTCGTAAATAACTCCTCTTTAATTTTTTTTTACTACTAAGTGTTTTCCTTCTTGGCTCACTTCATTCAGTCCACCACACTTCCTTTCCATTAACCTCCTAAGTACCTTTTTCTTGATTTTCACCTCTAGATTGTTCATCATCTAACTCTTCTCTCCTCAATTTCCTATCCACTAAATCCTTCATAATACTTCCTCTAAATAACCTCCTTTAATTTTTTTACTACTGTTTCCTTCTGGCTCATCTCCCCCCACCTCAGTACTACTCAACATAGCTAGCCATCCCTCGTCTCAGTCTCCTCCTGCTGCAGAACTTCTCCCCTCAAACTCCAAGGCATCTCCACTCCCGCACTCCCCCCAAACCTTCGTCCGCAGTCCGTCAAGGGGACGATTTTAGCCAGAGAGAGAGAGAGAGAGGAGAGGAAAAAGGAATAGAAAAAAAGGAAAATGCCAGAAACCAAGACAAAAGGAAAAAGTAAAACGTGCGGAGAGAAGAAGGAGAATAGAGAGAAAGAAACGAGAAAAAAGAAATAATACTTTAATATTCGACTCATGCCACCCAGGCAAAGCCAGATAAATCAAAAACAGATACCCTTACGTCTGAAGCCACTCTCCTTTACCTACTCGCAATTAGTCCGGCTGTCACGAACGAAGCTAACGGTTCTTAGACTACCGACATTCCCTCATCTGGAGATGTGGCGTTTACTCTACTCGTCGGGTTGGTACTGCGGACAAATTCCCTTCTTCGAGTTTGGCTTTACTCTTATCCGTCGGGTTGGTTTACTGCGATCATCTTGTCTGGAAGGTACCTTGCGTTTCACCTGACACGTCGGATAAGGTACTAGGACGACTCCGTTTCCGAGTTTTGGGTTATTTGAAGTGGGTTTTACTATGGAACATCCGGTTAGGTACTGACGGATCATTTGCCGTTTTCTGGAAAGAGGTATGTGGCTTTAACGATCATACACGTTCGGTTAGGTTACTGAGGGTTACTTGAACACGTCCCGGTTGTTACTAGGAGAGAGTATTCGTTTTTGAATCTTGACGACGTCGGGTTAGGTTACGTTAGGTTACGGATAGGGTAGGTTAGGTTTCCCTGCTCATTATCAGGTAACTTTGCGTGGGAATCACAATGAGGGTACGTTCGAGAAAGTCCTATGGTTAGTTTCGGAGCTACAGCCAAGCGTCTTCACTCGGGAACCACATACTCGCATAGAGAACGGGACTATGCTAGACGGGCAGGTGAGCTTGTGACCTCGATGATTATACATATAAACAACAACCCCCCTCACTTGTTTGGTTGCTATTATCATTATATAAGGTCATTTAAGGCATATATTCGATGGTTATATGAAAGCAACAACCTTCCTCACTTCCTTGGTTCCTTCCTTGGTTCCTTCCGCACCTTTCCCATGCACTCGGCAAGAAGTAAACAGGTTCCTGACAAGTCCCAGACGAGTGCCACTGCCGGAGTGATGAGTGGGACAGGTAATTGCAGGTGGCAGCCGGCAATTAGTGGCGCAATACAAGCGAACGTGACTTAGCACCCCCCACCCCCCACCCACCCTTCCCCTGCCCCGAGCCATTCCCCAGCCCCCTGCCCCCTACAGCCTCTGCCCCTGCCCGCCCCTGGTCCCCCCTGCCTGGGTTAATCGGGGTGAAGTTTCTTGTTTCTTTAAATAATTTG